>JBBPCY010000001.1:49663677-49693159 GCA_037974405.1 Brachyalestes nurse | reverse complement strand
ATTTCTACAAACATTTTATTTAATGCACAGTTGCTGTAAAAAATAAAATGTGCCACATTTTACATTTTATCTTTCATTTATATGTTGTCTATACCTATTTTATATGTAGATATGCAATATTTTTAAGGGCAACAATTTTTTTCTTTTTAAATTAATAATTTTATAGACAATAAAAATATGGCATTTGTCTTTTACATCTTGTGAACAGTTTACTAACCAATATAAAATATCTTTAATGTCCTTTAAAAGTTAAAGAATTATGTTTTAAGGTATTCACATAATTTAACATACTGGAGAAATAGAGAAATTGTAGGGGATTATGGAGTTACCGACTGCAGTTGTATGTTTTTTTTTCTTCCACACTGTGTATCAGAGCAGCAGCATGTTCATGTCTGTAATGATGTCTTCAGTGGCTGAGTGTGTGCTAAGAAGGAGGATCCGGGCTGAATGAGGCGGAGAGGGAAAAGGCCTTCACACATGGAGGTATGCCGAAGTGTCAAAAGAGACTTTGAGAGAGAGGGAGGGAACACAGCCTGCTCACACTGCTCTTTGTTATTAAGCAGGTCCAATGAAAACACAAAGGCATACTGTTTTTTGTATGAGTAATGCATTAACCTGCTCGGGAAAAAGTTCACGTTGAAAGTATGGACTCGGACAGCACAAGATTTATGGCGATGGCTGCAGAAATTATGCTTTTTTCCCCCCATAGGCACTTTAATTATGTAATCATTTCCAGCTGTTTTTCATTTGGTCCCGGTCGTTAATTAGGGGTAAGGGTCTGCAGTTCAAGTGCTCTGACTCTTGCGATAAGTTGAGAATTGTCCGGGGGGCTTCTAGGCTCAGGATGATTAGCCAAATCCGCAGCAAAACTCATTTGTTATTCAGGCTTTAGTCAGGAGCCTCCTGCTGGGCCCGGAGAAAGAGCTGGGGCCGCTGTTTCCTCTGAGCACTGCCCTGCTTATCTCCCCCACTCATCAGCTACAATGGTCTTCAAATAGGACACGCTGATATGTATGTTTGCTTTGCCTATTAGGCCCAAATGCAGGGTAAACAGATAAGCAATGAGCCCGTGCACCTGATAATCTTAATTAATGTCTCCATCTCGGGTATGGGATGCCTTTCATGGAACAGCAGGGGGGCACAAGGCCTAGGCCACATAATTGTGGGATTGAGATTCAAGTCAAGGGCCTCAGAGCTGTTAGTGATGGCTGAGAGTAGGACCTTCTGAGGAAAGGCAGGTAGACGCTAACCAAGAAAAAGGCTTTATCAGTGTAGCCACTTGGAAATGGTCAAGAAAAATACACTTGACATTTTAGAAGTCTCAAATGCAAAAAAGGTTCCTATAATTGCTTGACTATACATGCAGTTTTTTTTAATATAGTTGATGTATTTCTGGTGCCTGGCAATTATAAAATATTCTGACATTCCCATTTTTTCCCCTGGCTCTGTATTTTTGCAGGATTGCAACACAAATGTATGCGTTATGTCTGTCAGCAGTGATTATAAATTTAGTACATTTATAGTCTGGTAGAGACTGTCAAAACATTTTCTGTGTTGTTAGCTAACTCAGTGAAAAATGGCTAAAGATTAAGTACAGTGCTCTCTGGTAAAATAGTTCAACGATTTGTTTTCAAAGACGTATTCTGAACAAACATTGCAAATTTACTCCAAATTGCCTCTGGGGAGGGTGAGAGAGTGGCTCAATACATCAATGTGTGTTAGACAAACGCTTTTCCATATTGGTCAGAATACTAAGAGAGAAATGGTTGAATTAAGGAGGCAGTGCATGCTTAAGAATGACAGTGTGTATCCTTTCATTTGTAGCAACAGCTATATATTGTGTGTTTGTGTGTGTGTATGTGTAGCTTGTCCTGTTATACATCTCCTCCAAATTCTGAAAGCATACCCTTTATTGCAGAATAACACAATTTGCAGTGGGAAAGATAACAATCTATCTTAAATAATGTTCAGTTACTACACATACCCATCAGAGGACTTAATCTGACTACCAATACTTCCATACACAAATTCAGGTAGGCAATTTAAAATGGCTTCTTTAGGGGTACATGCCAGCATTAGAAGGAAAAAGCATGAGGAAAAAGACATATACAAAGCTCTCCAGCAACAGGCCGTCAAATGTCAGTAGTTATTGGAAACAGAGCCGGAATGCCCTGTGCTAGGCTGAGTGCAGACGTTTTCTCAGCCAGCCAGGCTGTAATAATACTGACAGTGAGCGTAGACGTGTCCACTCTGCATCCTGCTGCTTTCCTCATATCGGACATATGTGAATAAAATGTTTCCCACTTTTACCTCACATTACGCTTTACAGGAGTGCTCTAAAGCAGAAAATTCTTGAAAGAACTCTGCACAGAAAACTCTGAGCAGAGACAAAAATAAATAAATTAAGTCTTTTTTCTCCTATAAGTGGAAAAGATCTCAAGTGACATGCAACATCCTTGACACTAAAACAACAAAAACAAGGTGGAAGGGTAATCTGATTAAACCTTTAAGACCAATGTAAAAAAAATCTCTGAAGTTGTTACTGAGATTTAATCTACTGATATTTCAATGCTTGCTGCAGTGGCATTTATTTGATTTGTGAAGAATGTGATTCAAAAATAAATATTCATAGATATTTAGAAGTAAACGCTTAATTCTGAACATCCTGTACACTTTAGTGGCCATTTATTTTTGCTCGGATGAAGCAAATCAGCAAAAAAATGTTTCCATAGCAATGTGAATTGTGTGAATACACACAGAAACTGATGCAGTGCATCTAACAATAAAGGTAGCGTTTAATGTTTTTATATTGTGATAATCCCACATGCTAATCTGTTTTGCTATGACTGAAGTGGACATTAACCAACTGCCTACTCTGGGGGCAGATTTTAATTAACTTAAAGGGTCAAACAAACACTGATTGTAATGCTGGTGTGAAGTTTAGTCTAATAGAGTTAAATTAAATCTTAACTTTAGACTAAACCCCGACTGACTGACCGTGACAGGATTTAAGGTGGTGTTTATTCACTCATAAATATAAAAGTGCCAAGAATTGTTTTTTTATATAAGAGTGAGTTTCGAGAATGTTTCAAGTGTAAAAAACCTCCAGCCTCCGTTTTCTAAAGCTGTATGACACGGTTAAGGGTCATTTATTTTTAAAAGTGTAAATCAAGAGAATGGTCATAAAACTACTAGTAACTATCACACATTTAACCTAATTTACTAATGATGGAAATGAATGACTTAATTGTTTAATAAACGTGAGCTGACACCGTCGGTCAGCAGGTCATCCATAGATTCAGAGAGTACTTTTTTAAGACTTGATGGTTGCTCCAGCTTTCTTCTTCTCTGTTTTTCCCTGTTAGCTTTGTGCCTTGCTCTGCTCTCTCTCAAATAAAAATACCACTGTTTAAAATTAATGCGAAAAAAAAATGTACTCAGGGAACCAGCTCTTGATTTTTACAAAACCCAGGCCCCAGAGCTAAAAGTTAAGAGAAATACCCCTGATACTTCATTTTACGAGAGTTTGAAGTCCCTCATTGTATAATAATATATAATACCTGCTTCAGTCGTCTGTGCTAAAGCCATGGCCATGACCCAGGCAATTACAGACAGGCATCAAGAAGTCTGCCTGAGTCCAAGTCTGTCTCAAATCCTCTGACAGTGCATATTATTCCACTGTCAGGGCAGCACAGCAACCACAGGGCTTAGGCCAAAGCCCATAACTTGCTAATTCTTGACTTTTGGAAACTACAGTGCCTTATAAATCTAATCAGGAGAAACACTTTTAGCTTTGAAATGTAGTAGTTTACCTTGTCACACACTGAAACCCTCCGTTCAGCATGTTTCCCCTTGGCTTAAGTGCGAGGTGATGAATTCGAACTCTCAACAGTCTCTGACAGTCTCCCTATAGATTTCCTGTTAGCCTTTTGTATATGCTAATGTAGTGACCGTGGTTACTTTTGCTAACAGCATTTTCCTGGAGGTTTGGCAAACTGTACTTTTACAGGTCAAGTTTTCATTTGATCATTAGGATTCGGTCAGTAGAAGCTTCTTCATCGCTTTTCAGCTGGTATAGGTTAATACATGATTAGGGTGTTCAGATATTGTATGGTTCACTGCATACAAATACATCATACATTCCATGTAAAATCTTGTGGAAAGTAAAGCCTGGTGCTCTTTACATTGTGCAAATATTTTATAATGAATAAATCAGTGGAAATTATTCAAAATGAAGGAATATTTTGTTTTTTTATTTTATTCAACTTATCTGGCAAATCTGATTTATCTGACACTCTCACACAAGGTACTGGTTTGACACAGGCTGTTAATTGAAATAGAAATCTTCTGAATCTGCTTGAAAGTATAAGTTCTTTCTGAAAGTCCTCAATAAATTAACTTTGTGTCTTTAAACAGTGATCTGTCAGGACACATAATTGACTAGATTTTGTCTAGCCAGTTGCTTCCAGTTACCCATATCACAGAGCTGATCTGACATATAGTCTGTATCATGAGCATCACTGTTCACACATATACTGCTGTAATAAAACCAAAATGGGAATTTTCATATACAATAATGTGATAACATTTTATTCAGAGTTATTTTGGGGCATTTCTATTGTTCGGTTTATCAAACAACTAAAAATTTTAGATAATGTAAAAAATAATCTGACATTGATGATATTTTCCAAAATAATTTAGCAATGAAAAGTTGGAGATAGGTTGTTGCATATACACTTACACAGAAGAAAATGATTAAAATAGCCCAAGTCTTCCCCTTGATCTGAAACGACAGATATTCCGATCTTTGGCCAAAAATGCAGTCCGGGCATTCTCCATCATCATTTGTCCTTACCCTTTATGTCTTTATGTCTTTTTCCTTGCTCTAACCTGAGCAGGAACTTGTAATGGTTTTATAGGGTTCAGCAGCTGTTTACGGGCTGCCACTGCCAGAGTCCATATATTTTTATGACATGTCAGAATCTTCCAGCCCTTGTAACTCGCAGTCGAAGAAGAGTAATCACCGTCCTCTGTTCAGCCACAGTGTGGCCCGAGCTTTTATGACACCTGTTATCAATCTCGAGCATGGCACTGCTGCTGTAGTTTCTTTGGTGCGAACAAATGAAGACATTATTGCTCTTTCCTCTTTTCTTTTTTCTGGAACCACCAATTCGCCTCCCCTCCTGACCTGCCGCAAATCCAAACAATACCAAATACATGACAAGTCAAAATGCAAATAACACAAGCGCTTTTCTCATGTCCTGAAGGTCCGGTTGGTGACACAGCAAGAGTTTTGCAACCCTTAAGATGAAGAACCACAGGCATGCTAACTGCAACTAAATATTTTTGTTTTTCGGGCAAAGCCAGAGTTTCGCAAAAGTGCTGTGGTGTTAAGGTCAGCTTGACTGGTGGAGAGTGTATACAATGTATTCAAACTGTATTTAGCAATGATGTTTGTGGTTGTGATGCTTTTCCAATGAGACATTTTTGTGCACTTAATGTAGTTTTCGAAGATCAATCCACTAAAGTACGCTGGCAGGCCTTTGTAGCCTTTTCTGAACCACAAAACCTTGAGATTTCCGGTTATTGTCCAGTTCTTCACTGCTTACGGGTGGTGTTCTTTCTCAGATCCACAAGCTGGAGAGGCTAATTGCTTGTGAAGCGCTTGCTCTGCTGGGAGAGTTTGTCAGGAGATTTCAGGTGTGTGTTCAGGCTCCACTGAGTTTATATACAGAGAACGGGTTCATTTCCTTGTGTGCTAGGTTAGAGGAATGCTTCAGCATCTCTATCTGCTGCCCCTGTATCAAAGTGTCTGTTACAAGAAAGAATAATGTGGGCATGTGTAAAGAAATATTCAACCACTGGCACATTAGAGTGCTTCTCAGATATCCCTGATTATATACAGCTTTGCAGTTTATGAACTATTTATCTATATATTCATTAAGTTTACACTGGAAACAACTGAATACGCTTTAGATGACTTAAACACTGTAAACTGTGCTTTACAGTCTGTGTTGCTACTACAGATGAATGCAAGGATAACTTTTGCACAGTTTTTGCACTGTGGGCATAACTTTTGCACAATCATTGTGAGGTAGTGGTGATGTGCAGACTTTATGTTAAGATAATTTTTTCTGCATTTTTGGACTGTAAAGATCAATTTTACACAGGATAACGTTTGCACACTTTTCACTGTATGCACTACTTCTGCATGCTTTTTACCCTTTAAGGGTACATTTATACTTTTGACAATGTAAGGATAACTATAGCACAATTGTTGCATTTTATTCATAACATATGCACACTTTTTGTACTGCAAAACAACTTTGCAGATTTTTTTGCATGGTAAGGGTAACGTTTGCCTATTTTCTGTAACTGTAACTGCTTGATATATGTCAAGCATACATAAATCAAGTATATATGTACGTTTTATGTCACTGCTACTGTGCACATATGTTTTACACCTGAGAATGGCTTGAATGCATTTTGTTACTCTGTACACTCATGTGAATAATGACAATAAACTTGAACTGAACTGCCTGAAAAACCTGATGACTCAAAACACTTGTAAAAGGAGCCATGGGGCAGGTGCTGCAACAAAACACACTAGTATTAGAAGCCAATGGGCAGGTGCTGAAGCAACGTCTTAATACAGATGCAGCAAGAGGAGTGTAGGCTGAGAAAATGCTGGATTATATCCCTTAATGCTTGCAGGCTGTGCACTGAGGATCTAATGAAGCCGCTCATTTGACCAGGAATCCTGAGCACGCAGCGCCTCCGTCTGCACCTCTACCTTCACCTCCTCTCAAAGCCAAATCAAGCACTCCACTCTGCGTTCATCCCGTCCCCTCCCATCCCTGTCCTACTGATTTGTAAGTAAATCATAGCTGTCAGTATAGTAGCAACACTGATTAAAGTTCATGGGTTTAATAGATCATTTTAAATAACCCCAAATTACTCCCCTCTCCCCTGTCGATCCACCTGGACCTCTGCCCTGGGTGCATGGCTGTTTTCAAGCAGCACAGCTCCGGCCGTATCCAAGCTCGCGGTTCCTGCCTATTCCCAGAGGGTCCCGCGCTGCAGGCCTACAGCAACATTCTCAGCTGTATTTAATCTGCTCTGAGACAAGCTGGCTATGAGAAAATGCGAAAGAAAAAGGCGCACCAGTGGAGACATGGAAAATCCTGGACAGTTGGTGCGCTTTGTTCACTTGGTGAGTTGGAGAACGTCCCGAAACAGGCCCCCTTGGCTCCCCTGGTGATGCAAGTCTGTTCCAATTAATTGTGTTTAACCATTCTAATCACACTTTAGCACATTAATCCTATTTTCAATCCAAAACACATCTGAAACGGGCAGCATGTGCAGTTTTTTTTTCTTTTATTGCCACCGCAAATCAGACGAAACCCAGAAACCTGGGGCCCTAGTTTTGCATGCACTCTGATTGAACTTGGACTTCATAAAACATAGGACCACACTTTTTTAAGGTGGAATTTATTGCAATACGATGATCCCATGACAGAAAAAATGTATCCCCAAAGAATCTCTGAAATTGCCTGTGATAAAAGGGCAGTTAAGAAGGCCTATTACGAGAAGGGATCAGGGGCTTCTCCTGACTACGCCACATTATTGCGCATGACATAAATACAAGCAGTCACCGTATCTTGTCAGACACACATCCAAACTCACACAGACAGCTTTGGTTCGTAAAGCCAACTCATCTGTTAATATAAATCCCCAAAGCAGGCTAGAATATCCAAGCCTCTTTTATTTTCCTAGAAAATATCTAAAATAAAGGTTTCCATCTTTGATATTAGACCTTCAGTGTCAAATCATGAAAAAAAGTAAAAAAAAAAAAAAACAAGAAAGAAAGAAAGAAACAAAGGCTTTCTTGAGCAGCTTTTTGCTGGCTAGAGCGAAGTGTCAGCTTTACCCTTGGGCTCCTACAAAAAGATTATACATCCAGGATTGAGAGGTGCTTAAGTTTTATGAGCAGTAGTATAATAAATTACGCCACATTATTAATTAAGGGCTGAAAAGCAAACACAGTATCAAAACAGAGGCCTAATTACCACGTTAGAAAAAACAACACACGTATAATAAAGCAATACATATTAAATTGTAGTCCAGAGAGAGAGAGAGTGAGAGAGAGAGAGAAGGGGGAAAAGAGAGAGAGTTCACTGACGTCAGTGTTAGTGCGAGGTAATGATGTAACTAAAGAGGTGAAAATAGAGGTGTGCTGCCAGCTTAAGCCACTTTCACTCTTCACTTGTCTTTAACACGCCTATCTCCAGTTCAGTCTTTAAATGCATGTTACTGAATCTGTTGTTGCACTGTGAGCAGAAACCAAGAGATTACCAAGACTAAACCAAAAGACTTGTAAAACCTGGGCTATTTTATGTCTATTGCAAATAGAAACTACAAATAAAATAAAACTTCTCAAGATTTTTGTGGCACATTCTTTGCTGTTGCAATCCAAGCAAAACTTTGGGTTTTAGAAAAGCTAACTTTATAACTGTCAGCAAAATTGATTCTATATCACCAAATAAATTCTAGGTTCTATTACTTGAAACAATAGTAGATCACATTTTGGTGATACATAGAACCATTTTAGGTTGTTTAAAGAACAATGTACAACAGGTTCTGCATCATGAAGAAAAGTCATACAAAGAAACATTTAAGTATTTAAATGTGTTTGTCATTGTTCTACACTTGTAAAAACATAACATAATTTATTTTGACTCACAACAATAGTAAACAGTGATTTTGTATAGAACCATTTATAGAACAGTTTGTACATCATGGAGAAGAACCATTTTAAAAATGACAGCTGTTTGTTCTTTATATTGCTGGTGACAATCGAAAACCTTTTAAGAAATTTATTTTATGGGTGTAACTTTGTCAATGAAATACTTGGAGAATCTCCTTTTAAAGAATGTAGGTGAAGAAAAATATTTGTATATATTTTAAAGAAGTATATATACTATATATATATACACTTCATATATATACTTCACTAATACATTTGTATGGCCTGTATGGAGGTGCACACCGTATAAAGGACATGTTTAATATAGTATATAACAAGTAAGTTTTTGATATGTCACAAGAAGCAAAAATTAGGCATGCCAAACTTTCTGCCTGAACTACTGGAGAGCTATGATTAGCTTTCAGGGGCTGAAAAGAAGTGGCTGTAAGTTGCCCACTGGTTTCCATGCTAGCAGCACAGAGAGAGTGTGGTTATGAAATGCTGGTGACCTGTCTCCACTCGAGCTTTGACTTATGAAGTGACAGCTTTCTGGAGGCCATGTTCTGCTTGAACAAGTCTTTTTCCAGCTGGTAAAAGTGGTTCTTCACAGAAGCTCTTTTAGAGATGTAGGAGGCCTCAGAGAGTGAGGGAGAGAGAGAGAGAGAGCGACAAGCCTCTGATGTGTTTAAAACTATAATTCCATGTGATATCTAAATATAAATACAACTGATGACTGAGTTATCCTTTTTGTGGGTCTGGTGCAGCAGCCCCAGTGAATAAATACCTTCAGTGGTGGATTGTCAATGTTGTAAAAAAAAAACCCCAACAAATTAAAAAAACTTTCTTAGCATAACGTCTGTTAACGTAACTTATGTGTGCTTTGTAAAATCTGGTACTGGTCTTTTTTGTAATAATATAAAATGGGGAATGTTTCCAAATGGCAAAAATGAGTTAAGACGTTTTTTTTATGACACACCGCAACATTCAGCAGTTAATGACCGTGGTTGCCCACAACTGCTGCTGTTTGTAATGTAACAAATGGATTTATAGAGAGATGGTACCAAAAAATACATGATAATTGTTCTAATAGAAGCATTAGAAATAACAGTGCCTGAAACACCCACATAGTGAATTTCAGTTGTAATATTTCTATGAGAAGGAAGAAATTAAGTATTTGTCCTGGAGGCTGAAGAATAAGACATCACTGCAGTATTATGCCTGTAAAAAGTGGTTGTGGTCTGAGGTCTGGTCGAATGTTCTGATGCTTTTAAAAAAAAAAGGGGAATTCTTCGAAGCTGCACTAAATAAACTCTTTATTACTCCTCTTCATCCATTATTTCCATAAATCTGTGCCATACTTATTAGATATTGCAGGCATGTGCAGATTAGAAGCAAATCCTTAGCTTAGACATTGTGTGTGATTGCATTTGCGCACCCTCTGTGGACTAACACTGCAGTTGTTTGCATGTCTGGGTTGTGAAAAGGTCTCCTTTTGTGGATTTTGTAGAAACAATCCCCATACTACAGTGCTCTATTGTAAATTCTAGGTTCTAAGTAACTCCAAATGTCTTGTGTTTTTCAGTGTATGATGTAAAACACCCTGCATTTTCTCAAACCAGCCTAAATGGAACATGAGAAGGCCAAACTGAAAAAAAGGCACAATATTTCCCAACTCAGCAGGAACGCGGAAAAAATAGAGCTATATTAACTTTACACATGCTTACAGAATGACTCTTTGTTCTCTCTTTTCCCTTTCAGCCACCACTTAGAATGTGAAAAATAAATATGTTGGCAACAGTGGGAGAAACAGCGAGACTGAGAAATGTGTGCTGCAGAGGTGCTCCCGTCAGCCTACCGGTGTGTTTGTAAGTAGGCCGCAAGTGTGAGCAATCAATGGAAATTATACGCTTTTGCAGAGATTTGATACAAAGTATTAAGACGGTCTGGCATGTTTGGCAGCTCAGATCATGGAGAATTAGATTGAGGGACACGATGTGCTTCACAAGCGCTGCTTTTGTCGGCCCTGTCAAATTCACATATTTTCCGACTGTTTGGCGAGATGAATTGGATCCTGGTGGATTTGTGTAACAGGATAAATACAGATGTAGGATTGGGCTTGTACTTGGAGGGGGCACCACATGGTAGGTGGGATGGAAACTTTATTTCTAAGCTGTCTGACCTGAAAGAGACTCCGCTGAACTTATTTTTTCTCCTTTTCAGCAGGAACGTCACAGGAAATTGAAGATGTCTCTGAGCAGCAGCATTTGTCTGGCGTTTCTCATTTAACCTCCTTCTTTGGGTTAAAATATCCAGAGTAGCTCACACAAGGAGTATCAGCAGTGTCTGAAGTGTTTAGTGTGTGGGAGGCGATCGTTCACTCTACCATCAACTCACTCTCTGCTGAACTGCAGCAGACTCGGTGCCATGCAATCAGGTCCAAATTTCAGGCTTGGTTGACTGTGTTGTTTCATATGTCCTTTTATAACACAGGGAGATGGTGACCTAAAGGAAAGCGTTATGGAGATACCTCTGTCGAGAAGCAGCATGTTACATGCTGATGATGCAGAGCTGTATGTCCTTTCTATGCAATCAAGACACTGCTGCAATGCAGTTAATGGTCTGAATGTTATTGAATGAGATGGACATGCTTAAACTGAGCCATATCTGTTTCTAGTTGTTTTTCATTGTTCCACATCCGGTAAACTGAACCTTTTTACTTTTCACTGAACCTAGTCAATTGAATCTGGTCATTGGACACAGAAAACATTAGCACACACAAAATCTGTGGTCAGAATATGTAGTCGTAATTGGTGAGTAAATGTTTGTTTTGTACTCCCTTTTAGCTTTTCACAATAGGAGGTATGGATATTAGTTAATGTTTAAAATAAGCAATATAGGGTTATAGATATGTATTCCTATGAAAATGTAACCTATTCTTACACTGAAAGTACATAAAAATAGGACATAAGAACTGCTCTAATGTCGACTTAGCAGTGGTAGATGTGCTCATTATGAAATTTGATTTCACTTACAATTTCAGTACATTTTCAGTGACAGCGTGTTCTGTACTTACACCCTTCCCTTTTTCACAGTTTATGCCTTATCAGGAGACAAATAGAACAAACCTTCAGCAAATTCTCTGCTGGAGAGTTATCCCAATCCTTTGCTAGCAAAAGCTTTCCTGATCGCGAGTGAAAACCAGTGTGTTTTAGCATTAGATTCGCACAAATTGGTGGTAATATAAAATAACAGACGTAGCAAATCAACGAATACAGTAACCGGGAACACATGTAATAAGAACGAAAAACAAATTAAGGGCTATGGCATGAGGAACTCCATTTAATTTCCTATCTCCAAATACGTCTTCTCTATCAATATAATCTAATCTGTTGGACACCCAGCCAAGAGTAATATTCGCAAAGAAAAGAAATTGCATATTTAGATAGACAGGCAGCTGTGTTCGTACTCTGTGGCAAACAGAGGGAGGGGGAAAAAAAAGAAAATTTTGGAAAGCTTTTATTCATCACTGAACAGCAGTATTAGACTCTTATGTTTGGCTGACAGCTCACAGGCATTTGTGAGTGAATGCTACAGTAGGCATTATAGTGGGCTCTTTCAGAAACGAGGTGTGTCTGATATGCAGCTTCATGCTGGGAAAAAGCGTTCACCAAACATCAGGTACTGCTTTTACTTTTCCATTGCTGGATTTGACATATGGCCAAGTTAAAATGTTCTGATATTGTGAGGCTATTTGCCTGTCAGGGATATTTTTTGCGTGTCTGTTTGAAATGTATTTGCTGTCCCATTACATGTTCAGCGTTATGAATGCTCTCAGTGTCAGCTGAGCCATGAGCATAGATACAGGACTACAGAGAAGGATGAATTTGTTTAAATAAAACATGGACAGCAGACTTTATTTGCTTATTGGAAAAAATTGCATAAATTATGTATATATATATATATATATATATATATAATTCAAACCTGATGTCTTGTATATGTGTAATATATGTGTAATTACTTTTGCATGAGATCAAGACTGCTGGACACCTTTCATCAGTTTTGTTTCCCTGTCAGGTAAGACGAATTGAGGTGTTATATGCAAGGACATTTGCGTGCATTACAGAATCACATGCAGTTCCTGGGTTCACTGCAAGGTGAACAAGACTTCCTGAGTGGCTAGAATGGATTCACTTTGCTGTTCTACTTTACAATTGTAATTCTAGTCCCAACATCTGCCCCATCTGTGGCACTACTGCCCATCAGACATGGCTGATTTGGTGAGTAATAAAGGAAAAATCTAATATTATGACAGATAAACATTTAGACGTTTAGACAGTTTCCCATTCTTTTCCTATTTCCCATTATATTGATACATTTTCTAAGGTTTGTATACTAGTTTGAATGGATAAAAAACACCACCAAAACAACTATGTAGATATAAAATTGTTATATATAATATTATAGTAAAATACTATAACTGTATAAAATATTAATAAATGAATTAATAAAAGGAGCTTTCAGACTTTTAAAACTAATCAATTGCAAATACTTAATTAGTAAAATATTATAATGACAATGTGCTGACATCCAATGAGCTACGTGTTACTAGTCAGTCTATTCAATTCATCAGTTAATTACTACACTGCTTGTTATTTGTCTTCTTTAATGATACATTTTATGACAGTGTTCTATGAGTACTGATGATACTGATAGTATACTAGTAATAGGATTACAGTCCCTTATTAATCAGTGCCTGATTTGATCTTTTCTTTAAAGCAGAGATTTGTTCTGTGCAGTCAAACGAGTGCATGAACATTAGCGCAGGGGGCAAATGACACGCTGGCCTGTATTGTAAGTGATCCTAATCCCCCCTGTTTTAACCACTCATATTCCTCTTTTTCCCTTGAAATGATTCCAGTCTTTCTTCAGTGGAGGGACCCACAAACCAAGTGTTGGTGCGAAGAAGATTTCCAGATCTGAGTGGCTGGAATAATGGGAGGGGGGGCAGGGACCACCCGTAAGGATCAGATAAGAGTGTGGAAAGCCTGGCCTGAATCAGCCTGGCACTGGAAATTACAGTGATGTTTGCAGGGGGAAAATGTTCTCGTCCTCTCTCTCCCTCTGTCTCTCTCTCTTTTGGTTTCTCTCTCTCACCATAACCACACTGTTCTCAGTAATAGATTTCAGGAGGGTTTTTTGCCCCTCGTCTGTGATTGTTTATTATTGTTCCAAATGACAGACTGCAGAGTTGGAAGGAGGGAGGGCATTGAAAACAATCATCGTCAAACTTGAGTATGCTGACTGTCACTCGCAAGTAAAGGCCTTTCAGAATGGTGAGCAAAAGCAAGAGATTTACGATGTCTTAAAAGACACGGTTTAAAATGCCAGTTTATAGATTGAATTTTTTTTTTCAAAGCAGGTCAAACTCTCCAGTCTGGTGCTTTCTTACGCAAGTGCAGCAAGCAATAGCTGCAGGTGAGTGGGCTACTCACAATCGCTAGCTCTTCACACACCTGTAACGTTTAGCCCGGTTCTCTCACACACTTACACACACAGACACAACAATGTACCAAAGTAAGCAAGCCTGTCCCACAGCTGAGTGCAGATGTAACACTCCAGAGTGGAAAAAGCCCTGAATTAGCTTAATGCTCAAAGATGTTTGTCCGCCTGATCACCCCATTGTAAGGGCAACCAGCAGAGCCTTTACTGAGCTCCAATAGAGAGATTAGCCATGTCAGATGGACTTAGTTTAGGGCCGCAGCCTGCTGAGTAAAATCAGGCTTCTGAGGGGGACAGTTTTACCGAGAATTCCCTTAAGGCTTTCATTCTTGCATCCTGGACTCAATCAAGCCTCGCCCACCCATTTTAACAAAGGTTGGTTATCTGACCTGTTGTTCTTGGTGCAACATCATTTGGAAATTATTTTTAAGACCTGGCTGCACTTTTTTCTACTTTATGCACAGTGGAAGAAATATTTAAGGGGGAAAAAAAGAAAATTAATGAGACTAATACACAGTTCCTAGTTAGTCTATTTCTTTATATAAGTATATATATAGTTTGGATAACAGTAAATGTTAAAACACTATAAACAAACAAACAAGACATTTTTAAAATTCATTACAGGTTCATGATTATATTAATAATTTGTTCATATATGTCAGTAAGTCATACTACATTAAACTTGTGATGTATTTTTTTCTGATCTATCAAGTGCACCCTGAGATGGAGACTCTGGAAACAACTGAATTTTCAAAATAGCACCACTCGTCACCAGACAGAGGTCTCTTTAGCTGAATGCAGAAACACTATTCACCTTCTCCTTCCTGGTCGGTCACATTTCACTGTTGATTTAATAGAAATGGAACAGGATGGATTTGGGGATATTTCATTAATCTTCCTTTCCTTTCACTACAGAGGAAATTAAACCAAACAGAGTTCAAAACTTTGCTCTATTATTGTGCTCTGGGCTGCCAATGGTCATTCTCTCTCTCTCTGGCAAGGTAGAGCCCAATTAGTCACACAGATCCCTCCCTGATCTCTCTTCCACTGTGCTGCCTGAGACTGGAGTTGCTGCGATGGCTCTGATGTCCAGTTCCTGCAGGTGCAAACACCATCAGCACATTCCACATACCGCCCGCTGAAATTATAATAGCCTGTATATAATTATTGTAATCTCTGCTAATGTGCTTTACATCGGGGCCAGAGCACAGAAGAGCACATATCATTAACTTATAGTTTGTAGTGTTATTTTGGTACCATAATGATATATAGAATGTATTTTAATTAAACTAAAATGTCCACTTTTTGAATGATATGCATTTTTGTGATTTCTGTTAAGGTTTCTGATAATTGTATGGATTTGCTTCTTAAAATAGATGACCTCATGTAGTTCCTCCTGTTCCTTCTAACCTTTTGGTAGTGATGTGAATAAAGTGTGCCACAACAACTACTAACGTTACACATTTTTATTTCCAGTTTGAATCCGAAATGCACAATGTTTTGATTGAGTTACGTCCTGATAAAATCTAGAAGTGCGGAGAGCCAACAGCAACGCACTAGGAGCAGTCTAATTCAATAGATTGTGGGGCTGTTTAAGAGTTTCCTGCTTCACCATGCATTGTTTATAACAACAAGGATTTTACTTGCACATTTTCGGCCTCAGTGCCCATGATTAGAAAAATATGGTGACCCTGACCATAAATAAACATGTAAATACACATATAAACATATCCATGCAGCTGTAACACTCTTTTTCTTCTCTTTTTGCATTATTACTGTTGTGTGTGCTGAGGTGGGCATGTCTCTCTACAACCTCATCAAACATTATGAGTAATGAAGTGAGCGAGAGTAAAGCAGCCAAATGGAGACAGAATTAGGAACAATTTCCATGACTCTGGAAAAGAAAAAGAAAAAAAATACTGCAGCCCTTTGGCTTTAGGCAATACATGAGGGTCAGGGGTGATATAATATGTGTTTCCAGGATTATTGAATTACATTTATGATGCATTTCCTGAGAATATACACATTTGTGCAGATTTCTGTGCAACTCTGTCTCCTCTATGCTCCAGTTACAGCTAATGAGGGTAATTATTGCATAGCTTAACTGTAATGCTGTATTGATTGTCAGGATCCTGCTGTGTCATGAAGCTCCAACAAAAGGCACGTTGAGCCCCAATGAAGCCCCTGTTAGGCCCCGAGGCCCCAAGCGCATGCACTGATGCTTCAATAGGGTTAATGCCCAACCGTATAAAGATGGAATTAGGGCCTAGCTTACACAACGAGGAAGAAAATTGAGTGTTTTGTGGAAAATATGTGGCTAATTCCATCCTGTCATCAGTGGATATTAAAGATTATTAGTTGGCACGTTCAGCTATTTGTAAATGACAATGGCAGCAGTGTTTAATTCATCCCTAATTTCCAGCTGCAGCAGAAACAGGCTCGTGAAGGCCTGGCTATCATATTATAGTAAAGCTCTGTAACCTCATTATAGTTTTATGCATTTTCAGTGCGCTTAAAGTTTTAAGCATGTTTGCCTTAAGCATCTCCGTAACAGCTTATTTTAAATCTCCAAACACAATCTTTGTTAAAGTTATTAAAGTCATCTCTCTCTCTCTCTCTCTCTCTCTGTCTCCAGTAGTAAAGGTTTTGAGATAATGGAGGACTGGGACAGTTGTTATTAGAACTAAATAATGTAACTTTATTTTTAAATAACTCAGTATCAAAAATATCAAAAATACACAGCCATGTGACAATATTACAGTAACAGTGTCTTATGAAGGGAAAGGAGCAGATCTGTAGTTTCATGCTCTTCAGTGCAGAATGAAACTGAGAAACTAAATGAGAGTATACTTGATACAGACAGACAAAAGCCTCTCCTCTGGTGGTATCAGTGGGTGCAGGGTGTTTGGCACCTGTGGGGGATTAATGTGGACCACCACCGGCACAGCACTGAGTTAAGCTTGCAGATTGGGTTACTACAGTGGGCTACTCAATCAGTGCAGGTGCTCTCCATAGTGCACACCAAACCCAGACGGTTTGGCTCTATATTAACTCTCTTTTTTTCATCACTCTGATATAATCTGACATTTCCAAGTTGAATTTATTCCTGCCCCCTAAAATTCTGTATTTCTGAAAATGTAACTGCATAATAAGAAAATTGTATGTAGGATTAAAGTCTTTTATTTAAAGTTTTTCTATACACTCATTCACAAAAAGGCTCTGACACAATGTAAAGTGCAGCTGGTATTAAACAACACAAAAACAAAAACCAACAAAAGCCAAAAAAAAACAAAAAAAAAAAAACAATTCAAATTGAGATATAAAATTTTGTTTTAATGGAGAAAATGTGCATCTTTCTATGTGACATGAATGTACTCATGAATTTAATATTTAGTAATGTCCTGTAAACAGTAAATTGGAGTCCATTCGCTATTTATGAACTGGACAATAAAATGTAATTTAACCAGTGAAACCTATATAATAAATAATTTAAAAAGGAAATTATGCACTCACTGACCACAGAACATCAGCACTTCTTCTCTATGTTTAACTGCATGAACCTGGAGGCTTGTTATTGAACTACTAATCTTAATATTTTTTATTCAGTAATTACAATAAATTATTAACCTCTAGCCTATAAAAAGTGTACAGTTCATATTTATGTGAGTAAGGAAATGAAGTGTGAGACCACATACAGCCTCTTTGAACCTAAAAGGTTAACTTAAAAAAGTATTTTATTAAGCCACATTTTTTTCTGTTTATTAAACTATGCAAAACAGGCATTTCAAAACAAAATCTGAAATCTTCACACACAGCCTGAGCTCTCTTACGCCCTCTCATGGCAAATATTTTGGAGGCACTTAATTGTAGCTGTCCATGGTATTGTCCATCCTATGGACAGAAAACGTCATGGTCCAAAATAAACCCCAAAAGTTTTAAAATGTGTTTCTCTCCATCAGAGCCAAACTTTGAAACACTAGAGTCTGTTCTTGTTTATAACTCTCAAATAAAAATATCACCCAACATTACACCAACAACACCATCTTAGCTCTGTCTGAGTTGCAGGGAAAAAGAAAGAAAATGAAAGAAATTAGCATGTGGTTGGGCATTAAGAGGCTTGAGTTAAGGCTGTAAGATGCTACGTTCATTTCATTTGTGACATGTTCGGCCCTGGCTGTTTTGATGGAATGATTTTAGGTTCCATTATGATTCTGCCATGTCCCACAGCCATTTGGAAATTCTTGTGATTCCTCTATGCTCTTTTCAATAGCACACTGACATGAGATGGAAGTGTCTGTGTTGGGGGGGGGGGGTGGTTTTCTATTTTACTTTGAAATGCATGAATGTGACTGGTCTTGACACATGGTCAGATAACAGGTTCCCTGCACTTCACTCTCACTGATGCATCTCCAAGAGGAGCTGCTTTTAATCAGTAATTACTAGGACTGCTCTGGCGATGGTGTATCCAGTGATTGATGACCATAACCAGGCTCTTTTATGCCTGCCGACATGTCCTCTGGATAAATTCTTCAAGAAGTTTCCTGATAGAAGTAAACAAAACCGTTTAAGTAGAAAATGGCCAAGGATGGTCAAATTACAGGGTTTCTGCTGATATTCTGAAAGCTGATGTGTTTGTGTCCTATGAGCACTGCACTCTGAAAAAAGACACCTTATTTGGCAGGAAAAAACACCTTTTCTCTTATATTGATGCTGTTTAGCCATCTGTAATCTAAAAATAACATAAAACTGTATAAGCCAAACGTAAAATGTAAAGTTATATATAATATAACTTTGTGCTGTAACATTGTTACCCCAAATGCAGTACATTATGATTTTACAGTGTACAAATAAAAAACAGATTTTAATTCCATAACTAATTATCACACTAGTAATGACTGAATTGTGAGCCTTGATTATTAAGTTAATTATAGACCAAGAATCAGAGGTTAAATGTGAAAATGAATATACTGCATCTTTATTGAGAACCTCTCTTAGGAGACAAAAAACACTGTAAAATTGCACTGTTTTGACAAAACCATCAAAGTCTTGATAGATTTCAGAGCTTATTTTCAGCTCGCACAGCTGTAAAGTGTTTAGAGAGCAGCATTCAATTTCCATAAGGATATAATAAAGTGTCAAAATTAAGTTACAGGATTTTCTTAAAACGTCATTTCAGATGACTAAAAGCTCATGTGTTGTGACATTTTATCTACTCTGATTGTGAGACAATTGAAATAAGTGTTTCCAATGGGAAAAAAGGTGAGGTAATCTGTTGTAAAAATGCCGCCAGACTGGAAAAGTTAGAATATGATTATAGTAAAGGACTTTTTGCATAAATAAATGGTTTGGAATCGTAATCCCAGTGTGTGTGTGTGTGTGTGTGTGTGTGTGTGTGTGTGTGGCACAGGAGCTCCACTTTCATACAGTGAATACAAAATGTGTAATAAGTGTTTATGACAGATCTTTTAAGTGAGCGAGCGAGCGCATCTGTGTCCGTGCCGAGCACTTTGGGCTGCGTTAAACTGCTGCCCTGTGTTTCTGTACTGTTACACTCAGCCTGTGGGGTCTGACAAAAGGCACAGTGTGGAACAGGCACGCACCATATGACAGCTCAGACATGAACAATAAATATGAATTCTGTAGCGGCACCACTCTGAAATGATAGATTAGATTTGGTGTTTTTAATCCAGAGCCTGGTTCCCCTTTTCCACTCCGGCCCTGCTGAAATACACAGGAAATAAACACACACTGCAGTCTGGCACCAGGCACTGCTCCATCTAGCACTCCAGACACACACACACATTCAGCTTTCATACCTTGTTGTCATGTACCTCGTCCATCCAAAATACTATAAAGCAAGCCTTTTAATTATTCTATTTATCTTTCTTTTGTCTGTCTGTCTACGGATCTGCCAGTCTGTCTATGTATGTATGTATGTATGTATCTATCTATCTATCTATCTATCTCACTGCCTACCTTTCTATTCAGAATTTCTCTTGAACTTGAAGGAGCCATATTCAGAGATAAAATGGAACAGAGCTGTCCTTTGTTCCAGTCGTTCTGACATATTCCCCATTTCTGTAGTTTGTTTATGTCAGTTAGAGAGTGGTTACATTACAAAGTCCTCTTTGATTTGCTGTATTAAGATAGATTTTACAGATCAAGGCCTTGATATACGTGTTGTGCCGTAAAGATGCCAGCCTGTACAGCCTCCATTGTAGCGGCCTGTCTCGGCCTGTCGACAGGGCCACCATTTACGCTCCGTGATTGACACCAGCTATTCAGGCCGTAAGTGGTGCCTTCACACCTCTTTGGTGGCTTTTAATTTCAGATGGCTGTCTCATTTTAGCAATCCTTTTTACTCTCTCCTTTCACAACCACTTTAAACTTGAAATATAAAAAAGGAGGAAATAATAATACTAGGTGCCATTTTTTTTTCTTGAATTACAGGGAGCAAGGCCCAGAGTGCAAGCATAAAAGGATGAAATGTTTACATATCAAAAGGCTACAGGCCAATCTACGTCAACATCATACATGAAGTTAACCAGGACAAGCCATTCACTTCAGCAATAGTCATCACGGAAGAATTCTGACTAACATGCACTCATGCATGTGCATTTGGCCAGTGCTGTATTAAATGGCACTGTTTTTCAGATGGTCTTTTACTTCTAAAGATGCCCAAGAGCATGATCATTTAAAAAATACAATGCTTCAGGACAAAAAAGATTCTGATACAATATAAGAAATATTTTGTACGTGTGTGTATGGAGTCAAAGAATAAAAAGTAGCAGGTCTAAATAAACAGAGATTGCAGGAACTCTCATTTTGGATAATAAAAATAAGAATAAATATGTGACTGCTTTTGTTGCACAATTTAGCATAATAATAAATAATACACTACTCCTATACTTCTACACACACAAATAAGAGAACCTAGTGTCATTGCATTACATTAAAAAATCAATCAGAACTTTATTCGTTTGCCCCTGGGAGAGTAACCAGCCTTGTGAAATGATATTGTCTAAGCTAACATTTCTCTTGTCTTCTAAGCATATCATATTAGTCCAATAGAGGCCTGGATGAAGAGTGCATGACTGATCTCATAATGGGATTCATCCATTACGCCCGACGCATTACTTTTCAGTTTAGGGTATTCACTCTCAGTAATTTCTGCTTTATGGCCCCTTATTGCTGCAGAGACGCTTTAATAATGTTGGAAATCTTCGCTCGCGGTGAGAACACGGTAAATAAATCCGGCCCTGACAATAACAAATTCGCCACGACGCCCAACATCATCTGAGACCTCATTTACTGTCCGCAGATTCGTGCGGTTTAAGGATGAAGGAAATATTGCGGTTTAAATGGAACAGCGGCTCTGCCTCGCCTGCCTCGCCTCAGTTTCATTTGATCAGCCGTGCTGCTTTTAATAAGTCTATTCTAGGCGATAATGGGCGTTATCTCATCGCAGCGTGCCCACTCGGCCCGGTGCTTATTGAAGGTGTTTAAAGTTCATTTCCTCCCCACTGATGGAGTTAAAGCCCCTCCATCTCCTCAGAGCCATCACCCAGAGCCGGAACAGCGCGGCCGTGTCAGACCCTCTGTTTTACAAATAACACACATCATTAAGGCACTTAAGAGAAAAGCCCACCACAATGCGGAGGAATCCAGCCACACAAACACATAAATCTTCCTCCTGAGGGTCTGAGCCTCGGGTGTCAACAGAATTTTGTTCAGCTTTGCACAGCGCGTTAACACCTATTAAAGGCTCCAGAACGAGCATTGACACTTCTTATTGTTGTTTTTACGATTACAAATAATACTAGATATTAAAATACGTAATAATACATAATATATAAAAATACAGAATAGCAATAGCCTGAAAATGTTTTTTTTATTTTTTTAGAAGTAGCCAGTGTCTCTTTTGTCTCTTTTCCAGACTTATTTGCATAAAGACCCCAATAATCTACAGACCCCAATAAACTACAGAATCTGAACGAAATTAATTTAAAGTATTTTGGTTTTACTTTAAACTCTTATCACGCTCCTTCTAATTTAATTAACCTGCACGAATTATGATGTAATATAAATAATTAATGTATTTTTTTTTAATGTTGCAAACGCCACGGATTAGCTTAATCGAATTAAACCCGAATACACACACACACTGATCTGTGGGGTCTGAGTGCTAAAACCTTAACCGGCCCATGTCGAGGTGCAGCTGATGCAGAAAGAGAGAAGGAGGAAAGGAGAGGAAAGGAAGGCTCCGGTGACGTCAGAGAAACTTCAGCTCGGTATAAAACCCAGGAGAAACTTCATGTGGAGGTCTGAGAGACAGAGGTCTGAGCTTTTTTCGTACTGCAGCAGCACAGAGAGCTGGAGTTGTTTGTTTTTAAATCTCTTTTTTTTGTTTTGGTTTGTTTTTATTTTTTAATTTTTTTTATTTCAGCCACAATGAGGAAGGTGGTGGGGCTTTGAGCGGATGGTTAAAGTATTCGGGAGCTTGTAGGAAGGTCTGTCCACGCTGAGAGCGCCTCGCCCCGCCGTGTCCAGCCTGTGATGCCCGCGGGGATGTTCAGTATCGACAGTATTCTGGCTGGCAGACCCAGCTGTAAGGACCCGGCTCTGCTGCACCGCGGAGCCCCGCTGGTGTTCTCCAGCCTGGCGGACTCGCTGTACTCGGGGGCTGACTATAATGGACTCTACCCGCCCTCCGGAGCCGCGGCGCCCGGCCTGCAGCCCCTCAGCGGGGCCCGGGTGGGCTACAACGGCTACTGCTACGGCCAGATCCACGTACAGGGACCGGGGGGCCCAGCCTGCT
The DNA here is from genome assembly GCA_037974405.1 of Brachyalestes nurse. NCBI lineage: Eukaryota > Metazoa > Chordata > Actinopteri > Characiformes > Alestidae > Brachyalestes > Brachyalestes nurse. Next base: position 49,670,093 of record JBBPCY010000001.1, on the reverse strand, counting down.
GCGGGGCAATGCCCACCCAGTGCCCCTGCATCCCCACAGGTAAAGCCCATTCCACCTGATATGTGCCTTATTTATTTTCACCTGTTACTGATTCTATATGATAATACAGTTTAATACATGAGGGTCATGTAGGTTAATGTAGTTTAATACATAATACGGATTCTCTATGTTATCCATAAGGAATTCACTATTAGTGTTTTTATGAGGCACGTATTCTGTATCAGACACAAACAGTGCTGGAATGTACAGGTTAAAACTCTCTTAAAGTAGCCCAAAGGTTATGAAGCTTTTCCTTCCTTGATTCTCTGTGCATTTCAATACACGAGGCTTCGCTGTTTAGTTCATTTCTTTTTTTTTTCTTAGAGCTTGTATGAGGCAACAATTCTGTATTAAACACAAACAGTACTGGAATGTTCTGATTAAAATCCTCAATGCTAGTGATGACGTTTTATTTCTTTTTTATTTTAGTAGTATAAATTATGTGTGTAATATTTATTTAGTCCCCTATTTTCAGATGCTTTGAATCTACAGTGGTATGAGAAATATGGCACGCGCGCACGCACACACACACACACACACAAATCATGTTTTTTTTGTAGGACTGATTTTGGACTAAACAAACACACAGTCATGACTCTTTCTTCCTGGAACGAACATAAGCAAATGTGGGTTCAGCAACTTTATGTTTTTGTGCCTTTTTATGAAGAAAAATACAGTCGATTCAACACAACTAAACAGCAAGATTGCAAGTATTTCCGCGGATTACTATTAGTATATTAAAAATGAAACAAAAACAAAAAAGAGGCAAAACCACGTGGAATGAAAATATATATACCAGAACATTTATATACCAGAACATTTGAACTGAAATAATTTTCCGTCGTCATGTGAAACTAATTAGTGTCTTTCGTGTTAACTAAATAAATAATATTCTGTAATAATTAATTAAATAGATAGATAGGCATATATATTCATGGATACCTTTGTCGAGCAAAATAATATTGTTTTACATACATTTCTAAAATGTATTTCTATTGCTTTTTAAACATGTTAAGTTAACTGGTAGAGTAAAGCGCTCCATGCTCCACTTGTTAATGATGACTTTCACGTAGCTTCATGCTAAAATATTGATATTCTGTGTGAGCTCGGAAACATGACCTCTCGCGGATTTGAATCTGAAGTGCAGAAGGAAAGGCTTTCTAAATTAATTTAGTTTCATTACAGATTCATATATTTCATTACAGTTTTTCACTGATTCTTCTGACTGTCTCTCTCTCGCTTATCGCGTGTAAGCTGTATTTAACACACAAAGCCGAAGTTCCGGGATGAGTTTGGACGGGCTGTAGAAATGTAGGCCTGTGCCACCGTCCCTCTCCACTGTGTGTTTAAACCCCACAGTGAAGACACTGTGATGAGGTTATTATAGGACGGACAGTAGAAAGGTACACTTACCTTTTCGGGCCGTGTGTTTCAAAACTGTACTTGAGCGCGGACACCATGTGAGGCCTTGAATCACCCAATATAAACTTAATATATAAAAGTATGGCCCACACTTTTTCACAGTGCTGTGTTTTTGTTTGCTAAGACTTCAGAAAAATCTATATTTTTATGTGTGCTTTACCAAGTCAACTGAGTTTTGGGCTCTACTTTTAGTGAATGGGACAATTATAGTGTTTTCGTACTGGGTTGACCTTTATTAGCATATTAGCATGACCATTATACACTTTTCACACACGTAGTCCACACACGTACACACTTCATGAATCCGCAATAGATGCAAAGACAAAAAACCCCAGAGTGGTTTGACTGGCCTTTGATGTGTCTTTATGTGGTGAATCTAAGTCGTTTTACCAAATAAAAGAACATTAGAAACTCTAAATCATTTTACAGCGTATTTAACACTTTTTGCGTGCCTTGAAGTGAACTCGAGAGAAAAGGCAAAATTCTCTGAATTCTTTCACAGTGTGTACTATCTTCAGATGCGTGTGTGTGTGTGTGTGTTTTGACATGTTCTCACTCTGTGTTCCGCTGTGTTTTGAAGGCTACGACAGCAGCGGCTCGGTGCTGATGTCTCCTGTGCCACATCAGATGGTCTCCTACCTGAACATGGGATCCCTGTCCCGGACAGACCTGCACCTGCTCAGTCAGCTGCAGTGCAGGCGCAAGAGGCGCCACCGCACCATCTTCACTGACGAGCAGCTGGACGCACTGGAGCGGCTCTTCCAGGAGACCAAGTACCCAGACGTTGGGGCGCGGGAGCAGTTAGCACGGAAGGTGCACCTGCGCGAGGAGAAGGTCGAGGTGAGTCACAAAAAGGCAGTCCTGGAGAACATGGTTTCAGAGAACACCAAGATAAAGAGGCATACAATAAATAAATACATAAATAAATAAACAAACAAATATATAAATAAATAAATGTTTTAACATTAGTATGATTGCAATGACCATTACAAACCAGTTTTCTTTAAAAAAAGAGTAGATCATATTGTATACATAAAAATCTCGCCCATGCTCCGTTAATAAAAAAATAATTAACAAATAATTTACATTAGTATGATTTCCTTCAGATTTTTATCTTTAGATAAAAGTAGCCCAAATTATGTAAATAAATAAAACTCTCGCGCCATACTCCGTTACTAATACATGAAATAAGCAAATAAATAAATAAATAATTTACTTTAGTATGATTTCCTTTACGTGAATAGGTCTTAAATGACCATCACAAACCAGAGCAGAGCTAATAAGGCAAACAAATTACAATATCAGTTAAATTATTATTATTATTATTATTATTATTATTATTATTATTATTATTATTATTATTGATATTATATATATATATATATATATTACGATGCTGGTCATTATTATTATTAGTAGTAGTAGCAGTAGTAGTAGTAGTAGTAGTAGCAGTAGTAGTAATAGTAGTAGTGGTCGTAGTATCATTATTCAATAAAAAACCCCAGTGTAATCACAGAAGAGGTGCGTTTCTCCAGAACACAATCACAGTTCATTTATTTCCCACCTGTTTTCTGCTCAGGTTTGGTTCAAAAACAGACGAGCGAAGTGGAGGAGGCAGAAAAGATCATCGTCTGAGGAATCAGAAAATCCTCAGAAATGGAACAAACCCGCGAAAATGGCGGCAGAAAAGACCGAGGAGAGCAAAAGCGACGCGGACTCGGACAGTTGATAGCGAAACAAGCAGAAAAAAACAAGGAGAAATCCTTGATCTTGCACAAGCAGCTCCAGGCGGGACTTTTACACTCTGAACCTGATGTGAAATGAACCTGCGCTCATGCTGTTGCACAAAATGTACAGGATATTTTTCCTTTATCATTGATATTGTTATTTATATTAATTTAAATTTTACACACTCAAAAAACCCAACATACTTTGGTCTCGTCATATGAATATTAAATATTATATCGCGCCAAGTTTATTATTAATATTATTATTCTTATTATTTAAAGATAAAATGAGGAGTCTAGTGAAATAGTGTCCTTTGTGAGATGTGTGTGTGTATTTGTAAAACTGGTGGTCCATCTGTTGACTGGGGCAGAATTTTTACTGGACAGAAAACAAAATCACATGGAGGCACATGGACAAATACAAAATCTAAGACTTTTCCTTGATTTTCTCAAGTCTCTTTTATCAGATTTTAGAAAATACACTTACATTTTTTAATTACAGAAGCCGAGAGAGGTTGTGACCTAGCTGAGTAGTGGTCTCTATAAACAGGACCATTAGTTCAACATATCCAGGTTTATTTTAGCACAGCTTTGAGAAGGCTGTGATGTCCAAGAATAAACATGAGCAGAATCAACTCCTGATTTAACCACATACCTTCAGTTTCTACTGAAAATCTCCAAAGAGCTTATTCTGCTTGAACTGCTTATTCTGCTTATTAATTATGCTTGAATAATAAAACATATGCTAGAGGAAAACTGGATGTGGAAAGTCTTCAGATGGGACATTTTCAAAGTATTTGCCAGAATCTGGATGAGACCATGGCAGAAGGACTTAATAGCATAAGAGGCCAAAAGCATGAACCGAATTAAAAACAATTACAATTAAAATATCCTTAGTTGAAACTTGGAACACATTCCCAGCACCAATGTGTGAAGGCTGGATGAATATAATTGGGTTTGGTTATCAAACAATAATGGGGAGCTGAAGGCCACACAGGACAGAATGGTGTGTAGATGTCTAATGGATTAGTGTTGTATTCTTGAAAAAGAGCAGCACTATTCCATATTATTTATCTGCATACAAACAGATTTTATATTAAATCTCTACAACTTAAAAACATTTCAAATGAAGGACAGTGTGAACATGTGTTAAAGAAAACGAAAAAAAAAAAGTGTGTTAATTCACATCATCTTTGAGAGTAGCCTCTTCCTTCAGCGCAGAATAGTAAAGGAAGTTAGCTTTACTGGGACCTGGATGGGGGTCAATGCATCTTTAACTCTAAGCTACTATAAAATAATACATGTCGAACCATCATTTTAACTTCAGATGAAGTGACCATGCATTTAAAAATCTCCCTACAGCACTACTGTCCCTCTGGATTTCAATGTTCATATGACAGCATGTACTAAGTGGTCTATTGATAGCACTGTGTAGACTTTTCTTTACTTTGCTTTTATTTTTAATATTCCAACATCTCACCTTTTTAGCAGTAACAGTGGCAGTGATGTTCATTAAAGTGGACGCAAGTGTGTGTGTGTGTGTGTGTGTGTGTGTGTGAGTGTGTGGATAATAATACCCAATAAATGTCAGTTACATCAAAAAGGATTTGATGTATTTCTAAACAAATACAGCAAGGTTAGTAACAGCAACAACAACATTTAATATATTACTTAAGTTGTCAATCATCAACAAACTCTTTTCTGTAATTGCCAGTTATTAATAATTTCTTAACATTATGACACTTTTGGAATACAAGTGCAATAATGTGACTAAAAACCATCTGTATTTCCTTGACCCCTTAAACTTTGTGGGTCTGTATGTGCACATACTCTTTAGCTCCTCACTCTTATAGAAGATAAAACTTTTAGTTACTGGATTATATGTCTTAACCACTTCAACTCATTGGCAGGTTCTGGCTTTTCCTCATTAATAGCCACATACACTGCATGTTATTTTTACAGTACTATATTATTACTGGGTAATAAAAAAACAATAACCATATGTAATAGGCCAAAAGTTTAAGAGGTTAAGATTATTGAATAATATGCTTGCGGTTTAAAGCAAAACTGTTCTCTATTTCATTCAACCTTTTGTGGGAACTGCTTTAGTGCTGTAGGTGAATAGCAGAACATAAAACTCATTTCTTTCAATTGATATTGCAGATGCAAAGAGAGGGATTTTGTAGGATAGTGTATGAGAGTGACAACAAATATGATGGCTACCATAAAGTGTGTGAGTGTGTGTGTGTGTGTGCGTGTGTTTGTGTATTTAATACTTTATTAGGAAAAATGTGCCCAGGATAATGAAAATGTGAACATTGTGTGGTTTAACATTTGTCTGCTCTCTACAAGGAAAAGTACTTTCCCCCCAAACTACAGCTTTTATTAGAAAAAGTAATAGAGGCCAAACCTGATCTTTTGGTTGTTGAGGTTAAGGTCAGTGCTGGGTTAGCATTTACACACATCTATCTACACACTGTAAGTGCTTATGTGTGTGTACGATGAGGCTGGACCATGTAATTTTGCCTGTAAAAACACTACGTAACATTAGAAGAAATATAAATAAACATACACATTGTAAAAAGTAACAATAATTTCTTGCTTTCAAGACAGTACTTGATATGATAAAGTTCGGTTCGAGAATCCTCCTCAGTGCCCCAATCCATCACATGAATTCACATCTTAATAAAGTCAGCACATCTTAATAAAGTACCGATTAACTAAACTAGATATTGGATTATAACCACAAATAATACTGGGCTGCCAGGAGAAGAGAGCTAGAAAAAGTGTGTAAATTTAAAAACACTAATTACTGTATTAATATATTTTGTAATATTGATGTTTTTCTGGACAAATAAATACTAACTGTCCAGGTAAATAGCTTTTTAAATATAAAAAAAATGTTCACAGTACTGAATGTTTGGCTGGCTTATAAACTTGAACTTGAGTGGTGTAACTTGCATATGATATGTAAATATTCAAATGCATATTTATCTTCTTTGTAGACCTATATGTGTTTGTGCAATTTATTATCTAAAACAAATAACCTTTTAGCAGCATTTCGTTTATGTAGATTGCAAATGCAGGCTTTGATTTGGCGCACTTCTTGGGTTTCTGCACATTCACGGAATGGCTGATGATGTGTACCTGCCCTGTATGCATCCAGAAATGGCAAATAATTACTTCAACCACTGGTTTCTTTTACAGAACTCTTCACTGTAAACACAG
>JBBPCY010000001.1:49632443-49659778 GCA_037974405.1 Brachyalestes nurse | reverse complement strand
TATACACACATATATTTATATATATATATATATATTTCTCCTCGCACATCTTTTAAAAGGCATAATGAAAAAGTAATGAGGCTTCTGAAGTGACTGAAAAAAAAAACAGATTAGAGAGGGGGCAGAGCAGGTACTTAGGGATTTGGCAATAACACAAACCATGAAACAAAACACATCGTACTAATAATCCCTTATATGTCCAGCAGTGATTTATAAAGTGCTTGTCCCCTGAGCAGCAGTGCGATATACAAAGCGCAGGGCCAGCACCATTAATCTCTTCTTTTTTCCTGGGCTGTAATTTTCTATTTCAAAAATTTAATGCAAACTTTTTTTAAACCATTATTTCTTTGACCTTTTTATGCATAGTTCCCAGTGCTTGGAAAAACATAGGTGGAGTCCAAGAAAAATTAGGCACTGAGTTAACTCCAAGAGGAGATAAATCTTTGGTCCTTTGCTAGCATTTAAAGAAATGCTTTCTGTTTCTTTTCCATTTTTCACAAGCGTTTCTCTGTTTTACACAGGGAACCATGGGACTCTTGCTGTTGTTCTTACATAAGTGGAACGTTTATGTGTTTTGTGTATTTCTTTCTATAGCAGGCTAAAAACAGGCCAGATCAACCTCAGAATCATGAATATGTGAATTGATTGTGCTGGTGTGTGGGGTCTGGCTAACCTTAGCTTTTGGAAGATTTGGCAGCATGAGTGACAGGCATTGGGTGGATTCCCTCCTCTAAAGATAGAAAAGGGTGTTGGCTTTTTCTGTGGTGCATTTCGAGAAAACATACAAAATGGAAGGAGCTTTGAATGAAAGTAAGACAAATAATGCATATTTTTACAGATGTAAACTTCCTCCTATATCATTACCATATTTCAGTGGGATGACATGTGGTTTCTCTGTTTGTTTTCTTTCTGTCCCAGACTGTCTCTGAGCCAGAAGCCAAGCCTCTTTAAGAACCCTTTATTACTCCCGAACTGTGTATATTCACTGTTAAAACCCAGAAAATAAACACTTGATTGTAAGGATCCTTTTATTGCAGTCTTAACACCTGAATGGCCTCTAGTAATTGAAGGCCTCAGTCCTCCACCCATGCATGTAATTACCTTGCCTGTCACCGCACTCGCTCTAACACACCAGCCATCAACTGCCTTCAATTAGTGAGCCCAACCCGCCCACCGAAAAACCACACAAAGTCCAGCTCACTGCCAGTGGCCCCTTATCTCTACGGCAAAGCAGGTAATCAAACCCTAAGCCAACTTTCAGCCCGATTTTATATGGCTCACATTATGTCTTTAAACTCTGACTTTTTACAGAGGGTATAACGTCTTTGCTCTGACAATCCCTGCCAAAGTAAACAAACATGCGCAATATGAATGAGTAACTATGGAGAATGTATATATGTGTGTGTGTTTCTCTGTGTATGTACTGTACTCTCAGTTATAGCACTGTGCACTGGGGAGGCAGGATCATTTGCCTGGAAGTCAGGAAGGCCCGGTCACCATGCATGGCCCAGGTTTCACTGCTGATTAGCAGTTTGGGTTAACCCCAGGGCCGCCTCTGAGAAAGGTCCAGGTTTCATGATTAGTGCTGTGGGCTGACCCAAAGCCTCCTACACACACCGCACATACTTTCACACACAGACCCACAATGACACATACTCACTCATTCATTGGACATGTCCATATACCTATGTGTGCACACAGATATTTATGTATGGTCATCTACTTTGTAACACTGGTGTTTTGCCAAGGTTATTAGGTCATTGTATAAACTTCTGCAAAAGACCAGCAGTTTTTTAAGACTTTGAGGGAAAAGAATGAAGTTTCCCCTTTATTGTTATATATATTAGAATGTACAGAAACATCTGTCGGTGATGTCATAATTTTCTCTCTACACTGACGACCACTGTCACATACAATATTCTAGAATGGTCAGACAGCTGATGATGTCATAACGCTCTCTTCACTGAAGATATCGATAGCTTATTTAGGCCCTGTCCACACTAATCTTCATATCAGAATGTTTCCTGTCTACATTGGTATTCCCACTGAAATGTTGATACAAACAGATAACAGCTATACTGAGAATGTGAATGCTACCTTAATCACACAGTTTATTAAATGTTTACCAAGTACTTTGTTGTGATAGGTGCCAGCAAAAGTGGCTAAGCTAAGCAAAAGAACTCAGTATTCAGTACTGGCACTGAGCACTGAGTCATACAGCAGTGAATACAAAGTGCTTTGTCTTGTATGCAGGAGTTGTGTATGTGGTACACAGCTATGTGACCTTTACATAGCACAGACAATGACAATGATATTCAATGTAGCCTCAGATATGCATCACTTTTATCCACCTCACCTCTTCGTTATCTCATATTATCTGCACTAGTTACCATTGTTGTCTCCGTAGGGCTTCTCAAAACAAAACAAAACTGAAAAACAAGCCTCCTGCAGGCTCTGTTGCTTGAGGAGAGCAAGAAACGGAGATCTGTATGTCTGGCTGGGAGGTTGTGGGAAGCTGAGTGCATACTGCTAACCTGTGCAGAACTTTTGGCCTCCAGTTTAGCGCAGCCCCCTGGAGACCAGAGGACAACGGTGGGCGTGAAAGAGTGTTGAACAGACACCCGACAGCTATGTAGACACACACAGGCACACACACAAACACTCACATACATACACACACACATAGTTGAGTGTGAAGCCCACAACACTGTCCAGAGACACCACCAGTACATAGACTTTAATTCGACCTCACAGGGCCCCACATGGGTATTTGTGACACTCTGTAATGTAAAACCAATTTTCTTTTTACTTCTCAGAGAGCGTGTGAGTAACCTGTGGTTTTGTGTGGGTGAGGCCCGGCAGGGAAGAGGGCGTTTGTGACCCCGTATGCGCTCAGAGCTGAGCATAAATAAAGCGCTGTGTAGATTAATGATCAAATGATTCAAACACTCTGCTCCTCATCCAAAGAGGAAATCACACACATTTTTACAGCATCAATCAGAAGAATCTGGCTGTATCAACACCAGACGTTGTTTATGTTATGAATGATAAATCATGTCTAACTGCACTATCCTGACAGTAAATTGAATAATTACTGTATGTTATAATGATTATTGCTGAAAGCTATACATATATTTTTTGTTCTTTTAATTGTTTTTTTTTCTTCACAGACATGAAACATTCTACAGTACTTATCATACCAACAGTCTTGACTCAACAAAGAGCAGTCGTATTGAACCTGCATAGAACAAATTATTAGGCACATTAGTTCCCAGAAGCCATGAAATGTTGTTCTTTCTGGGCAGCAAATTATATGGTACATATCGTTTTACATTTGAAAGGATTGCCAGTTTCAGATGAAGACTTGGGGATATAATAAAACATAAGAATATGTGTCTTAGTGTGTCTTAGTGTGCGTGGGGCATATAATTTTCTATCTTTAGCTTTCAAGGCTTCAATCAATTTGAACATGCATCAGAAATGGTTGGTTTAGCAGAAACCCGAGAGCGAGGTGGAGTAAAAGACCAAACAAAGATTCAGGGCAAGACATTTCCATGATAAATGCCATGGCCTATCAATTAATCAATGGGACACATTTACAATATGGTGACAAATGAGCTGTTCTGCAAATGTTTAGCCGAAGGATAACCATAGCACTGTTTTGGCAAATCCTGACAGAGACTTTAAGATGTGCAGCTTTGCCAAAGTCTTTCTGTGCAAATCGGACAATGCTATACTCTTGGCGGGGTTTTAGCAAAACAAGGAGACACCGGAGAATGTAAGCATGAAAATCCAAGCATAAATAGATAAATGAAATCAACCTGCATTTTAAGAATGAAACAAAGTGAACAACAGCAAAAAAAGAAACACTGAAAACGTGGTCAGTGATTGAGAGTTGTGTCTGTACTGCCCTCTTGTGGTGAATGTTTTTAGTCACATTCAGTGTGCCATTGTTAATATTCTGCCTCATGCAAAGCCATTATCCATGATTACCAGATGAAAAGCATCAAGAGGCCCTTGTGCAACACAGCAGCTTCTTATAATAAACTTAAAAAGGTCTTAAAATACAAACTGTGGAAGTAAGTAGTGCACCCTGAACCAGTGATTCGAAATCACTGGCCAAGTGTGCCAGAAAATAGATGCAAATTGCAACTGGCTATTTTACTGCTCCATGAAACAAAACACCAGAAAGCTGAGATAGTGTGTCTTCCATGAGTGTGTTATTTTCCTCAATTAATTCCCAGTCAGATGATATCCACCGTGCTCTGCGCAGAAACAGCCCTGAGGTTAAACACGCAATCAAAGCTGCTTCGCTGGGAGAAGAGTACAGACCTCACTTTGGCAGCATTAGCCAGGATCCCCTCAGTCATAACAAATCTTCCCTGTGGCTGCTGATGGACAGCTGGTTTACAGCCCATGTCAGGCATTAACAGATTTGATCCGTATTGGAAGAGGAAGGCAGGGAGCTGAGAGGGAACGGTGGGTGGTGTGTGTGTGTGTGTGTGTGTGTATGCACGTCAAGGCCTCAAGATGATTCATGGCTCAAGGAGGGGTTTCCACTCACATCAACTGATTTAGGGGCTCTCTCTGTGAGTGTGCATGTGTGTGTGTGGTGGGGGGTGCATGTCTAAGTATGTGTGTGTGAGAGAGAGGGGTGAGAGAGGAACAGAGAGAGAGTTTGATTGTGTGTGTGTGTATGTGTGTGTGTGTGAGAGAGAGAGAGATAGAGAGAGAGATCAATAAAGAAGTGGAAAAGAGGGGTGAGATGGAGAGGTTAAAAAGAAACAAAGAGAAAGAGAAGAAAGAAGTGGAAAAGAGAGAAGGGAGAAATGGAGAGGTAAAAATAAACAGAAAGAAAGAGAAAGAGAGAGAGCTGGAGAGAGAGACCAATACAAAAGTAGAAAAGAGAGAGGGAAGAGATGAAAAGAAAGAGAAAGAGAAGAAAAAGAGAGAGAGAGTAAAGATGGAAATAGAAAGATGGCAAAAGAAAAGAAATTGAGAGTTTATGTGTGTATGTGTGTGTGTGTGTGTGTGTACAGAGTGTAGGAGTCAGAATTAAAAGCTTTATACCACTCTGGCCTAAACGTAGCACACACATAATCTGGTCAGTAGCAGCAGAAGGAAAACAGTCGTTAAAGAAGCTGTGTGATGTTTTACGAACTATGAAATTCACTTAAGACCAGAATGAAAAAAGAAAACAAAGCCAGAGTAAATACCATCGTAAATATTTGTCCATATTATGGCCTGAGTCACAGGGCAAGGACAACTTTAAGGAGGAAAAGGCGCAGCCTTTGGAAACAGATCCGTTGCAATCTTCAAAACTCTTCTGATTACAGCCCCTCTTTGTTGACCCTGTGAAGGCCACAATGCTGGCAGCTCCTACAAACTAATCTGCCGTTGCTAAGTGAGTAATTGAATGTGAGCGCTTATGTATTTTTGTAATGAGCTGACAGCATATTTCCACTCCCTGCCCAAAAGGTTAGCCTAATCAACATGGTCACGCTGTTTCTCTCAGAGTGACAGCCCCCGCGCCAGCAGCATGACAAAACGGCCCATGCAGATGTTAGCCATGAGAAAGCCTGTCTGTTCCTGCCCTGCCACAGCTTCAGCGTCAGCCTGAAACACCCCCAACACACGCACACACACATGGATGGAAATGAACTTTCTTTTCTTTAAAAAAAATTCAGGGACAAAATCAAACTTTATATCATTCCCTCACTTACTCTAAACATACTCAATCAGCCAAGATATGGGTTGTGTCTAAAATTTCTTTAATTTCGCACTGGAGCAATGAGGCTTAAGTAGCTAACATGACAATGGAAGCCTATGTACACCAGTTAGCATGAGCAAACTGCATGCCTTAATCACCACATACCTTCTGCAAACAGTGTCAATTTCTCAGAGCAGAATTCAATAATTTATTCAAGATTTTAAGATGTTAATAAAGTCCTTTAGATTCAAAGAGAAATGCTCCAGTTTGGAGAAATTGGCCAAGTCAGGATTACTTATAGTGGTGGTGATCATAGGAACCCGACATTTTAAGCACTTAATGACTCTAAAAGCTCCCTCACACAAAATTATAAAATGAGATGGCTATACTGCTTGTTGTCTAAGATGTTTTTTTTTTAAATAATAGATATATTATGATACGTTCTTTGCTTAAAATGTGTTTTTAAATTCCATTTGTGGAAGACAGCTACATACGATGATAAAGCAAAACAGTTTTTTTCCAGATTTGTCACTATTTTACTGGTGTCAACATTACATAAACAAACTTAGAGGACACATACAGGTTCACTGCTCATTTTAGAGAATTAAACAAAGAAAGTTCACGTTGTAGATATGCACTGGTTCCTACTGTCAGGTATTTGTTGTCATTACCTGTTACCTTCATTAGCCTCTTAATAAGAAAGCATGCACTGGCTGATTGACTATATTTGAGGTAAGGGGAATTTTTTTCAATTTGATTGTTCATTAGACTCTTCCTCTAACCAGAAGGCCAGAAATCACGGGCCTTGTTGCTTAACGCCTACATGTTCTGGTGGGGAAAACAGACGTGCACAGCAGCGACAGTAATGCGAGATGCTTGTTATTGCTTGTGGGATTACAAATGCAAAAACCCAAAGAGGGACAGTGAGGGGAAAACACAAATGATATAAGGCAGACTCTGTCTTTTTAATCAGTAACTTCATCTGATGACTAAGAGGGAAATAGGCTATATCTGCTGCTCTAGCCATGGACCGACCCCGTAACCACAAATACTTCCCCTCTCAGTGTCCACTGAAGAATAAAACAGCGATGGGGATTAGTTTCCACTACACACGGAGGTGTTCCATTTAAAATGCCAAGACAATTTCACTCTGCCTTTGTGAGCTTGTATTTTGAGCCCTCTTGAACTACTTTACCCATAACAAACTCCTGACAGCAGCAGGGTGTTAAGGTGGCTGCAGGGTTTTACATTCACCACACATTCACTGCAAAACCCTCAAAAAAACCTCCAAAAAAACAACACACACACACGGGTGCACACGCACACACACACACACAAAGGTTACTGAGGATACACCGCAGAGCAGTGTTTTACTTTCTTGCAATCAGCCTCCTATAATTTTGCCATAATCCGTCCACCTGGAGCTTGCATAAAGCAGCCTTGCCTTTCCGGAGGTGCTTCTGTCTATCTGTGGCTCGACGAATCATCCATGCATAACTTTATGCACTGTAATCAAAGTCAGCTCTGTATTTTATACAACCAATCAGCCTCAAACGGTGCATATGTGCGTGGGGGGAAGTCTTTGCCGAGTGAGCGGGCGTGGAACTCATCAGCCTCAATGTAGTCGTTGTTTGGATTTCTGTGTTTGTATAAACCAGATTGGTTTGCACTTAACCCTGTAATATATGCAAAACAATCCTCCAGATAATACTCTTAAGCTTCGCCAGTTACCACTCTGGCAGCTGCAGTAAACGTGGCCGTGTAAGAAAAATGGCGTATAATAAATTATGACATGAACCAGTACACGTCACACGAGCCAGCTCCGGCAGTTCAGGCCAGATCAACAGTCAGGATATTAAAAATGGCACGGCAACTCACAGATGCAGGTCACAAGGTCAGGGGCTTTGGGGGACGTAAAGGAACTGAGGCCTCATAAAAGAGTATTTAAACAAACAGGATCGGGGAGAGGGGACTTCAACACTGCTGATTTACATCAGCATGAGAACTTGTGCACTAATGGCTTTGGAAATAAACCGTGTATTGGGAGCAAGATACTTCAACAGAGGCGGAATAAAAACACTGACGTTTTTGGCACCCGTTCTTTATGTCATTGCATTTCTTTGGAATTTCAAAGCTTACTTGTCTATCAGTTTGAACATAAGAATGGATTTAGTGTTTGTATATGTTCGCAATAATCCATGATGTGCAAACTAAACGTTCCCCCCTTTTTTGTGTGTTCAGCTTCTGCTCTGCTAAATTTGGGCTCTTGGCCTCATGTTCTAGCTGCAGATGGGATCTCCTTAGCCTTGTGGTTTTCATACTCCACTGCCACAGAGAAATGCTGGGCTCTCTGCCGGTCTGCTGCCAGGTTCTCTCCTGAAATATAATAGGGGTCCAGCCCAAAGACAAGGGGGCACTATGCAAATGAAGACATAATCAAATCTGTCTGTTTCCCAGAGTTCAACTGCACCCTGGAGCAAGCTTGAAATCTGGTCTCCCAGTAAACGTGAGGTAATCCAAACTCCTCACACCTTTAGACACCAATTAAAAAGCTCTCTCACACTCGCACACATACACACACTCACGAGTACACATTCACCCTAATTTTTTATGCCGAAAATTAACTGCAGGCTTCTTGGACTGCTTCACTGCTACTGACAGTTACGAATTGAGACACAATCTCTGTGGCTGAGCTCATGGCAAAAATAAATATACATACATTTAACATCAGAAGCAAACTTTAAACCACAAGATGGCAGTAGCACACAGAACGGCAAAATAGCAAATGGCATGAGCGACAGCAAATGTCACTTTCTCTCTGCTATTATTCACTTTTCCTATGCTTTCAGTAGATCACTTAAGGTTGTCACTGATATGACGCCAGAAGGATCCCTGCAGTCAAACATGCAGAGATGGCATCATATTTTATGACACATCTTAAAGTCACAAAAAATATTTTTTTACCATCTCCTCTGTAGCAAAGTGAATCATTCTTAAAGGTGCCATCTTATTGATATGTCATTTATCTGAGTTCAAATCCTTTCACTTGTCCTGAGCAATTGCAGGAGGGTTTCTGATGCAAGTGTTCAGCAACAATGAAAACATCAGTGATTTGTATTATTTCTTTTGCAGTCTTTGAATATCCTCATGTTTTTCCTTTCATGTTTGACTAAATGCACATGCACTGTGGGGACTTTGGTTGTGTTCATTTGAAATCTTTGAGATATTTTGGCTTTTGTGTTACATTATTTAAAAGAAAGTGCCAAAAGGCTTCTCTGGAGAGATGCCATAGATAGTTAGCTCCCTCCAACAAGGAATAGCATTCATCAACCTACTCTCATGCTTTCCAATAGTTTAGAAGCACATTTATAATGGATACAACTTTGCAGTCAATGTCTATTTTCTTCATTTACTAAGTACAGAAGTACATTTATAATGGATACAACTTTGCAGTCAATGTCTATTTTCTTCATTTACTAAGTACAGGGAAAAGCATTGCAATTACTGTTCATAGAGTGCTTTAGGTGCAATACCTAGAGATCAGGAAAAGAAATGCTCCAGATAATTAACCTTTATTTTAGTCTAGTGTTAATGTGAGGTAAGTATATTAATTCTTCTGCAATATTTATTATGGGTTGAATAAACATTATTTACGTTTCATTTCCCTGTACTCAGTGATAAGAGATTTGTGCGTCAGACAGAGGTGCTTGCCTGTACTGTACTAATGTGTGCCCTATTTGTGTCCTTGCTGTGTGTGAAATCGACAGATCAGGTTATAGATTTAATAAGAAACCGCAGGGTTGGTTTGTTGCTTCCTAACCTCCAGGCTTTGTTGGAACTGAAAGAACCTTCCAGAATATTTATGCCTCAGGAAGTTGAAACATCTGGCAGGGTTTTCCAATGAGCTGGGGGTTTCTGCAGTGCTGATTAGCCTCTGCGACGCTGAAATACACTCCAGCTCTGCAGAGTCCCACAGAGGTGGCAGGTAGAGCTGCTTTAATCAAAGTGCGAACTTACTATTCAGAATGCTATACTGGTAGGCAATCACAAGAACCACTATTTATATGTATAATTTACTATATGTATATCATTTACTGCATCTGCAGGGTGATATATGTGTCCTTAAAAATTACTCAGAAGACATCTAATTGAATCTGTTATGACTGGGCTTTGTCAAAGTAAAGTAAATGATTCAAGAAATCAGTTATTGTTTGGGTCAGATATAATGTAAAGATGTAAATAAAGCATTTTTTTTTATAAATGCTGCAATTCTTTGCAAAATACATTATTAATTGATTTCATGGAATCTTAAGAGTAGAAATGCAGGGATTTACACACCTGCTTTACCTGCACCTTTACACTGAAAATCAAACTATGAAATCAGACTATAACGCATGCTGACAATCTGTTGAGTGCCATCAGCTTTAAATTAGCAGTTTTTTCAAAGTGTTACATAATGTGATTCTAATATTTGACTCCCTAATGAACGAACTTTCATATTTTCTTAAAATGTAATGCCTTTATTTTCATATTGAATTTCCTGTTGACACACCAGATGGCACTGTGGAGTTACACTCTACAAGTCCCAAGGCAGCCTACCTCCCTAGTCCCCCCACCCCCTTGTCTACTCCACTCCAATGTCCACCTACTATTTCACACCTCATTTTACCTCTGGCAAGACCTGATTTATGAGTTAACTGTTGAATCCTCAATATGATCACTGGGTTATGAAGGTCCAACCCAACAAGCCAATATTTGAGCACAACAAGTAACAATAATAGGGCCTTATACAGGCTACTTATTCAGGAGCATTAGCATAATGCAGCAGAACCCTGCTTCAAAGACCCAAGCGCTTCTCACCACATCCCCACTTCCATTCTCTTTTAATTGGTGCTGTCTCTGGATGGGATGGCAGAGCTGCTCCTGGTTAGCCCTGTCACACACCAGCCACTCAGTGGACACTGTTCATTTCCCGCACAACGCACTTTCAATTAGTGGTCTGCCTTTCATAGTGGTGTGAAGAGGTGAGGGCACTAACAAGTAGCCAGACAGCTAATGAGTGAGTGTGGAAACACGTGGACACTAGACACCATGGGCAAAAAGGTTTCAGCCCAGGTGAAATATCCTGCCAATAAAACAACAAAGACGACAGAAAGCCATAATACAGCTCTAACAGCTTCTCTTGTAGGTTACGCATCCCTACACAGAAACTGTACAGTATTTTTAAATCTGATGTTTTAACTGGAACATTTTCTGGTCAAGGAAACACATTTTACATAATAAAAAGCCCATTTTAAGTCCATAAGTCACTGCCTGTAATTAGCCTGCTGTTTGTGTGCCTTTTCAGATGAAAAGTACTCCTCAGAGTTATTCTGACAGATATATGGGCCTTTTCACACCGCATTTAGCCTCAAATCTAGAACAGGGACATGCTAATTTAAAGCACCTTGACCAGAAGCATGACCCGATGTGCGACTAATCTTTCTGTAATCACAAAATCGTAAAATAAAAAGTCAGTATGATTGCTTGGCAGTGACATTCGCCTGGAGACATTTCATTATTTAATTGAACTTGGAGCTTGCTTTCATCTGCACTCCGGCTCGCGGGCTTCTCTGAGCTTGTGGGCAGAAATGTTCTTTCATTTCAAAGAATCACTTATTACATGTAGAATCTGTTCCATAAAAAGGTAGGAATGAAAACATTTAGCATTTTAAATCACTAGAAATGCAGACGAGGCAATGATTACTTTCACTCTGCAGAAATGCCTAAAGTAAACATGTGATGCAATGCTTTGGTTTTGAGAAAACAGGAAAAGTTTGGTGACTTCAAAGCAGCTCTGATCAGATCGGATGCTGCCATGGAATAACATCTAATTGCCTGCATGCAAGGGACTGAGGTTTGTACATGAAAGAAGGAATGGATTTTGACCACCAGCAGCTCAGTGCCCCCTTTGTAGTAGGTGAGATGTTTTCCTGTCTCTCCATAGGAGAAAAAAATTGTCTGTACAACGACAAATCACAGTTGACGTGTGCAGATAATGAAGCCACAAAGTTATTCACAACTTATTATAAAAGAGCAGGATTGACCCAGTTTGACAAAAGCCTTTTAAGCCAAAGACACAGAGACCATGCACGGCAAGTTTATCCCACTCTAACGCTCAGCTCCTCCCTCAGCAGCAGAAAGAAAGAATAAAACAGAGATCCACTTTCATTTTCTCCAGTGAATTTCCCTCCGTTTTCATAGTTGGATGTAGGAGGGCGGATTTCTATCTGCAAGGACAAAAGGAGCCCCCAAAAAAGGCAGCACTCAAACACTCTCTTGCATCGCACCCTTCACCAGCTCCAACGCTGAGGAAAGAGAAGCGTAATTGCACGAGTGTGTGCACATCTCAGAAGCAGATAACAACACATGCGTGCTAATGTGAGTGTGTACGAGGTTGAGATATCCTTAGACCCTAGAGCGTTGAGAGAACGGGAACGTGCGCCTGTTGACAAAAGGGATTTCAGATTATCTTTCTCAGATGTGAGCGCTCCATTGCACCAGTGAAACGGCAGACAAACCAAAAAAATGAAAAGACACGTGAATGTATTTTGCCTTCCGGGCCGTTGCCTTTGAATGGAGGCAGATAGAGTCCTCTCATCAAAAGCAATCATTTACATTGTATTGCTGCTATTTGGATTTAATTAAGGGGTAATAATGCAGAGTTAAACACTTTTTGCAGTGTGAAGGGCCCCTGGCATTGAACACAATCAATCCATTGTTTTAAAGGGATCTTTTATTCAGCGCCCGCAGGGCGGGAGAAGTCAGCGTATGTTAAAAGATTGTCCATGCACACAATCCTGTTTACCCATTCAAAAAGAGTCTGACATAACATATGCTCTGGGTCAAGCTACTGAAGCATAGAATTCATCAAAGAAAGGGCACATCGCCTGTCTCTTCGCAACAGCCAGTCTGGGACTTAATGTGATTGAATACACACTGTTGGCGAGGAACACAGGAGTCAGATTGACACCGGTCAGAGTTCAGTTCATAAGCAGATTCAAGCACCGCATGAATACAAACACAGGGCACATCAGATGTCTGGGATCTGCTTTCAAAATTACTGCTTTGCTTCCGCATGGGTATCCTTCACATAATTGTGTTCTCTCTAATGAGCGTTTGTTAAACGGGGACTCATTAATCTCTTCTCAAACAGAAAAAAAAGTTCTGCCCAGTCTAATGACCATAGTCGACTCTGGCAAATTCTTCACAACTTCATGTTAAACTCCCCCTTCCTTTGTTATTAATTGTTTATTCAGGATCCGTGCTGCCATTCGATAAGTCTCAAATCCCTGTCAGCCTCTTCCTTGTTGCAGGCCTCGCTCCCAGGCAAAGTAATCCCCCATCAAACGGCACGGGCCAGAAGAACACAAGGCTGAGAGACAAATCCACTTTTTGGACATGACAGCATTCTGCAGAGTGTTTACTTCCATAGGTAACAGAAGTAAACAAACAAACAGACAAAAAAACTTTCATTCAGCTTCCACAACAGCAGCTGCTTTATTGAAAGCGGCTTTGTCTCTTGACTACAATAAGGTCAAACCAATGACTTTCAGGGATGCAGACTGACACAGAGCAGCTGCTTCACTTTTTATTTTTTTCAAAATGTCAAGTGTCTCAAAGAATTTCAGTGACTTTGAAAGGATAAACAGCAAGATATTATTCAAATAAGCATGAAGGAGAAAAAGAAGAAGAAGAAGAATATGTGTGTATTGTGGCTTGTGTACAGTAATTTATTTATTTTTGCAGCATTATAAGAACTGCATGACACTGTTCTATCAAGACAATTGCCACAAAAAATACAAATTAAATTAAAAAAATTAATAAATTGGCAAAAAGGACACCACTGAATCAAGGATTTTCCTTTAAGATGTTATTCCATTTATCTGTTGTGGCTTCAAAATTACATTCTGCAGTTCTTTTCAATGTGAGTAAAACATGTGGGGTGTAGCAGCTCATCCTGTGGTTTTATCAAATCCCAGTTATGTCATGCACTCTCCATGTAGGCCTATTAATTGCTATAGAGTTGGTTATGTTCCCATTAGAGAGACACAATAACATGGTAAAGTGAAGCAGTTAGTGCTTAATCCATTATTACTTTATCATGTACATTGGTCTGGTAGTGCTTTTTGGAAAAGACATAGAAGGTCACTACATTTAATTAACATGGATATAACATGAAAAAGTGTAAATATGAAAGTACATTAAGAGCATAATTAATGAGTCTCTCTCTCTCTTGTACACTTGTTAATCCAAATATTTTGGTGACACACCACTTGGTTTTGATGAAACAGGTCCAAACAGACCGAGTTCCATTTACCAAGTCCTGCCAATGTGACTTTGATGAATGACCAATAGTTACCCAATCCTTATAGGTTCAAATTGAATGTAATCAAGATGAATGTTGCTTGCAGGGCCAATTATGTACAAGGCTTCCCACTGGTTAAGATTCTTATGCTTTACTACAAGGTAGATCAATAAGTTATTTATTGTTTTTTTCTCCTCTTCCATAGACTGTGGGTTGCGGGGACCTACAGTTTGGACACTACTTCTGAAATACCCCCGCTTCTGGACAGGAGTGAATATTGAACGCTGTTTCCCTTTAATGATTCACCACTCGACTTTGTTAGGTAATGTGTTAGCCAACATTCACAATAGTAACCCAGAAAAAAACAAGTTCCTCAAGTGAGCTTCAGGGAAAATCACTCATAATAAATTCCTATATACACTCATACTTTTTCGTGTCTGTAATCTTTGGTGTTTCATTCTTCTTCAGATTTAATTAGGACCTTGGCTCACTACACTAGCCAGTCTGTTGATTGTATAATAAAATATAGGCCTTTCTGCACCCTGAGTCTAGCGGTTCAAACCTATAATGCTAATTATAATGATAAATATTAAATGTATTCATGCCCCAAAAAGGAACTGAACATATTAATGGTTTGAATTTAAAGGGGTCAAATCATATGAAAGGCCGGTTCAATTTCAATTTAGTGATTCGAGTTTCCAGTGGGCAGGATATAATTGTCTGAACAATATAAATAGATTAGCTCACAACCTGCTCCATCCTGAGTGATGGAACAACATCTTTTATAGCACAGTCTTATTTTTAGACCCTAGTGTGAATCACTTGAGCAGAGGCTGTGGCTATCATATTGACCTGTGTGCAAGTGTGTGTTTGTGTGTGTAATTTTATGTGTGGTTCATGTGACACTCTCTTTCTAGCTCTGCAATCAGAGTCAGAACAGAATGGCCCCAGCACAGGACTTTCAAACATTCTTTCTCTACCTTCGGCATTCAAGTGTAAGGCCTGTCATGGCACTGTCAGACTAGGCATATGGGGAGTGTGTATACGCGCCTGTGTCTGTCTGTGTGTGCACGGGACTAATGTGAAAAGCCGAGGGGCGCACTGCTGGTGCCTGTTGATAACCAGTCAGACAAATGGCTGATTGTGTCTGTGCCTTATATGCACAGTGAGGCAGGTGGGTGTTAGAGACATTCAATAGGCTCACAATTTCACCCCCCAGCACAAACACTAGACTTGTATATACACACACAATCATATTATGCAGAAGTAATATGCAAGCCACAGACAAACACACACACACACACACACACAGGGTGAGCCAGAGAGTCAGACAGAGGCAGGCAACTCATTGCCTGACATCAAGAGGAATGAACCATTAAAAGTTGTGGCCATGCATTGTCAGCCGCACAGATAAGACGTGTGAGCCGGGGGGTTTGTAGGAGTGGACAGCGCCCTGTCACGGATCCTCCAGTCTCTTGCTGCCATTGTGTCAGCACCCATTCCAGCAGCGCTGATGTCTCACTGGGGCCGACAGAGCGCCTGCCACACAGAGACGGGCCATCCTGCCACACTGGGTTGGGGGGTGGGGCTGGGGGGCGGGGGGGTTGGTTTAGACGAGCCGCTCAGGCAGCTAGCAGATAATCAACCAGACGAGGGCTGAATAGCCACAGTCCAAGAGGACAGGAGGAGAAGGGAGGAAGAAAGCAGAGCAGAGATAATGAGCATGGTGCAGCGCATGCTATTTCACGCACACCTTCGGATTATTCCCCTTGACACTCACACCAGCTCTCACACAACACGCAATTTACAGTCATGAAGAATGAGAAAAAAATGGTGCTGAAGAGTCAAGACCTTGCTTGAAGGCAGTAGTTCCCATCCTTGGTCCTGGAGTACCCCTACCTATAAAGGTGTTTTCCAATGTTTTAATTTTCCCAGCTAATTAAAAAGACCTTTGTGAGTTCAAGCAGGAATGTTTGATGTTACTGTCTTTTCTGATTTGGGCTTGATTTTACTTCTGCACTTATAACAACCTCACTTAAACAGTCCAGGCTCAGTTTTCATTCAGCCTTTACACTTTAATCATAAAGATTTCATTTTGTGGTTGATTTGAGTTTTTGACTGTGTCTACTGACTTATTGCAGGGATTTTAAACAGCTTCAGCCACAAAAAATTTAATCAAGTGTAACTGGCTGTGTGTTTAGTAAATGCATAGACAGTGATGCCATTTTAAATGATGTTTACTGATTAGCTGTTTCTTTCTAAATAAAGTACAGAAATGACTCTTGGGGTTTTCATTTAATGAGAATTGAAATTATGTTTTTCAGAAAGTAATACGAAAAATAGTCCCATTACAGAGACAGAATGTGAATTTTTTTATGGATTGCTTTTTAATGAGTATCCACTCATAGTCCAACAATGTAGAATGTACCAGCATTTGCAATCAAGGTCCAAACATCCACTTGTGAATGTGACACTGTTTAAAGTCGGAATAGTCAATACTGAGTGGCTTTTCATCAACTATTCATGGATGCCACACGATTTTCACTTGTAATGCCTGGAGAACAGAACCAACAGATAACCTTAGGGAATCCAAACCTGCAACTGACCTTGGGGACTCAAGGGGTGACCTCAGGCTACAGGGTGTTGTCTGAATTACCAAGGAGCTGCTCTCACACACGAACAACAATGTCTACTGTTCTCTGCTCTGAGAATTTCCTCATAGACGGCACCTTAAATTATTGATCTGCTGTTTGAATGCCCAGCTCTCATTGTTTTCAAAGCACTGAGAGTCTTTATTATTCATAGCATCTCATGTGAGCACTCTGTCTCACTTCTGTCCCGTATTAATGAAATATGAGAAACCCCATGGAATACTGCCACATGCCACCAATGAAGCTGTGTTGATTTAATGGCATCAATAAAACACTAGGTTATCAATAAAATGATTTCATGTTTCAAAGGCCTGATTTTCAAAAGCCACCACTGCCAACATTGGAAAACAACACTATAACTATTTCAGAGGGAGGCAAATGCGGTGCCCGTACAAAGGAAAACCAACAGGCGAGAGGATACCCGTGCACAAAATAAGCAAACAAGTAAACATAGGTGCCAATTATACAGAAATCACAAATGTACTGAAACAGTAGCCTTTGAATTCAGTCAAAGCTTTTGTGCGGTTATTTTCAGCTGATGGTGTGGTCTAACAATATGGCTTTCAGATTAGAACTGTTTTTATCTAGTTCACTCCTCATTTTATATTCTCTTTCATTTGAACACAGTTCCCCAAAGGAGATAATTACTCACCAAATGCTGCGCACCTATTGTACCAAATGAGCTCACATTCTGTCAGTGTGGCACGACAGTAAAATGTTACATTATTCTGAGGCGAGAATGTTATGGATTAGCCACATACACAGCATCATTAAGAAATGCCATGTGTGCTCTACCTGTCGAACACCACTGCATATGCCTTATTATCTAATTAGAGAGTATGTGGCAATGCAATGTGAAAATCCTTTCGATCTGATGTGTCAACACTAAGAGGCAGACACTGAGGAGCTGAACAGAAGCTTTATTTGGTGGAGAGCATTTCAGCAGAGCCGTTTGAGCTGGTAATGACCCGCAGATGGACGGCTTGGTGAGACATCGCACCTCGGTCTTAACGCATCTCTTATCTCTTACGGCTCAGTGGACTGTTAAGGGAAATGTGCGCGAGAGAGTAATATTCACACAATATTCTACTTGTTATCCGACAATATACTCCCCTGCAGTGGAACAGGGTTCATTTCATTTAGAAGCAGGCCGAGGGACATAATCTGGCCTAGTTCTCCTGATTTATGATAAGGTGTCAAACAAACTTTTCTAGACTTTTTCCCTGTTGACTTAGGTATGCAGAATTCTTATTCTTATGTATAATTAGCAGCGATCTAAGGTTGTCATAGGTGTGTGTGTGTGTGTGTGTGTGTGAGTGTGTGTGTGTGTGTGTGTGTGTGTGTGTGTAGGTACATGTGTGTGTGGCAGTGGGGAGAGCAGTGAATAATGACCCAAGAGGATGAACCACAAGGCCGTGTCAGGGGCAGAGTGACTGTCACATGTGGGACATGAGCCTAGCAGCGCTGAACTATATCTGCTTTGTCTGAGCAAGAGGAACAAAGAGGAAGCATGCGATTATCAGAGGAATTATGCTGTTGCAATTAATCAAAAATAAAGTTACAGCTGTTCTCTATGGGCATTAGACAGAAAAAAGACATGAAAAAATGCACTCTCCATATGATCTCAGTATCCCTCTGTACAGCTCCTATGCTGTGTAAAAACCTCTCAGACACATTTTACAAGGCCATTTGACCAATCGTGCGCTCGTTTGTGAGAGGAAAGAGCCCTTCACATTTTGCCTCCCCCAGATCCCAGCCTACCATCCTATAAGTGAGAGCATAGTGCTGATAATCATGCACTGTCTTTCAGCCCAAAGTCCCCCAAAAGTGCTGTAATAGCATGTGGGGGGGCCACTCATCAGGCCTGACACTAATGTGAAGCGCCGGCTGGGGTGACGTTCCACATCCATTTCCCCCAGAAGCGCGCAGCCATGCAGAGAGGTTTCTAATAACTGCGCTCTGCCGGCCTGTGGGTGGGTCAGTGAAAGAGGCTCTGTGCAGTCCAGTGGATCCGGCAGGCAGGGAAACTGGAGCTGGCCCAGCCTTAGCCTCAATCTGCTCTTTCAGAAGCTCTGAGCCGAGGACACCGGGCCACAAGTGCCAATTCAACATCATTCAGCGCAGTAAAAAGATGACCCCGTGGGTAAGAGGGAGAGAGAGAGAGAGAGAGAGAGAGAGAGAGAGTAGGATAGACAGAGAGAGAGAGACACTAGTAATAACAGTGGCGTTTATCACAAAATACCACTAAAGTGGGGAAAATTGTGATCAGAGCCTCTCTCATGATAATAACTGCAAATATAATGATTAGAATAATGTGATAATCTGGTAGTCCTGCCACACTCTATAATGTTTAGCGTTTTGTTGTTACTAGAATTTCGCAAATGAAAAGAAGCAAATCTTTTGCTCTTTTGCTGCATCCTCCTGTGGTTTTATGTGAAAAGAGTGCAGAGAAAGTAAAAAAACTTATAGCAATTATCTGCTTAATGAGGCACAGAGATTCTCCTAGGAACTCCACATCAAAACAATTAACCACAGTAGCAGGAACACGTTTCCTTTATTAAAGGCAAAATCTCAGAGAACCTCAGAGATCTTTGGTGTGTGTGTGTGTGTGTGTGTGCGTGTTAAAAGTCATTAAAAGTGCACTGCATACATATAATCCTTTCCTCGCCACCAGCCGGAATACTTTCATCTGTGTAAAGCTTCACAAGGCACATTTTTCACCAGCGACTCATTTGCCACCAGGTCCTCATCCCACTAATACCACCCATATATTACACACTAAGCCAAAGTAATCACAATGAGCCATCTCACAGAGGCATAAGTCAGAGCAATGGGAAAATAACACAGCATTATATTTAATGTTTAGGAACATTTGAGTTTAGTGATTACACATTTGTAACAACACAGGCAGTGCTAAATTGGCATTTAAAATACTGATTAATCATTCACACTTCCTGGCGGAAATTTAATGTGTCCTTCGTCTTGTGCGAAGGACATAAATACATTCTGCAGCTGGTCATAATGTGCGAATTAAGCTCCTTGTTGCGAGGTGAGGTGCTAAGCCCAGTGAACCATTACAAACTCATTATTACTTTTATAAATGATTGATCCTTTAAGAGGCGTGGGGCAGTACACCTTTACAATTAACCCACAAGCTATTAAAATTTTGGCAGAACAGTGAGCCGCCAAATAAATCACACAGTTTTACACCTTTTGCAAATCACATAGTTAAAAATGGCAGCATACTGAATCGGATTCAGTTGGCCATAAAAAACATCTCCTTCAGCTTTGCCATGACTCAAGACAGATATACAGAAGACAGAAGACAGTAAGTAATATTAGCTTATTTCATGGCTGAGTTATCGTCTTTTATATTAATACTACTGCAATGTTATGACTCTCATAAGACTGTTTAGTGCTGAGAGTAAACATATATACATGTCTTCAAATATGGCTTCCCTGAAGTGGTGTCTTATTCCTACACGCCTACAAAGAAGTTCCAAGACAAACCAGTAGAGCCCTCTTTAGAGTTGGTGTCTCCCCGTTTTATCTCTGCCTCTTGCTGTCTCCTGTTATCATTTTTGTTTTAGTTGCTTGTTTCCTACCGAGTCCCACTTGTTTCCTACCAGTTAGTCCCCACATGTGTGTTTGGGTTATTACCACTTTTCTTCCCAGGTGTTTGAAGTCTTGTCATGTGTATAAATAGCTTATTGTCTCAGGCTTTCCTTAACCAGAGATGAGTCGATGAGTCTTCTAAAACCATGGATTTTCATGTTTTTTCTATAATATACAGATTAGCTTCTTATTCAAGGGCACTGTGACAAAACACACTGGAAAAGCAATTATTATAACACATAAGGCTTTGACACAAATGCCATTTCTCAGTTCACCATATGGTGTTTGTACTAGTATGGCATGGTTTTGCCAGCTGGGATGGTCGGTGCTGATATTCATCACTCTAACACAGTGGCTCAGTCTCATACTGGACTTTGCAGCCCTGTTCTGTTCATACACAGCCTCTAAAACTAAATCCCCCTCTGTAACCCCCCCCATAACTTTCCTGCTGCTTTTTGCCTGTGGGCATCCAAAACCTTGCTGATGAAATTAATGTTCCTCATGTCATATAACCTCAATTGTTTCTATAACTGTTATGTTTGCAGGCTTCTCTATTCTAACGATGTATGGAAAAGCTACTTGTGTGCTAATAGCTCTTCTTTGTGCAGAGCTGAACATTATGAAATGCAAACTGGTATGATGAAGATACAGTAGCACACAATTCTAAACCTCCCTTTGGGGATCCTGAACAAAACTGAATGACTCAACTACAAAAAGTAAATTAAATTTGTCTTTGTCTAACTTAAACATGAATTATGTCTGCTTAACATTTATTCTTTAACATGAGTTCTCTCAAAAGGATTTAAAATTAACAGCTCAGCTGCACTGGGAGGCTACGTTTGCTAAATTTGGAGCCTGAAGCTTTGGTAGAAGAAAATGTGGCCAATTGTTTTAAAGCAATGAAATAATTTTACCCAGCTATAGCCACTTGACTGGACAAGGGCATAGTCAGCACCTTGAGACAGTATTTTTCTGCAGTGCTGGTTACAACCAAGTGCACGGAAAATGCCTGAGAGGAAATTAGACATGCCAAAAATCTTAACAATTTTCTAAATACATGTTTCAGAATGGTCCAATAATGGATTAATATGGTTACTTCTTTTTCTGTAGTAGCTGGTAGAATTGTGGCCTAGTAACGGTAATAGACAATCTGAAACTGCCACATTATGCGTATGGATGTAAGACACCACCAGCTCATGTCATAGTCTTATGATTGCAAATGTAAGAGAATTCACTTCTTGCAATACAGAAAAAGTTACATATGTAAGAAACGTTCTGCAGATTTGTCAAAATTTGTGCATAATTCATTTATCAGAAGCAAAGTAATTTAGAAATTGTTTATAGTAGAAAATTGGGATAGGAACCGAGGGTCACAGTGTCTACAATGCAAAAATAGCTATTTTATTTAATACCCAAAATGATCAGTAAGCTGACATGTTTTATTTGTGTATCATTTTGCCTTACAGTACCTCTATGCCATGCATGGGATAAGCCAGAGGTAGTTTTTATCTTCCTTTCATCTTCATTTGTACGGAATTTGGAGAAATTCCATTTGCTTGGGTTAACTGGATTTTTTAGCTGACATCAGATTGGCTTATACAAATGGTTTCTAATGTTTACATCATTTTATACGGTTCCACCAAGACCTCAGCCAACCCAAATGCTTTAGAAACCCTTTGTAAAAAACTGATCAGATATATGCAAATACTTGCTCATAGCTAAATTACAGTTCATCTAGTGGCATGGTTTTGTAGCCAGCTTAATTACACTGGGCTAATTGAATTCTCATTGCAACGTTATTTGAAGCCCGCTTCAAAAAGCAATTATGCACACACAGTAACAAGGAGTAACACACCCACGCTCTCATTTGCTGTCTCACATCATTCACAGCTCTTGTACAATGTCATGTCTTCTTCTAACACTGAAGCCATTTAAACAGCACCTTATAGAGTGTGCTCCTTTGAAATTAAAATAAAACTGAAGACAAACATGGATTAGCTTAGCTGTTCATTTCAGAGGCCAGTGCTCCTCAGCACAGGAAGTGAGAAGCTAGAGGCAGACAGCTTGGCACCACACCAAAGCACGGAAAGCACTCAAAACTTTACAGTTTTATGTCACATCCCCAGTCAGCGCCGCTAGAGGCCGCCATTAAGTAAGCATTAAGGGCTTTTATGTTGACTGGGGGTGTGGTCTCATCCCTGGCCTGGGAGATCAGTAAGAGCTCTTGGCTGGCCAGGAATGAAGGACTAATTATTATGAGGTGTTTTGTATTTATGTTCTTAGTATAAAAAGGCAGTCTTTGAGTTTGTGTGTTGTTGGTTCTCCAACACAGTTTAGCCTTCTTTGCTTTGTGTTTTGAAAATAATCTGCTCCTGCGTCCCCCTGCTGAATGGGCAAGCCCGTATGTGACATTTTAACATAATTTTAATGTTTATTCACTTTATTTAATCACCTTACCACTTTAGCATGATGTTTGTGCTATGATCTGAAACCAACACAAAATAGGCCAATAATCTGGGCTCAGATATTCAAGAAGGATCTCAGCGTTACAGATATTTTGGCCTGAAACCAAACACTATCAGCATTCATCCAAGTTCGGAATGATCAGAAAATAATACAGGAGAGAGAGAGAGAGTTTCCAGCAAACACACACAGATACAGCAACCCAATCCAATGTTTGGGTTTGTTGGTGTTTATGAGAGAATGGTGGGCTTTAGAGAGATAAAAATACACAGTGATATTTACTTCACATCCTTGCCAATTATGCCTTTGGGAAAGCAAACCCTGAGCCATGATTTCCTTTGTCTCTTTCAATGTAAGAAAGACTCAGAAACCCACAAACTCCTTCAAGTAAAAAACTATTCACTTCTGCAC
Source organism: Brachyalestes nurse (assembly GCA_037974405.1). Lineage (NCBI taxonomy): Eukaryota > Metazoa > Chordata > Actinopteri > Characiformes > Alestidae > Brachyalestes > Brachyalestes nurse. The sequence continues at coordinate 49,636,581 of JBBPCY010000001.1, read as the reverse complement.
TTCCAATTTCCAACAAGTAAGCCTGCTGTAAAGTATGGCAACCATGTGGCTGAGGTTATTTTCTCTAGGGAAAGACTGGAGGTGGACATGCACAATTTAAATACTCTCACTACAAAGTTTATTTCATTCGAGCAAACTTTAACTAAACCAGACAAAGCCTAAATCCCTGAAACTCTGAGCACCCACACTCCAACACCTCACTAAATACAGAATTTTGCTCTTCAGTCATACTAGGGAATAAAACCAGTTATTGATTATAAGTCTGTGTTTTCAGAGGCTAATCAAATTAAGTTGTTTAGCCACTGATTTTAGCCTTTATGTTTGACTGATACCTTAATATTTATTTCTGTATGTATTTATTTATTTTGCAGTATACTTATTGTATCATGATTATGAAGTTCTCAAGCTGTCTGTACATCTAAAACTAAGCATACATCTGTGTTTGTTTTAAATGCCTGTTTCTGTAGTTCACGTCCATAGAACCAGTGTTCATAAGACTATATATGACATCTACACATGTTCTTCACGACAACTGGCTTAAACCTTCAAAAACACGCATAATAAACCCCAATACTGAAATTATGTTTGATGTGACTGATGACAACTTAAAACAGTGGTTTCTTTATTGGTTTGAGAGTTGGCAACCTAAAACATATGCAGTCATACTGAAGTAAACATATAAAAAGTGTAAGACCACAAGGCTGGACTATGAATTTTATCTCTTTAAAATTTCTGTAATGCCTTAGGGAAACATCTCTACTCCATCAACATCTACATTTATAAAATCACAGAATTTATATACCTCCAAAACCCAAGGAATAATCTAAAATAGGCATCATTCTAGACCTCCAGGCTGGATTGATATACCATCTACATATTATCCACAAATGGTGATTTTCAAAAAGAATTATATGCATCTTAAACACACCAAGTCAAACTCTAGTTGTGAGTTTTCAGCCATTTCTCAGTCTTCACAAAAATGAAACACACATTTTATTCAAATTCTACCTTCAAACTGACTTTAAAAAAAAAACAAAAAAAAAACCCAACTCTGGTTTGGCAGAAACTGGTCTACCAGTTTCTGGTTATGATACTGAATGTGCTCTAGTATGAACATGCTAGAGTATGAAACGTGACATAAAAATTATAGTACATAATTTAGAAAATATTGGTGCAAATTCATTGAGCCAGAATAGAACAATATGAACTGTGCCCAATGGAACTAAAGGGGGACTTGTATGGCCAGAAAACTGGTCTATGAATTCTGTGTTCATAAAGTATCTGCTGTCCTAAACTAAAACTTCTTATATATATATGATATCAATTTATATTTATGGACACTAAAATGTTGGTATAGATTGTCCAGATATTGTCCAGTGAGTCCAGTGAGCCAAATAGGAGAGAGTGAGAACCCAGATGAGGGTGACCAAGATTCAGATGTAGCAGATAAGGACACAGGGGCAGCTGAAGTGTGCCTGGCCTCATAAATGCTCTGCAGAATGAATGGGCACAAATTCTCAAAGAAACTTTTGTTGAAAGCCTTCCAAGAAGAGTGGAAGGTGCAATGGGGGGACCAACTCCATTGATTTGGCCATCACCAACTCATGGCTTCAGTACTGACAAGACAGCCAGGCCTTGCAACGAGCTGCAAAGAACACCTCCCAGTACCTGGAGATCAAACTCCTTTTGGCCGAGGAACTGATAACTCAGGGACAAACATGTCAACAAGACCTGAGTGATAATAATAAAACCAGCTTATAGGGATCCTCCGTACTGCGTACTTGGACCCCTAAATATGGTGCAGTCCACCTGCCTAAAATGGTTGACATTCTGCGTCCTTTCAGGTGCAGAATGCCTGGGTGCAACTGCAAAACATATGTGAGATGTGTGAAGTGTCAAATGTTCCTCTGTGTCTCCAAAAAATCATAGTGTTTCCTCAGGTATCATAAATGAAAGGACTTTTGCAAAACAGAAAGCCCAGTGTAATTAGTTTTTCAGTGGCTTACAGCTAGTTCTAAGTTCTAGGCAGTTTGTGTGTGAAGTACAGTTCCGATTTGGTCTGTTGACCTCCGGTCTGAAATAGAAAAACCCATCCTGACGTTAGGATGTGAGGACTATGACGAGGGTGTGGGAGGGATGAATGAGGTCATCCACAATGCTGGTGGCTTTGCATATGCAGCATGTGGTATAAATGTCTCTGGCAGAGAAGAGAAAGACTGATGTTCTTTTCAGTTATCCTCACTGTCCGCTGTAGGGTCTTGCAGTCCAAGGAGATGCAATTAACAAACCAGGACATGACGCAGTTGTACAAAATGCTCGCTAAAGTCTCTCTTTAGGGTGCTGTTGAGGATGAGGGATGTACTCTCCTCAGTCTTAACATGAAGTTTACATGAGGTTCTAACTGGTGTGAACACCAAGGAACATGGTGCTCTGGTCAGTAACTGCAGAAGAAGCCATCAATGTTCATCAGAGAGTGATCGTGGCGTGTTCTCCTGAAGGTGACAACCATTTCTTTTGTTTTGTCTACATTCGAAGACAGGTTGTTGGTTCTGCACCAATCCATTAACTGTTGCACCTCCTCTCACTACCTCATCATTCCCACTGATCAAACTGACTAGTCAGCTCATCAGCAAACTCAGGGATGTGATTTGAACTGTGCAGTGCTACACGGTCATGAGCCAGCAGCACAAACAGCAGGGGACTGAGCACACAGCCTGGGGGGCTCCTGTGCTCAGTGCTGTGGAGCTGGAGCTGTTGCTCCCAATCCTAAATGACAGAAGAATGATGGTGTTGAATGCTGAACTGAAGACTATGAACAGCATTTTCACATAGGTGACCTTTTTGTCTAGATGGATGAAGGTCAAGTGAAGGATGGTGGAGATGGCATCATCCATTAAACAGCTGGAACAAGACACAAACTTCAGGGAGTCCAGTGATGGGGGCAGCTGTGCCTCATGATGAGCCTCTCAAAGCACTTTATGATGAGAAGTGTGAGTGTAACGAGAGCGTAGTCACTGAGGCAGAACACTGAAGACTTATTGGGCAAAGGGATGGTGGTTGCTTTGATGCACCTTGGAATGACAGTGATGCTCAGAAAGATACTGAAGATGAGAACATTTGTCAGCTGGTCTGCATATACTCTGAGCACTCTCTGAGCAGAGTTCTCCTCACATCATCTGTGGTCAGGCAGAGCACCTGGTTGTTGGTTTGTTTGATGCCATGTCGTTCCATGCCTCAAATGGTGCATAGAAATGAATCAACACATCTGGAAAGGGGTCCTTAACATAACAGACTGCTGGAAATGTTTTGTAGCTGGTGGTGTCCTAGATGCCCTGCCGTATGCGCCGTGCAAACCCCAGTGTCCTGGAAATGACAGAGGATTTTCAGAGCATGTGTGCACTTTGCCTGGGAGTGGTTGCTTATCACTTGACTTGAAGGCAATGTCTCAGGTTCTCAGCAGTGCACACTCCGACACTGGTTGGGAGGTGATGGCCATGTTGATGTCTGATGACACAGTAATGACAGTTTTTTTTGTTTGCCACAGTTTTAAGTGATCAAAATTTACAATGCTGTAGACATGTTTCTTTGGACTGTTTAGACACATTTTTAGCAATGCAATAATTTCTTGGGTGACTCTATTCAGCTATTTGATTAATAGTTAAAACAGTTAATAGTATTAATAGATAGCATGATTTAAAATTTTTGGAAACTCCTTACATATAAAATATGTGAGAAAGCCTTGTTTCTTTTTCACTCTGTGTAATACAGTTGTTTATCATGTCAGTCTTACCAAGAGACTGTACAGGAGACTTTTTGAAGTGCTTGCCTTTGTTCAGTTTTTCCAACTAGCCTCACTTGGCATCTGTCACATCAAGAGTATTATGTCACTCTGACATACCAGAAATACACTGAACTTCAAGGACAGTTATCATAACGTGCTATGTCATTTCGAGTCTAATAACATAGCCATATGTCAACAAAAATGTGTCGCTTGAAATAAGTTCACATCAAAACTGACAAAAGCAGTCTTTGACAGATGACACCAGCTGGAATTAGCCTTCATGGATGTTTATGTTGGTTTATGTCCGTTGTCATGAGGAGTTATGTGTCAAGCAGCACTATGAGCACCACTATGAGC
>JBBPCY010000001.1:49613079-49625618 GCA_037974405.1 Brachyalestes nurse | reverse complement strand
AAGTTAACTGTCTGAAGGAGATCTTTGACAGAGTTGTATGTATAGGCCTAGGTGCTGATACATCTCTGAAAGTCTATGTTTATTCCTTATGTAAGGTGTGTGTGTGTATAAGAGTATAAGAACCGCTGTTTATTTTTTGCAAATAAAAGTTTGTAATTAATCACTTTATTCTTTTTGTGCATCTATGTGGGTAGGAGTTGGGGTTGGGGGGTCTAGCTTGTCTTGGACACAGGCAAAAAAGGTTGGGAACCACTGGTCTAACTAACACTGAGTGCTTGCACAAAATATGCAGGATTACCTTTCAGGCCTGAGTGGTGCACTAGCGCACTCAATAATGTTACTTCTGAAAATTAAGAACGACTTTCTATATCATAATAAAATATAATTCTTTTAATATCAGTATGTGTCTGCATTGGTTTACAGTATTACTGTTACACTGGTTTGCAACATTAATCATATAATAAGAAATATCTTACTGGGGCCCCATGGTAGCACTGTTGCCTCACATCTCCAGGGTTGGGGGTTTGTATCCGGGTCTTGGCCTTGTGTGTGTGGAGTTTGCGTGATCTCTTCTTGGTCCTACATAGTCCTTCGTGTTCCACCCAGGGTGAATCCCTGCCATGCACCCGTTGACCCTGTGATAGGTTCAGAGTACCAGACCCTATTAAGGATTAAGTGGTTACAGAAAATGAATAAATAAATATCCATCTTCATGCAACTCAACTTGAAGTAAACTGAAAATCTGCCTATTTTTGCATTTTCTTTTCTGAAATTATGATTCTTTTTAATTGTCTCTTATTTTGAATACTTGCATGTATCACTGAATCTGAATTACTTATTTTTTGAGGCTAGCAGTCACAAAAACACAGCCAGTTACACACATTTTTTTCTGTAATTTATCATGCTCTGTAGATCTTCTGTAATAAATAAAGTTTCAGTGTGTATTCCAGGTTGACTAGCATGATTCTTATCTACTGTGGTGAATGACTAATTTAAGATATGAACTACTCACGAAGTATTGCCAATATAAAGCACAGTATGCTTTATATTGAACAATGAAGTCTGATATTTCTGTGTTGGAGATCATTTAATTGTTGACATTCTCCAGTCGGACCATGACTCTCAGTTATTCTACATCTCCCATACCAAAACAAGTGCATACACTTAAGCTCGTGCATGCATAGGGATGACGAAATCACCCATGTTCTTCTTGAGACCAAGCAAAGGCTGAATGACAACGAGTGGAAAGGCTGAGGTGGTTTAGAAGCTGCTGTCCTCTGAGGCAGTATGTATTATGAAGGAAGTCCCAGTGCAAGAGGAAGCGTGAGAGGTAAGGCAGCAGCTGCAGCTTTGGGCTGAAATGAGCAGGCGAATGAGGAAGGAGAGATCCAGTGCACCCCTTTAAGGCTCAGGCTCATTTTATCTCTATGTGCTGCCATGACAGCCAGCTCACCACTTCATTAGCATTCCTCAAGACATGCCTGTGGAAGAATGATGCCTGTCGCTCCTCACGTTCAGCAAGATACCTGCTGAAGAAGTTGAGCCGATTGCGAAATCTTCAGCAAGGTTTAAAAACACATTTGAAAAGGGTCATTCTTCATTTGACCAACCGTTGTTATTATAATTTTAATTCATTATTAAATGACCTTTACTTCTTATATAATGAGAGCAATTTACACATTACCATTTAGAGGTCATTTATTTGGATAATGGCAAATGTGAGTCTTCAGAAAGCTTTCAAAACACATTTGGAAAAGGGGAATAATTTGTTCTAGTAATGATTATTGTTATTTTTTTTTATGAAATGCTCTTAACCTGTTATATAGCATTCAGAGGTTATGTACTTTTGTATTCATAAATGCTAAAATGTTCTTGTTTTTGTTCTTTAAAAAAGTTAATTCTACTAAACATTATTATTTTTATTCTTTATTAATGTAGGACCTTAATCTGCTTTATAATAAAAGCCTTTTGCACTTTGCTGCAGAGATCGTGTAGTTGCATTTTAGGAAATATGAAGGCAAGATTTTTTAGATAAGTTTATTTAGTGTTAAAACTTGAAAACATTAACATTTTCCACAGCCACTGTGGTTGTGCAATCCATCGTTCCTATGAAATTTAAACATTTATTTAGTCCATTTTAATGAACGGATTATTCTAAATCAGAGTTACATAAATATAGGCCAACCTTTAAAAAGGCTAAAGGAGATGAAAAGCCACATCATAACCTGCATCAAAATTCACAGGTCAATGAAGAAAATAAGCTAAACAATAGAGTGGAATGCATATGCCATTTGGCTTTAACTGCAAATTCAAGATTTCGTTTACGTAGCACTACTCTGCTTCTTACATAGTGGCCCCTGAAATAAAATAAATGAAACCTATAACCATTTAATGCAAAATGCACAGAAGCATACAGGCCAGTGCATACAGTCAAATAAAACAGTGACAGCCTTTAATGAGGTAGGCATTTAAAACAGATCTGAAATGGCAGCAAATCCTGTTTTTTTACTGCACTGCATTTACATAGATAAGCATGACATGCTACAGCAGAAATGTTTCTGCGAAGGTCTGTGAAAGAAAATAAAATTTCCAGAAGTATCCGAGCTTACGGATGGCTAGAATAATCATGCGCCTAACTGCTAAGAGGAATGTAATGCATAGGGGTAATTTCTGCAAAGGACATTGCAGCTACTTTGCTTTCCTCTCATACAGCCAAGGACAGCTGGCAATAGCCAGGCTGCTTTCAAATGTGGTTTACAGTAATGAACATGGAAGAGGCTGCAATGCCAATCCAGAAAGCAGGTCAACAATTCAGAAGACTCAAGGCAAAAGCTCTATCATTCATGCACCATTTACAACAGCTGAAGCAAATATATGTCATGGGGGCAATTACATGTCTACTCCTCAGTGTCTTATTTCTAGAAAAGGTCTATTCAGAGCTGTTGTCACTTAATTTCACTATATAACACACACAGACACACGGACATTTTATTTCAAAATGTTATTGCAAGAAAAGTAGTAATATTTGAACCACATTTTACAAGAAAACATTAGTAATTAGTAGTTTTATTACAAGAAAACATTGGTATTTTAACTGGCGCCCACCCAGGGTGAGTCCCTGCCTTGCGCCTGTAGACCCCGGGATAGGCTCCGGGTACCTGTGATCCTAGTAAGGAATAAGCAGTTACAGAAAATGAATAAATGAATGAATGTAACTGATCTGTAGTAACATATTCCTTCTGGTTTATGTATTATTGGACAATAATGATCTCAAGCATTCTTCAAAACTGTGCCAAAATTATATCCAGTCCAAAAAAAGCTAAAGGTTTTGAGAATTATGTCTTGGCCTCCCCTTTCTTCAGATATTTCTCCCTTTGAGCTGGCATGGGATGAGCTGAATGCGAACTCTTTGCATGCTAGAAAAGGTGCTGGGAGGGTTTGGACACAAGTTGGTTCCAAAAATTGCTGGAAAGCATGCAGCACCTGTGCTACTGTCTTAAATCAAGGTTAATATATAAAGGTTAATTTAAGGTTAGAAAAGGTTAGAAAGGTTATTTTGATGAAACTTGCACAGCCATTAAATTGTACTTACAATGCATTGTTATATTAGTTTCAAGTATTTGAAGTATATTTGAAATAGCAGCATATCATCTGGTCTGTAATATATATATCTTGTGTGGAGTATGCATATTCTCCTTATGCTCCTTTACAATGTTGTGCACGAACGTGCTCAATGAACGGTGTTCATTGAACACATTCCTATTTTTCATGAACGCTGAACTGAACGAATCAGTTCACAAATGATGAACGTGGACGTTCAGTCTCACGAGACTGAGCGCAGTTCACATTTTACGTTAGCTGATTACAGGCTAGCATGCTCGGACTGCAGAAGGCAGTTTGTTTACTTTTAGTCTGTTTTTTGAAGAAATCAATGTAGATTTAGATAGGGAAAACCACAGGTTTTGTTTACTTTTAGTTTTGTTCTTTTCTGAGCACTTTAAAAGATATTGTCTGAATGTTGCATTTTAGGGAGACACGGTTTGTTTACATTTTTTGTGTTAATATTGTCTGAATAAAATTTCCATATACAGTATACCTGCACCTTGTTTTTTTTTCTTTCAGCGTAACATGATGCGTTGCTTAAGTGGTAAGATCTATTCTCAACCTCTAAATGGGTTTTTAATATAACTTATGTCTGTGATTGTTCAGTGACAGATAGAAGGAGAAGATTGAATGAGGTTCAGATAGCACGTTGTATTGAATATGTAAAAAACCCAAAGTTCAGTTAAAACTAACGAATTAACTGAACTTTGAACTAGTTCTTTTTAAATGTGAACTGGCACAACACTGCTCCTTTATGTGAGTTACTGCCTTGAGCTACAGTCCAAAGACATATAACTGTCAAGAATAATAGTCAATATATTCTAAACCATTGAGAACAGAATAATGCTCCTTTTAATCAAGACAATGTGAGGATCTTTAAGAATTTAAATTTCATGAATATTCATAATTTCTAGTACTCGTCATGAATTAACATAAAAAATAATGCCATAAGCAAAAAGTAAGCATGATAAACCATTATAAATTCTCCAATCCAGTGAACATGTGAAGTCTGTACACCACATTAACATTACTTAGTTTAGGCAGCTAGAATTAATAAAACAAGGCTAGTACCAAACACAGCAGCTGCATTTATTTTAAAACTCGACTATACATACAATTATGGACAACAGCTTCTGCATTAGTAACAGCACCATGATCAGGAACTGATTTAATTATTTAGTTCCCCATGAAGACACACATTCAATATTGTCTGTAAGGAACTAAAATACTTTAGATGATCAGAAGACAGCTTTCAAAGATTCAGCGTTCTTCTTTACTTTAGCTCAGGCTGCACTCCCATCAGCTCTACATTTAAATTTTTATGCAGCAGGTTTTTCTTGGTTAATTTAGCAAAATGTGGTGCCAAATGTGGATTTGGAGTGGGAACACCAGCAGTATAATCATGCTATGAAGATCATGTAAAAAAGCCTGTAGATTAAAACTCTTGAAATTTCATTTCAGATGAATAGTCCGGCTGTGACACGTGTTTCACATGGATATCTCACTCTTTTCAGTCTGTTTTACCTCACATGATAATAAGATTATAATTACCTACTCATCTTGCCTTTGGCTTCTTTGGGATTAATACCCTTACTCCTGGTTCTTGGCAGACCATCAATGTTTTCACCCTTTCTGAATCACCCTTTCTGAATTTTTTTTTTTTTATGATTGAGTTTCCTTCAGCTTTAGTCATGCAAAAAAGAGAACAGACATATCAAACTCTAGCTCTGCAGTTTAGTAAAATCAGTCTTCTTGAACTGCTGGGTATTACGCTAACAATCTGATCGCACATGCCGAGAGGAAAGGCGCACAAACTGCAAGTCTGCCTCATTTTATGGGATTAGTCATGGAGGACATGGCATCGAGCTAATTTGATGGAAGATAAATTGTAAATGCAAAGCCACTCAGTCCGTTCTGTTACTTCTCAATGACAGCTTTGTCAAGGCCAGTAATTACACTGTCTCAGTTTGTGAATGTGAAGACACTATTTATGTGCCTCTCCTCATTACTCAGTGGAGTGCACACTTTTTAAATAGGTGGCAGAGTCCTGAGAGAAAGCAAGCGAGATAGAGGGGGAGAGAAAGAGAAAGATGGATAGAGAATGTGTGTGTTTGTGTGTACATTTGTTTGTGTCCAGTTTTTTGAAGATGCAAAAGAAATATATTCTTAACCAATAGAGCTCCTGAGAATCTCCGATGCTGAAATTGCAACAAGCCTTAAGATATATTCTTTCAATGTTCATCACTGTGAGGCCTGAAAACAGCTTGGCTCTGGGCCTTTTTCCATCACAAAAAATCCAAAGCAGCACAAACAGCTTGCTTTTGATTCCTGAAAATACAAGCTTCTTTCAGGGAAATTCATTATACATGGTGGGTGTAAAGAGGAGAGAATGCTTAACTAATGCTATGTTAAATATGACTTGTTTTACATATAGGACATTCTCATTGTCAGAAATGTAACTCCGTTTTTTAGTTTAGTTTTTTAAAACTATAAAAACACCAACTGCCCTTAACACTAGAACCACCAAGGGGGTCATTTTTACCCCCTGGTTATTTCAAATGCTTGTAGTTCTGTTAAAATAAAACCCCTACATCTTTAAGTTCATGACTTTTCCTAAAATGGCTTTAGTAATCATCTAGTGGATTTTGGTGTGTGTGATAAAAAGAAAAATATGACCATTTATACCTAGAACCCAAGGAGTCATTTTTACCCCCTCATTTAGATCAGCTGTCATTTTTCGCGCCACGCCCCTCCCACGGCCCGGTTGCTTAGCAACGCTAGACGCTTGTGACGCTAGATATGGACCCTTACAAAAGATATATGACGGCCAAAGAAGCCTCGCTATTGTACCAGGATCTGAGCGAGGCAGAGTCGGAAAGAGGAGAGATCACTGTGGATATGAGTGAAAAAAACTGCAACAATATATATTTTAAACACTTATTTTGTCAAGTCTCCATTATTATTTAAAAAAGAAGATGGAATGAGCCACTTCACAACTTCTAGAAATGACATCTTACAATCGCCGAGGCTATTGGCGGTCCTAGGGCGGACTGGAATGTCAGCGGTTCTAGTGTTAAACTATGGGAAAATTCCATGATGAATAAATGGATAGAAAGGGTCTGCGATCATTTAGAAAGAGTATATCAGTAAATGAGCTCCCATTACAGTTAAGAATGTGCAGTGGGTATAGAAAAGATTCACCCCCTTCAAATGTTCACATTCTGTTGCTTTGCAGCCTGAAATGAAGCACAAAACAAAAAAAAAACATTTTTCCAGCTGTATTTACTCAACTTGTAAGTGCAGCTTACATCCAACTGAAAGACAGCAACAGTTCAAGAAACAAACAAATTATAAAAACCAGAATCACTGAGACAGATAACGGATCACCCTGCCCCTGCATCAGTACTTTGTGCAACCGTTTTTTGTTTTAATCACTGACTTGAATCTGTTGGGATAGTTCTCCACCACCTCTGCACATCTAGACTCTGCATTACTTGCCCATTCTTCTTTACATAACTTTTCGAGCTCAGTTAACTGGTTGCAAACTTCAAGTTATCCCACAGATTTTTAATAGGGTTTAACTCTGGGCTCTGACTAGGACATTCACTGTTTCCTTTTTCAGCCTTTGTATGGTCACTTTTACCGTATGCTTTGGGTCATCGTCATAAAGGAAAACGAACCTTCTTCCAGAGGGCTTTCTGGCAGAGGGCAGCAGGTTTTCCTTCGCAAATTTGTTAGTTTTTCCATCAATTTTTTCTTCTATTCTGTACCCCAGGATTTTACCACATCCATACTTTACTGTAGGCATGGTTTTCATTGGATGTTGAGTTCTATTGGTTCTCCACCAGATGTACCATTTGGTTTTGAGTAAAAATAGTTTGATTTTGGTCTCATCTGAGCATACCACCTTTTTCCACTTGGCTTTAGAATCCTCAAGGCTCATTTTAGCAAAGCTTAGTTTAGCACCCCTCCCATATAAGCCAGATTTGAGGAGCACTAGTGATATTGTTGTCACATACACATAATGACCACTCTTTGCCATAAATTCCTTTAACTGCTTCAAAGTTGTCACAGGCCTCTTGGTAGCCTCTCTTACAAGTTTCCTTCTCACTCTTTCATTTAGTTTGTAGGGATGGCCTGATCCAGGAAGGGTTCTAGTACTACCAAACACATTCTACTTCTTAATTATAGATTTTACTTGCTCCCAGGGATTGATACTGGCGTTGAATTTGTGTTTCCATCTGCTGACTTGTGTCTCTCTACAACTTTATTCTTGAGATCTTTCAGGGTAGCTAGTGGGCTAGTGGTTAGTTAGAGTTAGAGTTGCCCCTGCAATCAAAAGGCTATGGGTTCAAATCCCAGGACTGCTAGTGGCACCACCGAGGAGCCCTTCAGCAAGGTACCATCCCCACTTAGTGCGCTCTGGCTGCATCTCATTGGCGGCAGCCCACTGTTTCACTTGGTGAATGGGTTAAATGCAGAGGAAGAATTTCACATTGTTCACATGTGACTATAAGGGGCCACTTTACTTTGACAGTTCTATTCCACTGATTGTGGATTATTTGCTTTCAGCTGTGGAATGCTCTAGGAAATGCTTAGAATGATTACAGTCGATCACAGGTAGATGACAATTAGCTTAGTGTGCTAAGGAAAAGGTGATTAGTGAAACCTGATTTTAGTATTTTTAGAAGTGTGTGATCCTTTATCCATCTCAGTGATTCAGTATTTTTCTGAACTGCTGCATTCATATAATTCACTTGGATGTCATCAAATTCAGAAAACTTTATTGGTCCCACAGGAAATTGCCTATCCTGACAATGTTACTATGAGTAAATACAGCTGGTATTTTTGTTTGTGTGTGCAAAGCAACAAAATGTGAATAGTTTGAAAAAGGCAATTCTTTTCCATACCATCTTTATTTACTTGGAAATCCATTAGGCAATGATGAACACTCTATATACACCCTATAGTTAAAGGAATAAGGAATTGTTAATATTGTATGCCTTATCCTATAGTTTGTATAAAATTGTCACTGGGCTTTTCACACTTATCATATACAGTAATCCCTCAGTTTTACGCGGATCAGGATTCAGTCGCGTGCAGATTTTTTTCTAGAACCGAACTCATAGTTTTACATTAACGCGGAAACTGCAAATATCCTCTGCCTTTTTTTGCGGCAATAAATATATTTTTTCTGGATGTTTTCACACAAGGGGACTCTTTTTCGAATTCCACACCAGGGTTGAGCCCCCGCACTCCAAGCGCGATTTCTCTGCGGTGCAAGCACTCAGACACTTCAAACTCCACAGTTCGATTGATCTCCAGGAGACCTTTCCAACAAGCCCTGATTTGTATTTTCAGCTCAAGTAGAAAACCGTTCACCTCGCCGCAGTGTCCCAATACTTTTGACCAGCGACCTTCTGAGTTGCATATCTCGGTGAGGAATTAAAATAAAAAGAGGCGAATACGGGTTTACCTTTACATTTTCTTTAAGGGTAATGCATTAAACTGAGTTTAAAATGAAATGAAAGTGTTGGGGGAGCATATTTGGGACACATTTAGGGTTTACACTATAAAAATAGGCATTTTTAGGCATCTTTTTTACCAAAACACAACACGTTTTTTCACTGTACGTAGGTGCTCTTGGAATGCTACCGTAACTCTTTTCAGAATTTTGAACACGAGTATCACCCTTACCTCTGGATAATCCTGTGGCTGGTATAGCTCAGCATTGACCTGACCTACCCTCTACTACTGTGTGTTATGTCAGTCCTGTCAGTCTGTCACAGAGGCTGCCAGCTCTGCTACAAACCCACTCAGCATGAAGTCACTCCCCATAAAAAAATCACAAGAGCCAAATTCATTTACTTAAACCCTGGCATACAAGCACTGAAATGGAAATGAAACCAAAGCACTTTACTTAGCGTTTTCTTTAGATGACTTACAAAAAATATGTTCAGTTACACATTTGGTATGTGCTACCTGACTGTTCTATTACTAGACATCATTTCAAAGACTGCTTGCTTATATCTACTGTACCATTGTCAGAATGATTAGCATAGCTGAACATTATTCATGCTATTCCTCAAGAAAGGGTCAATGAAACTGCATATATAGGGACACAGAATCCCACTTGAATAAGAATTAATTTTTCATTACTGTATATCCTAGAAGACTGGCTTGGGGACATAATTAAGGCATGTTTTAATTAGTCAGCTAATGGATTCTTCTTTTTCCGTATGAACTCAGTCATATTTAAAAACCATATAAAGCTGTCAAACAGTCTAGTCTAGACTTCACATGGAATTTTACAAATGCTGATTGCAGAAGGCAGCAGAAGTGGGCATTTGAATATGAATGTAAAAGTAATAATCTGATATAAGTACCTTAAGGTCAATAGTGCTGTTGTTCACTGATTGCAATAGGCCTAAAGAGATTATTAAAGCCTGCTGGCTGTTTTATACCATCTCATTAGATGAACTTGATGAATGTGTTTAAATAGCTGTACTGGCTTAATAAGCAGGTATGTGACTAGGCTGTTTTGTTTGGTTCATACAGTATACAATACACTGAGGTAAACTGAGGAGTGAAAAATGCTTGAGTGGCCAAGGTTTTGTGGCCAATTTCTTTCACCTTGTCAAACTGTCGAAATGCAACTACATATTTACTTAATAATTAGTTTGACAATTAATCACAGTTACTTTCCATTTACATTCTGTTTCAGCATGTTCAGACCTCCACCTGTTTTGATGACAATGACAAAAATGTGGTACGTAAAATGTCCGCCACAGAAGTTGTTAGAGTAAGCAGTGATCAGTGGGCTCCAAGCAGAATGTGCGAGGTGGCCTAAGCAAGAGGATGAATGATTTGATACATTTTCATATGGATGAAATTTCACAAAATTTGGCATACTCTCAAAGAATGTGGTAGTGATGCAGCTTGCCAATGTTTGAACCTTTGCTTCTCCGATAAAGCCAGTTTTACATTCCCATTATTCACTGGGCGATGCTACTCCACTAATAAATTGTAATGATCTCCAGTCATGCGCCTCCTAGAGGCCAACCTTTCTTACAAATTTCATACATTTTGGCAAAACAGATGTCGAGCTAAAGTTTTGTGGTGGTGTTCATTAAAAATGTAAAATCTGTACTTTCCACACAACTGAGTCGCTTGTTTCAAAATTCTACAAGACAGAAATGATTAACATGGAATTATACCTTTGTTTTCACTGTGGAAATGTGTACTGTGCTCCAGTGCACAATCCATATTCCGCTTGTCCCAGGAAACCTTGAGCGAGTGACGCAGGTACGTTGGAAAGGTTGGTGACCAGAGTAATGTTCAAACATGTCTGGCTAACTCATTCCAGACAAAACGAATGGAGACTCAGTATGAAATTTGTGTGAAGGTATTATAGTAAGAAAGTGAGCAGGATAGAGGGGGTGAGCAGGCCATTACATCTAGGCACAGTCTATAGCATCCTTTTACCAGTGTATGATAAGACCTAGTCCAAATAGCAAACTTTGCAGACTTCTTTCTGCTATGAAATCTTCTCAAAGTGACTCCTCCGTACCCTACTCCTCTCCCTGCAGCTATTATCTCCACTCAAGCTGTTATTGATGGTCCTGTTGCAATTGAGCCCAAGACAGACGGGATACCTGCAGTATGTCCTTGCCTGCAGTCTTCAAATATATTTTGGATTGATTAGGACACACTACTGCAAGCTAACTGGAGGGAAGGGGTTTTTTCACAGGAAAAGAAAAACACACTACCCACATTAGCTTCAGATACTTCACAAAGTGTTTTGTATGAGCCTCCATGATGATCCTGTCACACTAAAAGCACAGCACTCCAGTTTTTCTTCTTTTAAATTATACATAAATTGGCACTCTGGGGAAGATTTTAAACGTGTGTTCCACTCAGCATCTTCAGAAGCGCTGAATGCGGTAATCAGTGCACAAATGATGATAATCCTGCCAATCAAAGATCAGAAGAAAAAAAACAAACAAAAAACAACAAAATAGATAAAAAAAATCCTCCCCTTTTGGGAAAAAGGCTCTTCAGAAAACAAAATGACACTCAAATTGATTGACTTAATTTAATACTATTTTTAAAATAATTTAATAAAATCCTCTGCAAAAAAAAAATTAACAAACATGGCAGTGTAGTCCTCTGTTGTTATTTCTTTTTAAAAAGGACTTCCCTAAACAGTTCAGCCCTTTACCTCCACCTAGCTGTGCATCTCAGTTCATTATGTGCAACTGTAAGTCAGTTCATGACTTCTATTAATTGTAATTGTCAGCTACATCACATTTAAATGTATCCATGTGAGGACCAAGCATGAACAAACAGTGTGAGGAACTATTTTGAGGATGTGTTGTGTTTTTCACCTCGGCACTGCTGGTGCACTAAAGAAAGTGGCAGCATGATGGATGGAGTTTATAATTGACTTCATCCTCTTAGAGCGTTTATAATTCCGTCACAAGCAGAACAGATGGGTATAGACTGATTAATTGAATACCCTCGCTTTTGTATAGGAGCTGCCTTTTTATAAAGCAGCTGAGTATCACAACATAACTGATATAGACTTCAAAAAGTGATGAACCAAAACATGTACTACCGTATCATGTGGTTTATTATCATTACATTCTTTCAAGGTATTTGTGGAAACTAGGAAAAAAGACATTTCTTTTAATTTGGAGGTTATCATATTAGTGGAGTAGCTGAAATTAAAATTAAATTAAATTTTAATTAAACAGCCACATTTTTCCTTCCTAATCAAACCATTCTTTATCCCAGAATCCTCACACTTTTAAAATGAGCAAGACATGTTATGGCTGTTATTGAGTTATAAACCGTCAAATGTAAATCAGTAAAACATGATCCCAAACCGGAAAGTTCACCACAACTAGGCTTCATCATAACATCATCTTCAGTCA
>JBBPCY010000001.1:49588687-49607938 GCA_037974405.1 Brachyalestes nurse | reverse complement strand
ATACATACATACCAAAAAATAGCCAAAAAAAGCCAAGGCCATTTCCCAAGTGCTGCAATAGCAACTGAAATTGCATACATATGAATTTTCTCAGCTTAGAAAGCAACAGTCAGTGCTGTTCAGTGAACCCCTAAAGAGTGCTGTGTTAGAGTCAGTGCCTAACTTCACTACTCGGAAGAGAAGTATCTTCTGAAATGTAGGACAAGTACTTTGAGATGAAATGCACCCTTGTCATATGACATAGTGGAAGCAGCAACCCAGGAACTGGAAGTGTGAGTGAGGCAGGAAGCTTATGTCCCAGGAGTTGAGCAGTAGCTTGAGCATAAAGAGGCAATTAATCACATTCCTGAATTCATAGGATAGATCTTAGCCCCAAGCCATTTTATCTGCCCAACAAAAAAATATAATTTGCCTAAATAGGGAGGTCAGACAGACGGCAGTCTCTGTCCCAAAGAATTCTAAGAGCCGACTAAAGGAGCCCGCTAAACAAGTGCAAATGTGGACAGACAAGAAATAATTTAACTTGCTTCACAGTAACTTTAGCAAAGATATCAAATTGCATTGTAGATTCAATCTGAATTTGTGAATTTGCACTGAGATATCAAGTTCTAGGTAGCTTTAGGTTTTTTACCAGCTATTTTGTATTTGAATGCAAGAAATGCTCACATGACTGTATTTTATCTGTATATTTGAGTCACCCTTTATTTGGGGAACCCCTATAGATACTCTACAGCCAGTTGATTCTCAGCAGCAGTTAGGATTAGCTCCAAGGTTAGATTTGAGACCCAAGTCATGGTCATTAACTTTTGGTTTGAGCTTTAGGTTAGAGGGAGTGATAGGTTCAGGGTTACAAAAAAACAAAGCTGATCTTAATAGAGATTAAGTGAAATGCAAAGTACATAGCTGTGGGCTATTCAACTAAAGTGCTACCCATATTTATACTGCCTCATTTTTCACACTGTGAATCTCTGTCAGTTAATGGCATATATCTCAATGTGTAATGTAATAGCAAAGACACTGGTATTTGGGGAGTTTATCAGACCCTCCTCTGGAATGTTCTGTTAAAACAATGAGACGGATCAATTTCAGGGACAGTGGGGGGACAATGTCATTGTGGCTCATTCAATTGAAACCTCACACTCCTTCAGATGGCTCCCTGGAGATCCGTCTGGCAACATGAATCATGATGCTTTGTCTGCTCACACAGTTTTTCGGTCATCTTGGCGTGACAGAGAGGAGTAGGAACATGATGAAAACAGTGTCATAAAATGAAGGAAGACAAGGGAACAGCCATATCCTTTTACAAATGGCCAGATGTAATTCTACTTTGAGAATCCATGGCGACGTGGGAAAATAATTAATTTAGAGTGGCATGGAGCCATTTGGAAGTCCATTATCATAGCTTTATAGTTTAATGTGACTGCTTGATGTCTTGATATGATGCATGATGCCCATATCCACAATGCAGAGGAGATTTGCTCGACGGAGCAATAGTGTGCCTGGGAGACAGCTGTATCAATTTTCTCCAATTGAGTCAAATGCCTGTGTTTGCACTCCCATCAGCACAAATAAGGAGCTATTGGGGGAATGCGGAGGACCTTCGATTTCCCCCAGCCACTGACTGCCTGGGTGTTTGTCACTGTTTCTGGCCCAAGCCAGAATAGGAGCCACCCTGATGTGATGAGAAGGTAACAGATGGAGATTCTAATGTTGCGAAGCAGCTGCTTGTTGGCCAAAGCTAATGGTGATGGGCACATACATCTGTAGTAAGTGCTGAGCTTGCCCCTGAGTGAATGCTATACACTTTAGCAAGGAGACAAGACACAAATGTTAAGTGCAGCAGCCATGCTAGCTGTGCTCACTGGGTAACTAGATTCGTGAGATGATCTCACCACAGAATGAGACAGCCCAGGTGAACTGTGACTTGTATTTCCTGTCCCTTCATACGGATTGCAGACCATTTGTTCAGAATTAGCCTTTTTTTTAAGTTAATTTGGTGCACTTATATGTCATGCTCTTTCAGAAAATTGCAAATTAAAAAGATGGCTCTGAATTTAAATAGTCTGTCAGACTGAAACAAATTAAAATTGGTTATGTTGTTAAATGTCCCTAATGAAGCTTGAAGTAAACGTTGTTGAGAAATGGTGAAAATTCGTCTATTTACGCAGAGCATTGCAATGAAATTTCTCAGAAGAACAGAGTTTCATCACTCTGTGTTTCTATCAAACAATAGTGATGTAGCTGAATTATTTTCATGTATTTTTTTCCTCCTTCACAAAATGTAATCACTCCTCGTAAGTAAGTGCAAACAGGTGCATGTTTTGTGTGCACCACTGGATCTCCTGTAATCAAAGCAAATAAGCATATAATGAAAAAACCCTGCAACTGTAAACAGTGCATGGTCCTGGGTAAGTGTAGCTGTGAAGCTACGTAGTTACCAGAGGAACGGTGCATAATTAACAGTTGCAGAATGTTTTGATATGTCTGTAGCAATCAAATCGAGTTTTCCTACTGTATTTATCTTCAGTGACGTGACGAAACGCCTCTGATGAACCGATGTCTTTGTAGTTTCTGGGAACAAAGCATTAAATTACTACAAATGCGTTTGCCTTCAAAGCCATGTTAACAGCCTCGGTAAGCATGGATAGCTCCCACTAAAAATGATCAAACTGATTCCATTTTGTTTGATGTGAGCAGGGAATAAAGGAAATGTCTCTTCATCAAAGAAGTGCGGCAGGCTGAAGGGCTGTCATTCACTTAAACCGGAAATGACTTGAGAAATGAGTAGACCTCTCATTGGAGAACTCGGACGGTAATTGTATGTAATAGCGATGAACAGCTTTTGGCCACATATGATGGTGCATCTAAAAATTGCTCACATTATGACGTGCCATCAGTGGCAAGCACCTGAGAAGTACACAAGTTCGTATGGAGCAAGTTTTGGGTTTTGCCAAATGCTGACCTCTAGGACCTCTGTGCTGGTAAAGCCTACATTCAAAGAGCATTTATTTCCTGTAGTGTATGATTCATCTGAATAGTCTACCCACCCCATATTGCATGTGGATGTACAGACATGTCGCAACACCTTGTAAATGTAGGTCTGCTCAGTGGGCTTCAAATAAATGTTTTATGGTGTTCAGAGGAAGAGGAAAAAAAGCATGACATAAAATATACGACACTAGAGATTTGAGTAGTGGAGACAATTGTCAAATATTTTTTGATCATTTGCTATGTGGCACACTCAAATATCATGGTAACACTTTACTGAACAAGAGCGTTCATACGGCCACATGGATACCTATGTAAGCCTTTCGTGACAACTGGCCTCTACTTGTACAAACATTTGTAAAGGCTTATTAAATGACAATCACAATACACTGAAGCAGGCTCATGTTGGTTGGAATGGACCTTTATAAATCTTAAATTACATTTCTTGTCACTTGTCATAAAAAGGCTAATACAGCCCCCCTTCGATAACATGATACTGCCTTACCATCTAAAGTCCACTGAATATCACTGGGTATAAAAGAACTAGTCTGACTGTCAAGTAAGACAGAATTATTGAAGGTATTCTCAAAATTATTCACAGAACAGATTAGTAAACATTGCCCAGCTGATGGAGAACTAATGCTGCCAATCCGGTCTGGATCCAGAAGCATCAGAAAGGCAAATGACAGATTTTAATGCCCAGGGTTGCCATAGTAACCTGCTAAAGGCGCTGATAACTTGACCAAGGATGAGAATAAGGCTGGCCAGGATTGTGTTTTGGTGGTAGACACACACACACACACACACACACACACACACACACACACACACACAGACATACACCCACAGAGTCATGAGATACCCATATACATCAACCATTTCTTCATTTTCGATGCTCAGTTTTATAAATAAAGTTATTTCACTTTTTTTCTCATTCTAATTTAATAGTACCTTTCATACTGACTGGCTTAACTGGATTAAGATTAATTGAGTTTAGCAATAGTATCTTAATTTGGGTTTGTTTAATACATTTAAATTAAAAGCCATTAATGGGTAAAAGGCCCCAGAAAGCAATCTTTTCTAGTGATGTAAACCGTCATGACAAAATAAATAAATAAATAAAAGGGTAGATGGGCTGGCAGATGAGTTTTGTTAAGCATGAAGACAGCGGGTCAGAGCAGAGGTCAGAGAATTAGACTGCCATGCGTCCCTCTCCCCTGATGTCACACAAGTCCTTCTCATTAGCGGATCTGTCGGGGAGTAGCGTGATTTAATAAACAGTCATTTTGTTTCATTCTCCTGTCTAGCAGACTCCTGATGAGAACCCTCAAGGACTGCATTAAATCTCGCAGCTCCTTTTATTTGCATGAGGGACGTGTCCAAAAGTGATTTAGGTTCCGTAATCAAGCCCGCTCGCGCATGAGACTATCTGTCTATATGATGCTGTCTCTGCTATTGTACTCTCTTCCAGCCCTCTCTAACAACAGAACTGAGGACATGATCATCATCTATATGGAGGATTTGCATCTCTGGGACATAAAAACAGTCACAGCCATGAGGTCTGCCACCTCTTTGATGAGAACCAGCAAACCACTGCTGCTGTAACAAACGCCATATCTCTGATGTAGTACTTTTACAGTAGATGGAATAAAGTGTTCTTTTTCAGCTTAAAACCTTTATGACCCCAGTGTGGACCCACACTTCACTGTCTCACTTTTATAACAACAGGATTATACTGTGTCACAGACAGAACAAAATGCTCTATCTCCAAAAGGATAACTTCACATAAGGAAAGAAAAAAATGTTTTTGACACAGCATAAACAGTAGCTGCCATTTTTTAATTGTGTATAAAACAGTAATGCACATAATTTATAGTAGTTTTTTAATAAGATGTCTAAAGATTAAAAGTGCAATAATATGCCTAAAAAGGTTAATGTAACAAGACTGTATCCATTGGTCATGAGATGTAAAGTGTAAAATAACATTTTAAAATAGTGAAGAATTAAAAACTTGCAAACAAATGGGTGTTAGGAGGTTCTGATATCATGGTGACAGAATGGTAGCAGTCGAGTTTTTAAGTGAGTGCTGTATTTGTTGTAAGCCCAGCTTGTAGAACGTGTTTTTATCACACGCTTCAGCCCGAAAACCCTTTTAAGCTTGGCCCGAAGCTGAAAGGCGGCAGGAACAATGTGGTGAAAGCATCATTCCACAGCAAAGGGTTTCCCTCTTATGCCTTCATCACTGTCTGCCTCTCTCCTCAAAATGAATATCAGCTTCCTGCTTCTCAACGTCGCTGCAATTTATAAGCAGCCGGAGTCTTTCATTTCTCTTAGTCTGTCAATATTTTATTTGCTCTTCCTTTTTTCCTCCTCCAGTCATTTTCACTTCTGACACAAGCTGGCACCAGAGGGGGTCTTCTACAAAGGAAGCCAATCTGGAGCATGGACAGGGACTGGGTGGAGGAGTGTGTATGGATGAGCTTATCTCCCTTCACTGTCTGTGGAAACTGGGAATGGTGAGACTGATGTTATCCTTTTATTGCAAAATATAAAGCAAAATATGGAGGGAAAAATGTCCCTGGAGAAAAGAAAACAACCCTTAGGGGTTTAAAGAAGTGGTGGGTTTTGCAGTACATATACCCAGTTAAGCAAGGGCTGTAGAAATGCTGTATCTAGCAAAACAGCCAGTCTCAAGTGCTAGAAAATATGCACCGTTTTCGACATAAACTGCATAGAAATCTTATTGTTTCTCTGCAAAAAAACTAAGCATTTTAATGTAACTCACACAGAACCATAAAGCTTTATTTGGATTGGTTAATGTATTTTTACTGTGTCATTAAGTCTGTTGAAGTTCTCAGAAAGCAATCTATTCAAATGACATAAGCCATCATTAAAAGTGTGCAGCTGGAGCTGCACATTACAGTAAAGGTGTCACACAAAGAGGGTGTCTTTGTTTGATGAGATGAAATAACTTTAGAATTTTAGTTCCCTAAAAAACTAAAAAATTCATGGTTCTTAAAAAATGTATTTTCTTGTAAGTGTGAATGTAAGTGTGCCCACATGACCTTGAAAGATTCTTGAAAGAACCCCTGAATTGGTAAAGAATCTTTACATTATGTGAATGTTCTTTATATTATTTAAAGGTTCTCCACATTCACAGATTTTTAAATGGTTTTTTACTTTAGAAACTTCTTGTCGCAATCTTTTTTACCTCACAGTCCAACTGTCAACACGCTACAAAACGTGCTCCAAAACACATGGTGACGTTAAAAGAAAGTGTAGCCTGACTGCAGGATCAATAAAAACTTAATTCCCTTGCTGGCCTACCGAAGTTACCATGCTCACCAGCTGGTTGAGATTATATTGAGTAAAAGATTTAGCCTGTTTCTGTCAGAAACCCGGTCAAAATACAATTTACGGAAGTTGCGTGTGAGAAATCCCATTATGCTCAGCTATTCTCCACAAGCCAAGCCCTGCTTGCTCCTTCATGTGTTTGGTGCCATCCTTAGACTGACATTTCTCTGAGAAGAATTGCTCATAAATTCATTATTGCCTATCTCATAACCATAATTCAATCCGCGAACAAATTCTCAAAACATGCTGACACTGGAAACAAATGACTTTCTTGTGCCGATGATCTAATTTCATCCGGCCCTGTTGTTACCACTAGGGTGCAGGAGGGGCAGAGAGAGAACGCCATCAATGGGAGAAAAAAAAAAACGTCGGCAATAAGAGTGTCATGCCGCTGTGACAGAATAAGATGTGCAGAAGGGCCGGTGCAATCACAGGAGCATCCACCCGTGCAATTTCCTCCCCAGCTCTGTCACAGCCCAGAAATTACCCAGGCCCCTGCCTCTCCCTGGGTTACTGAGCACTCACTAATAATAAGAGGGGCTACGGCAGAGTGTCAGTGCTTTACCTTTACACCAGCACATCTCGCCAATCACAATCAACTGCAACTATCATCACACTCCATGTCCAGAATTTTTTGTAACATTCTGCAGAGAGGAATGCATGTATGGAACCAAAAAAAAGGAAAAAAAACCATTAAAAAGTCAACAGTCAACAACATCAGTGTCTCTCTGAGATGAAATGCAGAGACGAGTCCTTCCAACTTCTTTTTTTAACACTAGACGCCTGTGTTGATTTATATATATACTGAAAGCTGAAACCTTTGATGTGCAAGATAATTTTACAAAGTGCCAAAAAACATCAGTGATGTTTATTCTGATAAAAACTCACATATGATCAGAGTGGAGGAGAGGGCATGATGATGAGGTTTGAGGTCTGTTCTATAGTCAGTTTTTTTTTTTTGAGTGGGCATGCTTTTTTGCCTTTTACATATTTACTTATAAGCAAAACAGAGCCTCCCTTCACAGTGCTTGCCTTTCCTCATCTCTGTACAGACAGCTTCACTCCAACTGAAACTCTCTTCCCCTGGACACATTCAGTATTGTAGAGGGGAGCCACAGATGGTGTGGGGTACTTGGGGAAAACACAGATCAAAGCACACTTACACGTTGAGTTAATCACCCCCCTGAAGTGCCACACTGTTAGAAAGCATTTAGTATGCTTCAAGGTTCATATTAGGGGCAGAAATTAAGCTTTATGTGTGTGTGTGTGTGTGTGTGTGTGTAAGTTGTTTCAGAAGCAAAAGAGAGTCTTGTCAACAAATTGGCCAATAAATTATTAGGACATTAGGACTCTGCCCCATTTGTTACTGGTCAGCTATCAGCTAATATTATTTGGGTGATGGACCATTCACTGCAGTGACATGTTAGTGGCCAGTCAGTAAAAGTTAAAGTTTATTTCTTTTTATGTCAAATCCATCAGAGTTTAATTTGTCCACTCTTTACTTTTGTGCACCTACTGCCACTTCGACTCTTCCATCCTTCCAATCTTAAACCCAACCACTTACAGGCATGCCCTCCTAACAAATGGTGTTCCCAAAGCTGTCACTGACAGTATGTTCCTCTTCAAAGGTACACTAACATTCACACGAGCAGCTACCCCACACTGTAGCTGTAGCACATCTTGTACATTTCCTTCTCATGTGCACCTAAAATGGCTACAGAAGATATTTCTGAGGAGATTAGATAGAAAATAACGCAAGACAACTTAATGTGTTGGTCTAAAAGGATGTTTAGGGGTCAAGAAGATGCCATGGATAAAAGGAAATAGACAAAAAAGAAGAACATTTGCACAGCAGACTGCCATTTCATCTGTATGCCTGTACAGTTTAAACGAGGTGATTTCATTTACTTGAACAAATACTGAACATTGTTCTATTCATAATCATATTATTTAGTGCCATGTTTCGCAAGTAAATTTAGCTAACATTAGACAAAAGCAACTTTACAAAATGCTCATGCTTCATCCTTTCCTTTAATCTCTATCATACGCACTTGGGTGACAAAAAACATGCGGCTGATGGCAGGCCAGTAAAAGTAAGCTTGCCTAGCCCTATTACTTCTTTCCCTGAAGCTAAAAAATGAATAGCTTGTACTTAATAGCTGTTTTGACTGGAAATTAAATAATTGAAAGTGTGGTCTCTGGCTGTTGCATAGTAGTGTATGAATTGGTTAAAGGTAAGTGAAAAAGATATCACTCAGTCCAGTCATTATATTTTTACAGTTCAAGTCCTTATAGAAGCGTCATTCACAGGGAAGGTGTCATCAGTTTGTCTGAGCTTGTAGAAATGCTGGAAATAACCTTCCACAGTTGTAATGCATTACATTTTAATAGAGCAACATCTGCAAAGGCAAGGGAATAATGGTGTTCTTGAAATAAATTAGTGTGGCTTTATTGAGATCTGTCATGGGCCAGACAATGGCTCCCTGTACCCAGAGTGCTCTTGTGAACTAGCAGGAGAATTCGTTTAAAATGTTCAGAAACTCAGTGCTTTCACTTCCTCAATTTCTTTCCTCTGACAGGCTTGCTACTTCCATCCCAGGCTTAATTACCATTTCATTTTTCATTTGTTTCCAGAATTGCCTTGAGCCCCAATCTGCTCTCTCTGCAAGAAAATTGGGAGGAAAAATCTAATACCTGAAGCGAGCCTTCAACAATTTTACGTAATGTTACTCTGTTGGTGTCATGTCATATATTGGTTTGTGGATGCCTCGCGTTGTAGAGATCATTACAAAATGATCCGGACTATCTGCCATTATTTCTCAGCCAGTGGAAAAGCTTTGCGACTTCAAATCCCTTTTTCTGAGACATGAAACTTGGCTTCTTGTGCCGCTCCTCAGTGTCTGGTGAGTTAAATGCCATAGAGGAACATTCACACTGCTCCTCCAAATGCCATGTTATCTGATTTAAGACGCATTGTCTCGTTTAAGGAGTAATAATGGAAAACCACTAGGGCTGCCGGGCCGAGCGATACCATTCAGTTCATTTGTCTGTGAGCCTGATACATTTGCTGATTACAGAACAAGACAAAAGAGGCTACAGATGTCTGTCATAGCTCCATCAAAGATCATCAGCAGCTAATCAAAAACTAATTGACCACCAGCGGGTTCAGTAATGCATTCAACCTCATTTGACAGCTCTGAAATGATCCCCTTACCCAGAGATAAAACACACACATGGAGAAATAACACAGCTTATCCTATCTGCACCATTATTTCCGGGCAATCTTTTCTTCTCTCATAATAATTATGTGAATGTGTTAACAAGTTGTGACTAGATTGCAATATAATGTTATTTATGAAATGCTCGCTTGAATATTCATTTTGTAAACTGAGATACTAGTGCCAATCAGTGAAAGATGGACAGTGTGCCATGAAATGGAAAACTGAAGTTGGTCACTTTGTATTGGCAGAAATGAAATAATCGAACTGTCAGCTTCACTCAAGGCTTGCACAACTTCTCAAAGTGGTTTATATAAACACAATGATTAAATTGAACCAACAGAATGATTAAATGAAATCATCTTCTAATTATGGCTCTTAATGAGGGTTGCAAAACAGTGTCATGAACAATCACAAAGTTTACTCTTAGCAATGCTAGCATAACATGCTGCATTACGTTGTGACTAGCAGTCACTTGAGGAGTCAAAACGCCACATAAACGTTAAAAACTGCCATTATATAACTACCTTATACATTCTCTAATCAAATATATATAATTTCATAGCAACTGTTGTCAGAGTCAGACAAGCTGTATAGCTGTATAGATGTGCTATAAGACTGTAAAGTCAAAATGCCAAAAAATAAAACTAGGCAGGTTGGAAATGATAAACAATTTGCCATTATTCTATAAGTACCTCTGCTACACACACACACACACAAAATACTTTTTTGATTCACTCCACACAACAAAAGTGCAGCAAAATTTTACTGTAATGCACCAAAATGTGGTGTTTTCCTGTATATTTACATTCTGGACACGTTTTACGACAGAAGCGCACAGAAAGTGTAAAAGTATAGTAAACTTGACTTAATTGAAATATCAGGGACTGCTACTCACTACTCCCCAGCAGCATCGACTGAACATGTGGGGGTTACACTCTATCTGCGTTGTAGCTATTGATCTACCCACAACAACAACTAGCTAATTGATTGAGTCTATCTTCTATACATAGATCATCAAAGCCACACTGAACTTGTTCATGGCTAGATTCTCACTGTTCTATTATTCTTTGTGCCTTTCTAGGACAGTTACATTTTGATTTAATTGTATATTATAAAGTAAGAATATACATAGAATTCATAGCAAAATACAATAACAATAGAATATTATTAAAAATTGTATTATGATCAACATCAATTGTTTCTCTGCCTTTTGCCCTAAGAGTGCTGGGAGCAAGCACCCCCACTGCCCTGGTTAGGACTGCTTCAGATTATGAATTAATGAATGAATTGAAGTCTTTTTATGGCAGAACCATATTCATACATAATACCATTTCATATCACATAAAAGTACACATTTGTGGGTGAAGCCTGTATGCAGTGTTGTGCCAGTTCACACTGAAAATGAATTAATTCAAAATACAGTTCATTCAAATAAAAATGAACTAGTTCACGTTCATAGTTCATTTAAAAAAAATTGAACGTTCACAGCTCAAAAATGAACTAGTTCACGTTCTTTTTTTTCAATACAACGTCCTTCTATCTGAACCTCCTTCAATCTTCTCCTTCTGTCATACGACTGAACAATCACAGACATAAGTTACATTAAAAAACAATTTTAAGGTTGAGAATAGATCTTACCACTTAAGCAACGCATCATGTTACGTTTTAAGTGGAAAAAATGAGGTGCAGGTATACTGTATATGGAATTTTTATTCAGAAAACTTTAACACAAAGACATATCTTTTAAAGTGCTCAGAAAAGAACATAACTAAAAATAAATTAACAGCCATTGTCTTTTTTAAACTTACCAAACTAGTGAAAATGTACAGGTCTAAAACTCAAACATCCAGTATTTAGCTGTACTAAACATCAATATCCTCCTTTTACAAGTTTATTTTCCATGTGTAGCTATTTCTGCCGGGTTGTCCAGGCTTGCAGCACCAGACATGCCGATTCTTTGTAGTGAATCAGAATAGCCCATTCTTTGTAGTGATTCAGAAGAGCCGACTCCCTTCGAGTGAGAGCCGCTCTACACTTTTTTATCAACACCCAAACATTCATATTTGCCAAGTTGGGCTAAAATATGAGGCTACAGATAATAATAAACCAAGAGCCGTTTGGGAGCCGAAAGAATTGGCTCTTCTTTGGGAGCCGTGCCACAAGAGCCGGCTCTCTGAAAAGAGCCAAACTTCCCATCACTATCTAAGCCTACAACGTAGAATGTGAGTCTCGCAAGAGTGAACGTCACTCACGGTTACGTTCATAATTTGTAAACTGACTTGTTCATTTCAGCGTTCACGAAAAATAGGAACGTATTCAATGAACGCAGAGCGTGAGTCTCGCGAGAGTGAACGTCACTCACAGTTACGTTCATAATTTGTAAACCGACTTGTTCAGTTCAGCGTTCACGAAAAATAGGAACGCGTTCATGCACAACACTATATAAATACATATATTTAACTGAACAGCTCTGCCTTAGTTTTTAAGAACTTCCTACAAGAACTTCTTACAACTTCTTACAAGTAATTTCCAAATAATAATTTTAAAGGAAATGACATCAAAATAAGAGAAATTAGTTTACAGAACTGTAATAATTCCAAGAAAACAAATCTCGTGTTCACTCTTAAACAAAATTGCAATAATTACCTTTGACGGACTTCTAGTAGTGTTTTACCATCCAGCTGGTCTCATTGCGAGAGGAGAGTGTTGATTCCAGAATTGTTTTATACTTTTCCTCATTGAATAAGATGTGATTCAGGTGATCACTAATCAGTATCTCGTAAAGTGGCGGCGGGAACCACTCTATCCTCTGAGTTCTATAATTTATTTTATAATGTTGAAAATGAAAAAATAGTGGTAAATTTGAAAAAAAACATTAATGCCTTGCAGCACACACCTTACTATAGAAATGCCTTTCTCTTAACAGTGCTAGAATTATACATATTTTAAAAGATATATAATACAGATAGCTAGATTCCAAGCAAGTGGGTCATTTTTATCTGTTCATTTATCATGAAATGTCCAAATAATGTAGATAATCAACTGGAGTTTTCAAACTGAGTAAAACAAATGATTTTTTTTGTATAACATTTTTTTTGTATAATGATGAAATACTGTCCTGATTTGGCCTCTCGCCCCGAGTGCTATCTTTTAATTACCCTCCCCGTGCATCCTGATCACACATTTGAACTTTGGGGCGGCCATATTGAACTAATCTGTCTGTAAGTGATGGAGTATAGGTCAGGGCAGTGCAGACAGCTGGGGGCAGCCAGGTGGTCTATGTTTAGCCAAGGCACTGGCTCTGTTGTTCTGCCTGACACTCGCTCTCGGACAGGCTGATTAGCACCATTCCTATCCAGTTCTGCCAAGGCCTGATAGCGAGGGACCCCCTCACGTCCCATTACCAGCAGATGGGCCTGCATATAAGATAACTGGTACAGTGTAGTATCCGATCCTTTCTCAGATGCTGGCCTGAGCTGGTGAGGGCGGTGGAAACGCAGGCCTAAAGAATTTTAGAGCTCTTTTTTATTTTAGAGCTCTTTTTGGCTATTTATATGCTGCATTTTTTTTCTTCCATTAAAGAGGAAAATTCCTGGAACTGGGCAATGAAATAGACAGTGCAACCATTAGAAGCTGCAGTTAAGAACAAAAGCAGGGTGTAACTGCTTGTAGCTCTTTGAAACAAGAGAAATTCTGATGAAAGCAAAGGTTTTACACTTTCAGTGACATTTGTATTCACACTTGGAAAATATTTTATTATGATTTGAAACGTATTGTTGTCCGTACAGTCATTTTTGCCAAATGCTTGTCATTCATTGACATTGAACCAACTGGAAAATGGTCAAAAGTTCAGAATGGTGGATTGCAAACATAAGTTGTTATAAAACTAATTATGTAAAAGGAAGCTCAAGCATGCTCCAAAAGCACCACTCTCATCGAGTCCTACTTTCAAGACTTCTTTCTTTCTGATCTGCAGATGCTCCTGAAGCCTCTGATCATATAGATCAAACATTTAATCAGATGTTGTGCCTTTTGCAGATTATTTCAATTAGTCAGTTGTTTCTTACAATGATTTGCATAGAGATCCTACAAACACATGTCATCCACATCATAAGCATCTCATCCCATCAACCTGTGTCCTCACCTGCCTTTTAAGCATCTTAAGATAGATCTTAATATAGAATTTGATTTACTTTTCTTCTTTTTATTATATTATCATAAAATAATTTCCTGAAAGACCTGGCTGATCTAAAATTGAGGTCTGAAATAGCTTTTTTATGTACAAGGCTATCCATTGAAGAATAGTGTGGCTTTCTCATCACACAGTGGTGTGCTGATAGATGTAGATGCTACACAGGGTTAATCATGTTGTTCAATGAAAAAATGCTATGCTTCATTTTAGGTGAGGAACAGTATGCATGAATACATAAAAGTACATAAATGTGCACTCTGGCATGTGCTACAGCTTTTAGTACACTCTCAAACAGAACATTACACAAGTAAGCAGCCATGTAGCGTTAAATATAGAATGTTTCATGATGACAAGATGCAAAGGTTCGTGAGCTGGGACAGAATTTGGGGTGACATTTGCGATTACTCTTTTTTCCAGTGTTGACAAGCCATATGGCCAACAATAGGTCAAGCTGCCAAGCAGCCGCATAAATTATGCGCAAAACCTGAAAATATATCTCGCTGTCACTTTCTGTGTAGTCTAGTGTGGAAACATTGAAGGACTGCCTGTAGAACACACAGGATACAAATCTCAGGCCAGGCAGTGGTGTAAGCAGGGTTTTATAGAGCTTGAGGCAAGTAAATGAACAAATACTTCAATAAATGCCCCCATATATTGATATAGTTATTTAATTAAATAAATAAATGCCCCCATATAAATATTTCCTTGAATAAAAAAGAACAGTGACAAATCTAGCTTAGTGGAGCTATGTGGTTAAAATATGTTAGTAAATTAGTTCAAATAGTATATTAGTATGAAGCATAAGCGTTATACTATAGGCTGTATTTTCAATATCATGCTGTGTTTTCGCCTACAGTGCCGGTAGTTATGCCATTGGTTTACCAGTGCTTTCTTGATACTGACCCAGACACACAATGCTGACAGAGATGGAAAGATCCACACTCAAGAATGTGATGATTTGAATTTACTTGTATTCATTATTTCTACATGAATAAAACATGCAACACTGACACAATTTGCTCTCACTTCTTGTCAATTATTGATGATATACAATTAATGTGAAAATCATTTACTTGCATGTGCATTGTTCTTTCTAGTGCATTTATTTCTGGGGTGGGTGTCTAATTTCAGCTGATTGAATTCAAGGCACATCAAGATTGCATAACCACTGCATTGCATGTTACCAAAATGTGTATTAATCAAACTAAAGTGATATGTGTACATTTTGAAACTGTGTTTACAGAGCCCTATATGACCCTCCTTTGACAGTTCCACCGCTTTTCCTGCAACACACACCATGCTGACAAAAGCCGTGTCTGTCTCTTGAAGACACGGCCATTTGAGAAAAGGTCAGGCCAGTATAAATAGCCGCAGTTCCACATTGTCAGCTCTGGAACAGAGATTACCCATCAAGCCGTCACTTTCGGTGAGGTGATTATTGCGGAACACTATCAGTTACTGCTTCTCTATTCTGGTTCAGCATGCGAGGGCCCCGGGGGCACTGTGTGTGTGTGAGGGAGTGTGTGTGTGTGAGGGGATAGAGGGGGAATCTTGCAGGCCTCCTCAGGTTGCATACTAACAGCTAATCACAGCAAACCCACAGCAGACCTGATTTCTGTCCGTTTTCACCCTCTGATGGATAGTATTTTATGTTTACAAAGTCACAGTGGTCTTAGCCTAATGCTATAGTCTTACCACATCAAGAGAAAATAGATGGACATTCAGAAGAACAGATTTTGATGTTAATAGTAATCATAAGCAGGGATGACTCGTCTACTAGGACTAAACCATCTCTGTCTTTCAAAAAAAGGCATCAAAATAAGGTTTATTTTTGGCTTCCACATATTCTGGAAGCTGTCGTAAAGTACCACATGTACAAAAATAACTATTAACATTAAGATATAAACAAATGAGCAAGTATAACTATGTTTAATGCAAAAACAATTTGACATGCTTCACAAAAAACTAATATTTAACTGATTCCCAACGATGCATTCTTATGAGTTTACCAGTATTATGTTAGCACCAAGCTAATGGAGGTGTAACTGCGCTGAAGCTTATAGTAGTTTGTAACAAACATTCATGTAAGATTTACTTTGTTTACTGTTGTTTGTATAGTCTTTAAATCTTGATTTGAACTTTTAAATTTTAACATGCTCTTTAGTGCACTTTGTAGTTTAAGAGCAAATTTCCAAAACTCACTCAGTCAGTTTTTATTGAAATTTTACAGTTACATGTCACTCCTGCACATTTTAGTCTGGGCAAATTTGTTTAAAAAATATAATGAAAACAATTTTTAATTAAATCGATATTCAATGTCACAAAATTATGTACAAGTTTAATATTTATATCCTACTACATGACACAGTATAGCATCATCTTTGTTTATGATCTACCGCCTGGGAGACCTGCGTGAGTAAGTACCACTGGTGACTGTGCGAGTGACTCAGTGAGTTTTGGAAATGCCGTGTATTCTGCAAGGAGTGAGTTTTGGTCAGTTATACTATTGCACATAAAGAGGCCATGTAAAAATATGCCAATGGTAGTGTTACCTAAAAAATCATTAAAAATGGAGTTTTGGAAATTTGCTCTTTAATTACAGACTGTAGTCCATCTGTTTCTCTGCATCGTTTGTTAGCCCCCTTTACCTCATTCATCAATGATCAGGGCTCCCACTGGACAACTGAAGATCAGGTATTATTTGGTGGCTCATTCAGCTTGCAAGGGGCCCGGGATGCTGTCTGTGTGCGTGTCTTTAAAATTCCAGCAGCATTGTTGTGTGATCCACTCCACACACACACACACACACACACACACACACATTACTGGTGGTCCTATGGGGGTACTGATCTTTGATGAATGAGGTAAGGGGAGCTAACAAATGATGCAGAGAAACAGATGGGCTACAGTCTGTAATTGTAAACTACTAAAAGTGCACCTATATGGTCAGTGGAGCTGATAATGAGTTTAGGTATAAGCCGGTGTGAGTGTTCTATTGACTTTGCTGTTAGGTAATGGTACACATCAAAATTTTAGTGCAATGACTAGTTATCTAGACAGCTCACTACATTTTTTCACTGCTGTAGCCAGGAAGGGGCTCTTAAATACAGTGTTGCAGTGTGTAAACTATTGACACATGTTATTATTTTAGCTCTCTCTTGCAACGACCAGCCATCAATGGATGTACCCAGAGACCTTCTTTGAGCTTCTCCTACTTCAAACAATGTGGCACAAAGCAAGGAGAGCAAGACACTTGATTTGAAACAGAAGTAAGTGCATTCTACTTTAGAGACACAATAAAACCACAGTGGTCTCCAAAGACATCCAGTCTCAACATATAAAACTGAGCTTTTCCCAAACAAGTAGTATTTTATGACCTTATTGCTTGACAAATGAAAATTCGTTCAATTCTACTGTGGGTTCATCCATCACCATCAGAGTGGGCTGCTCTCACCCTCCTCATCTGAAATAAGGTACATGCCCTTCACTTTGACATTGTTTCCAAGACACTGCTATTGTCTTACATTATATTCTAAACAGATATTCATGCATAATACAAATGTATGCATCCATAATCATCGAGTATTATCAAACAATAAAGCTTCCACTCTGACATGTCTAGTTATTTCTCTCCCATAAACTTTTAAAAGAATGAGTTGAGGCTCAGCTCATTAAGCATGCTGATTAAATATGAGTCTAGCTCAATTTTTCAGTATGCTAAAAGGCGTTCAGGGCGATTACAAACAGTCTACCTCGGTCTGACAGTGGGAAGGCAGGGGAGGCGTCATCACTCATTGCGTTTACAATGGAAATTTCAGGGACAGTTAAAGTTTATTTGAAGTTAGAGTGCTTCCGACTTCGTCCCAAAAGACTAACACAATATGTCAGCAATTATGCAGTTTAACTACATTACGAAAGGTGATATTTTTCATGCCGCAGCACATGCACAGTGTCCGTTCGCCATGTGCCTCTATCTGCACGAGTGCACAGTGCGGGTTGGTTAGAGTGCAGTTGA
Organism: Brachyalestes nurse; assembly: GCA_037974405.1. NCBI lineage: Eukaryota > Metazoa > Chordata > Actinopteri > Characiformes > Alestidae > Brachyalestes > Brachyalestes nurse. The sequence goes on along the minus strand of JBBPCY010000001.1, from coordinate 49,590,168 downwards.
GGAGCCACTTGCCAGTTCTACAGTAGCTTCTACAGTGAACACAGCACAGCATTGGACAGCACTGCCTGGCTGCCATGTACTGAGAGAGGGACACTGAGGTTGGCACTGTTCTGCTGTTTCATTATCATTAACCCAGCGTCGGACGGCTGATTTAGGTCAAGGGTTGCCAATCCTGTCTCTGCTGGTCCTGCTGCTGTAGTGACTTCACTACTCATAATAACAACTTGCTCTGAAGGGCTGAGTAAACAGACGGGGCCGCTATGTGATTTGTGTCATTTTGTCCTCGTTCACCCTCTCCAGCCGATCATCTTGAGGAAGATCACTAGCCACAGCACACATAAAAGGGTTCACTTTTGACCATGTTGAATGGATCATACAGTATCTCTCACTGAGGTATCAGTATTTAGTGTAGGACAACCCCTGATCACACATCTTTCCAGAACCAAGGAAGTCAGAGGGACAGATGTCAAAAGGCCAAATGGTAGAACTCCAAATAGTTTCCAGAACGCATGGCTGTTCAGAAAGCAATTTAAAATTGTTTGTTAAATCAGAGCCAAGATTCCTAGTGCCATCATGAGAACACAGAATGATACAGAGTGATGTTTGACAGTTTACTTGCACTAAATTGATCAAGTCTCGTGGTAATCACTGCACATGAAAGAGCCCATGTCATGGAAAATAAGAGTTCAATGTAATATTTAAAGTTACTTTATACTTCTTAAAGTTATACTATTTTCAGTCCATACAGATATATGACAATATTTGAATAGTCCTGGCCAGTGAAGATTTTTTGTTTAATTTCTAAGAAAAGTTAACACATCTCCTAGAAAGTATAACTATGATATTCTATGAATTGTAAATCACAGTTTTTATTTTTTATTTCAAACTTTTGCATACAACTGTGCACTCCATTTATGTTAGGTAAGGTTTAAATTAACACATTTAAAATTGACTGTGATTGTGAGGTCAAAAACCAGCATATTTTACATAGGTCCACTTATTCAGTCTACAGCAGTTTAACCCTGCCCATTCATCCTGAAGTAATAAGAAGTGTTTCTGGCCAGATTACCCCATACAAAGACAGAATTTTGTCTGGCTGTTGTTACCAAGTCTTTACAAGACAAACCCCATGTTGATTTCTTAAACCCCAAGTTCATTTTTTAACTCCCTTGCAATTGTTATGTCCCCCTAGCGGCCACTAGGGACCGCTGTGGGTTTTGTGGGTTTTGAATTGCGGGACTTTTGTTATGACAGGGTGGTGTTTGTTTAGCAAAAAATGATTTCTAAGAAAAGAAAAAAAGCCTTATTTCAAGAGAATTTGTCTTTGGTCTAACTAGAAAAATAATCTTGTCAAGCAAGTTTTACTTTAGTAAAAAATTAGTCTTATTTTAAGAAAACTTTTTTTTTTCTTAATAAGATTTTCCAGCTAATATCAAGCAGGATTTAACCAGAAACAAGGTATGGTAAGGGTTTGCAAATTA
>JBBPCY010000001.1:49501755-49515600 GCA_037974405.1 Brachyalestes nurse | reverse complement strand
CACACACACACACACACATACATACATATGTATGTATGTATTTACATAGTGACAAACTGTGATATTACTATTTACCTAATGTATAGGGGTGACAATCTACTAATTAGTCAGTGTTATTGACAAGAGAAATACTAAAAGTAAAAAACATTTAAAGCAAATTGCAGAGAGGTCAAAGCTAAGCTAACCTAAGCCATGAAACCTTTTAAATATGACATATTAGCCGTATTTGTCTGTGAACTAAATTAAAATTACAAATGAACTTGAATGGCACAAAAACTAATCATCACCTTCATCTAAGGATTTATATTTTAGAGCATTTTGCTTTATTAATGATCATACTCTGTAAATACATGACTATACACATGTGCTTTTTGCATTCAGACTCACTGACTGATAATGGTTCAAGGACATGTTATGTTGGTTTGGCAAAGAAATTTGGCATGATTATCTAAAATGTGCAGAGTCAGGAGCAGGAAGCTCTTCACTGTGTGAAATCTTGCTTTTAGAGAAATGATGTGAGCATTTAGTTGACATGCAGAAAGTCACTGGCTGCTCATTTGAGGCAGTGTAGCTACACTGGTGTCACGGCCGTGATCACTTTTGCTGACACGACTAATCATGCTGCTGAGGTTGCTGCAAAGATACATAGGAGGTCAAAAAGCACGAGTTGTTTATTTCTGTGTCTCTGCTTGTGGAACAGTGTTTTGCAATATAATTTATGTTTGAAACTGCTGGCTTGTTGAAACTGGTTTATATTTGTAAGATTGTATCATTTATAGTGATTACAGCTGATTCTGCATTTTGCTCATCTCTAGTATTAGTAGTGTGTGGCCTTGACACCAAATTCCTTTTCCATAAGTAATACGTTCACTGCATGTGATGCCTACCCATTCTGCTCGGCAACATCAAACAGAAACTTCTCTCAGGATTTGCAATGAGTTTCTTGACTTCTAACGTGTTTCATAAAGTCGTAATCCTGCCTTACACACATACTGAATTTTCTCCTCACTGAGTTCTGATATCTACCACCTATCTGTCTGACACAATCAACAGTCTTACCTAACTTTAACAGGCTTTTAACATTAGTCATCAGGTTAGGGTTAGGGTTAGGGTTAGGGTTAGGGTGTCGCTGCACTGTTCAGTGCTGCGCAGAGGAGAATGGGTTCTCCTGAGTCTGAGTTTTTCTACGTGATCTTATATAGTTTTTCCTCAGTCTTGATTCTGTTCATGCTGTTCTTCATGCTGTTAGAGCAGGGGTGTCCAGGCAATCATATCCACAAAAGGCAGGTGGTATTAGTGTTGCAAAGCTTAATAAATTAACAGATCATTCCAAAGATCTTAGATTGCAGTTTTATGGAATTCAGATGAATATTTAAAAGTAATTTCCCCATTTCTTACCTTTTTAGAAGTGGTCACAATTAAAATGACATTAACTTGGTTTCTAGATTAGATAGCTTAGAAGTTTTAGGGGTTAGATATTCTGTCCTTGGCTAGGAATCCAAGAGAATACAGTTGGCCTCACTGTCTCTGGGCCGGTAGAATGGCCCTCCCTCTCCCTCCACCACTCAGCATGATAGTAGCCATCTGTTTGCTGAGGTAACAGAATGAACAGTTAGTGTCCCCCTCCAAGTGTATTGAGCTGTCCAGTGATGTTGCATTCGCATCAGTTCGAAAAGATGTGCTGACTGGCTTCATGTGACTCAGAGGAACCATATGTTAGCCTTCACCCTCTCACAGTTGGTGGTATCATGTGATTAGGGGAGTTCTAACTACCAGATAAATCTGGCTATGACTAGATTGGAGATAAAATTTGAGAAAATGCAAAAAGCACAAAAAATCACCTCAAAATATTACCATGCTATGGCATGTCATCACACATTTTTATATCATCAATCAGACTGAAGTGCTTCTAAATTTTGAACACAGACTCGTGCACGTATGTATGAATGCAGCTTTAAAAAACAAGTTAAAAAATACATCTACTCTCTGTTAGATAAGGGCACTGTGTTTTTTTATTGCTCCTTCTGACGACAGGAAGAGAGGAGAGAAGTTTGACCCTGTCATTATTAACAAAAAGATTAATAGTGTTCTTGATTATCTGGATATTTCCTTCTGGCTAAAATCTTAAGAGAAACCTATTAATAAAAAGATAATTCTGTTTCGTTTTTTCCCTTCAGTTGGAGTGATATCATCTGTGGGGTTATCTGGATCTTTCTGAACGAGGTCAGAGCAGGCCGTGGTTTATGATGCCTCAGCCTCACTCAGCAAGTCTCGCTGCCTGCTGACTCTGGTCTGATGGATGGATCAGTCTCTGCAGATTTATCTCCATCATGTTCCACGTGGAAGCGTGCGCCCAACCGCGAGACTGTGGAACAAGTGGGATCAGCAGGATGCGCACTATCCACTGTGTGATCTGCCCGGCTTAACCTCCTGGCCCAGCAGCGCGGGTGGCTTTTCTGAGTTTGGAGCACATGGCAGGCCAGTGGAGGACATCTAATTGGCTTCAAAGAACAAGAAGAGCACAGGGCATGGCCTGCTAGTTCGACTTTAGCTACTATTACAGAGCCAGGCAGCTTTTGAGTTTTCACTGCTGAGGGACAATTAAGCACAGTGGATGGCTATGGCTGTGGGTAGGTGAGATGGAACATTATGCTTTCAGTCAAGGCTGATTGCTTCTTATTTTTAAATGATGCCTGCATCAGCATATGTCAGAAATCTCCGGGGGATTCTCGTTCATGTTTGTGCCATCCAACGGCGAGCTCTTGTGCAACTGGCACAGCAGCAGTGGACCGAACTCAGAGTGATTTTGGCACAGCAGCTAGAGTCCTGCTTCTCCTCCAGCCACTCTTGCATACATCCCGGGGAGCAATGGGATCCATCCATAATGGAAGTCTGACATGAAATTAACTGAAAATAATGCGCTGACATTTTTGCACAGCTGGAGGATTTGAATAATTGAGGCTCTAATAAGACTTCTTGAGAGGGCGGGCAGGTGAGGCTCACTCTTTAAGCACTGAAGGCCAATTGGTGAAGCTGTACAGAAAGGGGATTTTGAAAAGAGGAGAAAGCTTTTAGGAAATCCTGAATACCAAAAATACCACTAAATAGGGTTGTTTCATTTAGCAGCATGCACAAGTACTGCTAAACACTTGCAATCTTCCTGTATTCAAAATCACTACCACATTCCATGTCTGCTACCATTCGGTGTAATGCCAATTCATCCTAAATTATATGAACAAACTACTTCTAAATGTTTTTATTTGATTAAGAGAGAAAGAAGTTAGAATTCAACAGAGCGGGCACAAGTGAAAAGTCATGACTTGATGACCTAAATATGAACTCAATAAATAAACTAGACTGCATTTCTGCAGAGAAAATGCAAACTGTGCTTGCTCAAATGCAGCATTCGTCTGACCCTTCTTGTTCCCCTTCTTCTTGATGAGGCCTGAGGTTGACTACCGAGTCTCATAGCTGTGGCTGGAAGAAATTTTGAAATGCCGCCAAGAAACACCCTATAAACTCCATAGCAACCATCTCCTAAACCATAGCAACTGCATTTCATGCCTTAGCAAACACCCAAAAACAGCTCTGTCCCAATACTTCTGGCCATATTGTTCAGTTTAAACAGGTGTGGTTGTGAGGACATGGCCTGAGGTCTCATATGAGGTTTCATAAGGTTTGGTCACTGTATGGAACCTGAAAGTTTCTTCTGAAATTTCATTCATTTCAATTGGGTTAAAAATGAATGCAAGTGAATGGGGGAAAAAGGGATGAGCGAAAGACAAGGAGAAGACGAGTGCAGGTCATCACCGACCGCATTTGTGTGTCAGGGAAGTTGGTCTGAGGTGTCACATGAAGTTTGCTAGGTTTCAGACAAAGCGTGTCTGAGCAGGACTATCTGAAAGTTGAGCCCTATTCATTCCCTATGGGAATTTGTTAGACGGAAAACGGGAATAACGAACAAACGACAAGGCGGAGCAAGAAGCTGTGAACAAGCACGCTATTCGAGATCGGTCCCGACGTGTCAGAGTTGGAACGGTGTCTATCACGAAAGTAGCGGGCCAAAAAACGGGTGAATGGAATAAAAATAAAGACGATAATAAAACTTAAGAAGACCAATTGTGTGCTTGATCTGCAAGCACACTAATAAACAGATAGATAAATCAGTGTTAACCTCAATCAGTGTTTTAACCTCGTTCAGTGTTAAAAGAGGTTAAAAAAGGACCCAAGACTTGCTATAAGACTCTTAGACTTATATTATCCTGGCACTTGACTTACTTTTTACTTGCAACCTATTTGACTTGTGGAAATATGGATCACAGCATTTACAGCAGCTGTTAACTGACATGTGTTTGGAGGCGGGGGTGTATTCATTCAGTGTGCTATTTTTTTCTACTGTCTTTTTTTCCAGTATCTGAGCTGAAACAATCTATTGCTGAATGCCTTTACATCCTTCTTTCCATGGGGCTGTAAATGGTGGAGATGAACTCTCTGACTACTGGTATTTTACATCAGCAGATGGTTGATAGCATTTGCTGTGTTTGCTTTTTTCCTACTTTGCACCAAACAGCAGGCCACATCTGGCTCAGGGCTCGTTCCCAAACTGGCAACAGATGCACATTCACATATACCTGTCAATCAGGCGGATGTTGTACAGCAAAAAAGCAACGTTTAGCCACATGGTGGTTTGAAAGTTCCTCTGGGTAAACAGGGAGCATCACAAAACTAATGTAAAACATGGCGAATCTGCAGCGGGTGAAAAATGCCTCCTGACAACTGACAGTGCTGATAGGAGCTCCTACAGTAACACTACTGTTTTGTGGTTATGACAGCAGAACAAAATCAGCATTTCTGATGGCATCTGCAGTGGAGTAAGTACAGACCTTTCCTTTCTGCCATCAGACTCGTGGCATGTTGTAACCTCCAATGCGCTGAGGAGCCATTTTACTGTCATAAATTGGTTTACTTGCTCGTTAGATTCCCGAAGCGTATCCGTTTATGCGTTTAACCTTTAGGGGTTGAGACTTATTATTGATTTTGTGCTATGCTATTTTTTGCCATACAAGATTTAGTTTTGTTATTACCTTACATATTAATTACATACGATAATAAATTACATTCACGTTTATTCTGTAAGGACAGATTTGAGGTCATACTTCGATATTTGTCAACTGACAAAAATATGAATTCTCTGACACCAGTTTTCATCACTTTGTAATGCAATGACATGTTCTGAAATGGACACTCACTTCTCTAGAAGAAATCAGATATACACTCATACTATTCTTCAAAAAGACTGCAGAGGAAGCAGTAAACAACGAGTGGGTGGCGGAGCTGGAACACAAAACACAATCATGTAATGATCACAACAAAATATGTAATGTGTGTGTAAGTATGATCTTTGGAGCTGAATTAATATTACAGTAAAAACATGAAATGTGAAGCTCTGCCCCCACAAACAGCCATAAATGATGACTAGAAATGCAACCGACTCTTCACTGACATGCAGCTCAGCACAGCTCTTTTCAGCCCAATCTCTATGTCACCTTGAGTGCATGTTATCTAAAGATAATTCCAAAAATGTCCTTTTTGGATAGATAACACTGCACAACAAAGTTTTTGCTTCCTGAACACTTTTGGGTGCTTCTTATAGATTTTTGGCCGCTGATTACCAAAATGATATCAAAATTTGCCCATCATGTACCGTTTCATCAAAATCTTTAAATCTTTTGATTTTTTAAAAAATATTTGTGTAAAAAATTCCTTACATCCTATCATACCTATTAATAATATATCCAGCTTAATGTTGCATCCAGATATGGCATCAGGCCAGTTGGAAGCTATTCTGTGGAAGATTGCAAACCGGGCATGCTTGAACAAGCTGCATCATCTAGGTATTAAAGTATTTTGCATCGACAGATGCTGCCCATTCTTTTAATATAGACCTAATATAGTGTACAGGTATTGTTTCATGATTTAGCATTACCTCTGTAGCAACGCAACATTAAGCTGGATATTAGAGATGTTTTTTAGGACACCTAGTGCCGATCGATATGTCTTGTCAATGTCGTAACAGCCGTGATATGTTCTGTTATTTTTGCGGCGAGTATACGCTTGTGCCTCAGAGACGCTCACTGACTGCTCTTGTAAAGACAGCATAGGGTGAGAAAAAATGTATTTTGGACTTCTGTAGTGTATTACAATGTTAAGCCAATATGGTAAATCCACATCCAGTATTATTTTGAAAACCTTAAGCTGTGCATTAATCAAACCAAAAGAGAAAATCTAGATAAAGTGTTCAGAAAATAAATGTCACAGTTATTAGTGCTGTTAGTGACACATTTTCAGACAGAGGGTGCGTCTTCCTAATGTGGGACAATTTGTTTACTAATGTGGGACACTGTGAAGTCCATGTTAAAAAGCCTACACCATTATATTATATATGTTAGTATAGTCAGTATCATCATTTCTATGTATTTATTTACTTATATAATCTATTTAACTAACTATTTGCAATGATGTTCCTCTTAAACTCAGGTTTATGGATGAGACAGGAAATTGTGCACCACCAGAAAATCAAATAAATTTGAAACATTTATTAATTGATTATAGGCTATTTAATCATTTCTCGTTGTGAGCAGAAAAATAATTTTACTAATATTCAAAATGAACATACAACCAGGAATTCTTTTTTTTTTTTTGAAGTGTGAATTCATGAACATGAGTTAACCTGAAGTAAAAGACTTGTAGGCCTGCAATGATTTTAGGCTGTTGAAATATGAAATACTGACATGGCTAAAAATATTCTTACTGATGTTGAGTCTCTGCTGACAAAAACACAAACTTTTACTACCTTTTAGTTTAATAACACACAACATCCAGTAATTAAGAGGTCATTAGGCCTACATCTCGGGTAGTCTTTGCATGTCAAGGCAGTGTCAGGATCAGACTAGCAAGTTCTTCCTCATCTGCGCTGCTGAGTAGAGGCTTTTTCCAGTTGTGTGATGGGCACGGCCATCACCTTTCACCCTGCAATGGAGTGTGGACTTAAGCACATTCCATGCCCTGGCCAGCAGTCTTAACTGAGGGACCCCACCATTTTCAGTGATCTCCCTATATTCTGCTATGGCTCCCCTCATCCTCTTCTCACTGATTAATGTTTTTTCTGCCTCTTTCCCTGTGCCTTACCACCCCTCCCTGTCTCTCGACTTTGCCATGTCACATTACTGAATTGATCACTACATAATAAAATGGAAGGTCTTAATTAAGGTGATTTAGGACTCTGCGCGGATGCACGCTGACACATACACATCTCAAACTACCATCCCTAAACTTGACCTTAAATAGATTATTTCTTTGCCATAAAGCATTGCAATAGTGCACAAGACCACTGAGAAACTGAAAATAAGCACAAATGTTGTACAAATCATGTCCCAATATACATTTTTTAGCTGACTAGTCAATTTACAACTGTCCCACATTAGGCTAATTGTACTGTCCCACTTTAGGTCACCACATGTCCTAAAGTGGTGGAACAATAACAAAATGTGTTAAAAATCAAATATAGAGTATCTACACAGCATGTTATACTATGTTTTTGATGAATAAACACTTCATAAACCATTCAAATGAAAAATAGCAGAATTTTTCAACATGATGTACCAGACATTAATTACAAATGAAAATCAGGAGCAAAATTGTGTTGGACTTAGTATGTATGTATGAGAGTATGTGTATGAGTGTGTGAGTGCATATGAGAGTGTATGAGAAGCATAAATGCGATTAAATATGTTATTGTCGGTAAATAGTTAATGGTAAATTCTGACTATATTTGTGCATACCCACCTGCTACCTGTCACAATCAGCAAAAAAATTTCAGGAAGCAAAAAAAATGTTGTGCAGTGTAATCAGGAGAATGGAAGGTTTTATCTTCTTCTTTGTATTTATTGATGTAATGTATTTGTTTGTTTATAGCTTTGTCAAATAGTTTTGTCAACATGTGTCAATTATGACATAAATGCATTCTGTGCCAAAGGTGAATACAGTAGACTGCTGTTTTGCTAGAATTTTGAAAAAGTGACATGTTAAAAACTGATCAACATATTTACATACTGTAAAATTTGTTGGATGCAATTTATCATAAATTTGTATGTATATATTTATATATTCTTTATATATTGTTTATCTTTTATTTATTGCAGTCATTCTCCTGGATGGTATAATATTGAGTGAAGGACATGAAGTGGTCAAACTCTTACTCATCTGTCAAGAGTGAGATTGAAGCCATTCTTTCACACTCTGTGGAAAGAAATGTGCTGTCGCAAATTGTCTGAAATGGTGTGTGTGTGGGGGGGGTGATGCATGGAAAAGGTCTGAGCAGAGAAATAATGTGTGTGTGTGTGTGTGTGTGTGTGTGTGTGTGTGTGAGCAGATAGGCATCTATGGGCAGACAATTAGAGTGCTGCTCTCAGTCATGCCAGTGATCTAGAGCTGAGCTCACAAAGCTGTTATCTCCACACCTCAGCCAGTCTGTTCTGGTGACAGGCGGTGAGAAGCTCAAACACAGGGACTATATCCATGTTTGGACGGTTCTACTAAATGGTATTTTCCTTCAAGCTAGATTACAATGATAATCTGACAACACTTCATCTAAGTGGATCTCAGTTTGCCTGTAATTAAAAGCCTTTCTGATTAGCCTGCAGGACGTGTTTGTGCATGACCACAAAATTCCCTCCTTGGTGCTGGGTAATAACGTCAAAGAGAAACAGAGATTAATCTTCTCTCTCTGAGTGATTCTCAATCCTTTTGAGTGACAATGTTGCAAATGACTTCGGGTCGAGGTGAAAATTATATTCACAGCATGTAGCAACAGGCCTATGGAGACTAGCAAAAAGACAAGGATTCATGTCATTAAAGTAAAATAACAATGCTTTACTAGTTATTTAAGGACAACCTGCTGCATAAGTGACTGTAATGTAGACTCCTTAGCTGTACTACTTAATTGTGGATGCTGTTTTAAATATTAATTACAGATTGCTCACTAAGTTATTCCTACAATTAAATCAGTTATGTTTATTGCACATCATCGCTGTTCTTTAAAGGCACATAATGGAAAGTTTCTTTCTAGGACTTCTATATTATGTGAAGGTTTTAACTTGTGTTCTTTAGTACACTTAAGACATCTCAGTTACAAATATATTAATAAAGAACCATCCATTGGAAGGTCATTTGGAGCAGCCGGTGTGAAAAGGTTCCGTGGACCCCTACACTAAAATAATTGTCTCAAATAATTGTCTGTGAAGATTATCTTGTTTAAATTAAACTTTAGAACTCATACTAATGCCTTGTTAGGTTAGGGCTAGTAAACATATTGATATTTTATTATATGATGTGCATTTCTGAGTATATTGTGAATATTATCAGATCCCTCACCAACTGCAGGTTTCTCTTTAAAGAGCCCTGAAAAGAGGCTTATTCAGCAAAAACTATTGGCTCTGAAAAAACTCAGATGGGAGTCATTAGCTATCTTTATTTTGGATGTAATGTGGCACAAGTCAGTGTTCATGTGAATCATTAAAAAACATAGCTAATTGAATTCAAGACCCTGGCTATTCATCACGGACCCTACTTTGAAAGAAATGGCTTTAGAGAGCCAAAGATGTTTCTACTATGGCGACACATAAAGAACCTCTTTTTGGCATCCCTTTTTAGGAGAACAAAATGATGTTTTGAAACGGCTGTGAGTTTTTAATATATAAAAAATGAATTTCACCTTTAATATTATTTACCCTATTTAATAATATAAGCATTATCCACTGTTTGTGCAGTAGTTTAATTTGATGCAAACATTAGAAAATTGAAAGCTCTCCTGCTAACTTCTAGGTTAAGTCAAACTGACCAGTTTACACAGCAGCAAAAGAGTTTTGGAGGTTTTGGGAGTTTTTCTCACTCATTCATAGTGAGGTCAGTTTTGTCCATGCAAACCCCACACAACCACTGTCACACAATATAACTGGGACTGAGTCAGAGTCCTGGGTGGCACTACTAAAATGCATGTGTGAAATGCATTTAACACAGGAAAAATGTTTTAAAATAGAAAAAAAAAGAGTTTTAAAATCCATGAAGCAATTTTATTTTGTTACTGTTTCTGAGGTTCTGTTAAAACTGCAACATTTTTACTGGCCTGAGTAAATCACTTTTTAATTAATCACATTCATAGTCTACTTCTTCTTCTAACCTCATTTCAGTCTGCTGCAATTCCAATGCGCACTTAAAGGCGTGCATCATACTGTTTTTAAAAATGAAGACACTATGAGGGCCATTAACCAAGCGTTGGCTCAAATCAGAATGAAATGAGACTTGTAGGCTGCCTGGCTGTGAGCTGCCAAGCTGTAAGTGATAAAAGTTTCATTTGCATGTACATTCATCATGCATTGCTGTTATTTGCTTAGAAAGTCTTTTTTCATAATGTCTTCTCACAGCACTCCACTGACCATCATGTCAAAAGCAGGGTAAAATGTTCAGGTTGTCAAGTCAAAGAACAGGTAATCGAGGAAATGAAGACAGCGGAGTTCACTTGTTTGCCATAGGAGCCGGTGTAAAAGATCTAAACGTTAACCTGAGTGGCATTTGACAAGAAGCCTTTTTTCACTAAATTGTTTTCTTTGTTGCAAATTCAAATTGTCTTTCTTTTGAGCCATTGTTTATTCATGAGAGGCAAATAGTGTGTGTAAAGGTTTTAAAAAACAGGCATGTAACAGAGCCCTCAGTGACAAATTAAGTATCTTAAAGCTATTATGGAGATGTGGGCTGTCTGAATGATGACATGAGTTCTTTGCAGTGCAAATCTAAAATGTATTACTTTGCATTGCCTAAGAGCAAATGCGAGCGTGCCTCTGCATTCCAAAGCATGCCAGAGACACAGAACCGAGCGCATGCTGTACAAAAAGCCTCTAAGTTGAAAAGCTTTCGGAGCGAACAGATGTTAGAATGGGTCCTTCAGCAGTCGCTGTGCCACACTGAGTCCGAGTGGGCCGAGGGGATTTTGCTTTTGTTTTCCGCTCCTTGCACGGTGTCCAGCCATTTCCCTAATCAACTCCCCCTCCGCTTTTGTTGGATGCCAACTTTTTAGTGATTGCGATTTTTTCCGCACGCTCTCGCTTTGTTCTGCCAGCGAATCTCTGAACTCCACCTTGTTAATAGGAGAAGCTGGAGGATGGAGAGATTATAGGGGGGGCATTTCTCCAGGTTGAGACGTGGTGCTGTGCACTAGGCCCCCAACCCTCACACACACACACACACACACCCCGGCCCAATCATGTAGCAGCACCTGGAGCTTCATTAGCCGTAACTCTTTGTCTGCTCACTCTCCGTTGGCGTGCATGTGCCGAGAATGTCAAGCCGAGGAACAAAATTGTCAGGGTCTGCGGCGCTGTGATAATGAAGTCGACGCAGAAGCGGGCTTCGCAAGAGAACTTTTGAACAGGAACAATGCAAAGCATATGCTTCACAATATCAATGCAATGAATACAAATCTGGTTAGGCATAAAAGTGCATGTGTAAGGCAGCTGCTTTGTCACTTCATGCACTAGTTTGTTTCTTCCCTTTTGAACCCTTTCTTGGCCTGATGAACAATGGCAATAACAATGCCAACCCCCCCGGTTTGTGCATGTAGAGCTGTATTAACCGATGGTGCTCTTTGCTAGATGTAATAGGAAAACATAAGCACAAATCACATACACACTGGAGAAGGAGACATTTGTAGAGCACGTAAAACTGTCAGTGGGTATGTTGAACACAGAGCATACATTTTAAATCTTAACTGCTAGGACTGTGCGATTTCTAAAGATCCTTTGCACATTCTCTTATTCCCCATTGAATTCACTTCTAACTATTCTGTTACCAGGTCCCTACTCATGCAAGAGACCAGAAAGAGCTGAATAATGATACCCTGATAAGGCTTGCAATACATTTTTGACATCTGACAGGAGAGTCTTTCACGTCTAATGGCTGAGAACTGCTGGCACTGACAGTGTGCTAAACGTCTCCCCTCCATCTCTCTGCTCTGCCATATGACTCGGTGGCACTGCGGATATTTTGTGCCACTGCTCTATGTTATTGGCTTGGATGTGACCCAGATGCAGTTGTTGTCGTCAGATTTCCAAGGAACAACTTCTTTTATTGAAATGATTCAGCGCAAATACATTCGGTGCAGCTGTATGAATACCTTTTCTCTTGGAGAGTACCATTTACACACTGAACTAAGACACGTCCATAAAAATAGCACTGAGTAAACCTTACTCACACATACAAGCCCACGGGTTTCTGGTGAGACACAAAGCACTTCATGGAACTGACTTGAAGCTCACCAACTCAACTCACTCACACACACTCTCACTCACTCAACTTACTCACTCACTCACTCAACTTAGGTTTACATTTACGGCATTTAGCAGACGCTCTTATCCACAGTGATGCACATCAATGCTTAACCTAGTCTACCTCTGTTCTTTATACCTGTAAAGCTACACTAAGATCAACACCTGCTTTTAACCAAGTTACTGCCAGCTAAGTTACACACCTTAACAATCCCTGTCAAAAGAAAAAAAGTCTGAAGTTCATACACAAATAAGGAAAAACGGTTAAGACGGTAAGTGCCCGAGGTTTTTCCTTAAATATATAGAAAAAAGATATATAAGAGCTACTTGCAGAATGAAAGAATCAAACTTTAAACACTTTGGCTGCTACTCACTACATGAGTAGTAAAGATAGAATCATATCAGTTTTAGAATTTTGGGCCCAACTATTACTTTGTGTAATCTATGGAACAAGATGCTTTTTTCCACTGTAAGTTCAAAGCGTGTCACGCTTGGAATCTTGGGAGTGAAGTGTCGAGTCGTACGCACAAAAGCATTTGCCACGCGCCGATGATGACTCAACACAGCCTTCCGCCATTCAAAATGTGAGGAATATGCCATGGCACACACTCATCTGGCACACAGGAGCGCTTTAGCATCAATGAGCCTCTCAGCTTATCTGCAAAATGACACAAGTCCAGGAGCAAGCTCGCTCAGGGCCACGTGCGAAGTTCGGCGAGACGGAAAACTTTGGCCTGCTTTTTAACTCCAGGGGTGTTAATTATTCAGAGCAGGAAACCGCAGGCTTGAAAAAAAATGTATATGACGAGCAGCTCACTTCCAGAGCGGTTAGAGCCTGTGATTGCTCAGAGCGCAGCGGTGTAGCGCGAGCCAGGAATAGAGCCTGTCAGCAGCTGGTGAGCACTGGGGGTGACAGGACAAGAACTGGGCCCGTCACGCCATCCCAAAAGCTTTTAAAGACATACTCACAGCACATCTTCTCATCCAGCCAGAGAAAGTCCATATGTTGCAGAAAGCCCATATGGTGCTGCGGGGGCTGTGGTTTGCTAATGCAAAACAAAGGGCCACTTACAGTAACCTACATAGAGGCAGATTATTAAATGAGCTTTTGAAAGGGCAGTCCTTTAATTTGGAGGAAGTATTTGACTATAGTAGCTGTAAACTTTATTAGAAATTCATTGCCCCTCTACTGTTCTAGATTGTCTAAGCCTTTCTTAGGCCAGGGGTCTCAAACTACAAGCCCACAAGACATTTATTCCTCAATGTGCATGTATACTAGTACCAGTACAACTAATTCTATTACTACACTATAGGAACAAAAGTATCAAGACACCTAACCATTACACCAACAGGGACATTAATGACATTGCATTCAAATATATAGACTTTAATATGGAGTTGGTCCCCCTTTGCAGCTATAACAGCTTCCACTCTTCTTGGAAGGCTTTCCACAACATTTTGGAGTTTC
>JBBPCY010000001.1:49474642-49488509 GCA_037974405.1 Brachyalestes nurse | reverse complement strand
TACTTTTGAAATAAAGTAATCACATTAGTAATCTGATTACTTTTCAAGGGAGTAATCAGTAGTTTAATTACATTTTTTAAAATAACTTGCCCAACACTGGTTATAACACATGGTTAAACATCAGATACAACTATTAGATACACAGGCAAAAAGTTGCCACAATTGAAAGGGTTCATTGTTCAAGTAATTAATGCAATGATGATATTGATGATACAAGCACTGTGTCTGGTGCTGCTGCAGTCTTTAAAAGATTCCAAAAATTCCATCTTCTTTACTTAGATCGCTCCTAGTATTTACTGCCTGAAGTGATACTTGAATGCTTTTGTCTCCACTCAGGGTCTTGTAATTATAGTAATTCTGAGGTGACTTGAACACAACATTTTCCCTCTTCTTTGTATCTCTCTCTTACTCTTACTCAAGGGACAATTTGTTTTATATATACATACCATTTTAGGCCTAGAGGAGATGTTCTTGATTATAGCTTAAAGCCTGTGTTTCTAATCTGAGGATGCAATATGTCAATTTGTCTTGAGGCTTTAAGCTCAACAATCAGCCATAACATTAAAACCACTTGCCCAATATTGTGTAGGTGTCTTGTTCCATCAAAGCAGCCCTGACCTGTCAAGGCATGGGCTCCACAAGACCTCTGAAGGAGTGCCGTGGTATGTGGCGCCAAGACATGAGCATCTTATATGTCATAATGTGGGGCCTCCATGTATAGGACAGTGCATTCCATAGATGCTCAGTTACATTGAGATGTTGGGAATCTGGAGACCAAGTCAGCACCTTGAATTTTTTCTCTTGTTGCTCAAAGCATTCTTGAGTAATTTTTGCAATGTGGCAGGGCACATTATCCTGCTGAAGAAAGCCACTGATATTAAGGAATACCACTGGCATGAAGGGGTGTATATGTTCTGCAACAGTGTTTAGGTAGGTGGTACATGGTCAACAGCATCACACTGCCTCGACTGGCTTCCCATAGTACATCTGGGAGCCATTTTTTTTCCAGCAGTGTGTGCTCTTCTGTGGGACTGGACCCATCTTGCATCAGTGAGCCTTGGGCATCCATGACCCTGTCACTACTTCACCAGTTGTCCTTCCTTGCATCACTTTTGGTAGAAACTGACCACTGCATACCAGGAACACTTACAAAACCTTCCATTTTGGAGAAGCTCTGACCCAGTCGTCTAGCTCTCATGATTTTGTACTCATCAAAGTCACTCAAATCCTTGGGGATCAAGAACTGACTATTCACTTGCTGCCTAACACATCTAATACATCCCACATTGACAGGTGACTTCGCAGTGGGAGAAGTAGTGTTATTCACTTCATCAGTGGTTTAATGTTATGGCTAATTGGTGTATGCAGACAGCCAGTTTGCTGTGACAAAAAAGCAAACACCAACAATTTATGCTATACCGCTTCTAATTGTAACTTTATATTGAATGGCTTGTTTATGACTATATTGGGGGTTTGCTGTGAGCTTGCAGATTTTTGGAAACCTTCAGTTTATCATTTCATTGTGTTTCTAAGGAAGGTTCAGACGACTCTGAAAAACACTGGGGAATAGATTCTTGGCCTCTTTGATGTAAATTCAGCTTTTTAAATTTTGATCTCATTCTGACAATTCTGAACAGTAAGAAAAATGTCAATCTTTTTCTGCTTCACACTAAAAAAGACACTCATTAGAAGACTATGAATCTAGGCCACAGTTATATGTAATCTATAACAAAAAAGAAAAACAGTAAATTAACACAAATGCATGATCTCCACATACATGGACAGTTCGCTACTATTTTAATAAGAAAAATAAACCTTTAACACTAGAACTGCCAACATTCCAGTGCCCCTAGAACAGCCAAGGGGGGGTCATTTTGACCCCGCTGCTGCAATAGCGTCAGCGATGCTAAGATGTCATTTCTAGAAGCTGTGAAGTGGCTCATTTCCATCTTCTTTTTAAAATAATAATGGAGACTTGACAAAATACATGTTTAAAATATATATTTTTTATAGTTTTTTCACTCACATCCACAGTGCTCTCTCCTCCTTCCAACTCTCCCTTGCTCAGATCCTGGTACAATAGCCAGGCTTTTTGGTCATCATATATCTTTTGTACGGGTCCATGTCTTAAATCTTGCAGTATTTTAATTGATGGTGTGCTGTCAAAATCAGATGACGTCACAAGCGCCTAGCGTTGCTAAACAACCGGGCCGGTGGGAGGGGCGTGGCACGAAAAATGACAGCTGATCTAAATAAGGGGGTAAAATGACTCCTCGGCGGTTCTAGGTATGGTCGTATTTATTTTTCTTTTTATCACACACTCACCAAAATCCACTAGATGATTAATAAAACTATTTTAGGAAAAGTCATGAACTTAAAGATGTAGGGGTTTTATTTTTAAGATCTGGGGAATTTGGAGTCAACACCTTGAACTCTTTGTCTTGTTCCGCAAACCAAAAAATGTTAAGTGAAAGTGCATTTTCTTGTTAAAAGAGGCCACCAACCAAAAGGAATACTGTTCCCATGAAGTGGTGACTTGGTCTGCATCAGAGTTTAGATAAAAGTGTACAAACCAATTATGTAAACAGGAGCACTTATTTGCACAGAATCCTACATTTAGTTTTTATCGGGTGTATTGTTTTTCAGAATACCTGTTAAGAGCCTTTTAAGCCAGCAAAACACCATAAACTGACACTGCATAAAGCAAAATCACTGTCATACGGCTTATGAGAATATTCAGCATTTCTTCAGTGTCCCATATTTGAACTCAAGACATGCCTGCTGAGCCCAGGATGTATAGGCACTGAATAAACTATGAGTAAAGTCTGCAATTTCTTCTAGGACTCTTCCAGGTGAAATTAAACTAACTTGTTTAAAAACAAGAAGGGGATTTATTTTGCCATATGAGCCCCTTTCTGTGACATTTATGCATACTGTCAGAACAAAAAAGTAATAAATTGCAATGCAATAGATTTTGTATCAATACATCTACTGTAAGATTGTATAGAAAAGTGGAGTCATGGTCTAGTTCTGTCAGCCTCCAGCTTACTCATGCAGTAATGTGCTTTCTATCATGGTAACTGATAAAAGAGATGGATAAAAGCTACCTGGAGATGCAGACAGCCATTAGCTATAATAAGGTGTTATGTAATATGGTATTAGAAGACCTGCCACTGCATTTCATGACTTTGCATGAAGGCATAGTTCAGAGTTTCTTCGTTTTACATATTTCTTGAGACTTAAGTGGGGGTTAAAGGGTCAAGAAACTTTTATTAAGGTGTTCTGCACCTTCCATCAAGCAGTCTGATTGTGTGATTAGCACTACAGTAAGAAAACTGCAACTGAACTTTGTGAAAAACAAAAAGTTAACGCATTTAGGCTTCAACTGAAAATCAAACTTACAAAACCAAAAGAGGGTGGAAGTTTTGAGGAGAGTTAGCAAACACGCTGCTGCTAAAGAATGTGATGGATTCCTGAAGAAGATGTGAAGGCAACATGTCTTTTATCTTCAGTACATCTGCAGTCAGAATAGAAATACTGAAATAGGGCTTGAAACTGTCTTGGTAACACAGCAGCATAAGCACAACGGCGGGGTGATATAGTGTATCTGTTGGAAAGGGAACTGATATCACCAGGAAAATTGAATGGGTTTTCACCATCTCTCTAGCCTGGAGGCTCTTAGTATTTGTCTGGGCACTCTCTAGGAGCAGCCAGGATACTCTTGACAGCTGCTAGACAGATGCTCAGACTAATGCCCCCACACGGCCAGATCCTCACGGGACAAACATCACCACAGCTCTGGCAACACACAAGCTGGAAGACAATAGCCCTCCTCCAATAGCCTTTCTCAAAAAGCCTCTTTTCCTACAGCACACTAACAAACCATGGCTGGTCCATTCAACCACTGATCTGCCTGTCCTCCTCCATGTACGGGGCTGAGGGCCTGGGACCTGGCTGAGGAACCTGGCAGACTTTATGTTTGTTTCCAAGCGTCCATGCTGCGAATCTCAAGGTTTCCGACAGCCAGCAAGGCACACACATACATAAATGTGCACGTCTGGGTATTATTAACATCTGCAAGAGGAACTTGACCTCACTTATGTTTTGACTCACAGACAGGCCTTGACAGCTGGCTGAACCCCCTACCGATTCCAGGTAAACAGGGTATATATTGCTATATCCAGGGGTTGATGTACTGGTGCATTCCACAGCATTCATTTTAAATTCCTTTGAGGATGTCTGAACCATTCCTAGCCCATTTAAAAGGTGACAATTGTTTTAGATTTGTAGAATTTTTACATATATATTGTATTATGTACTATATTTTTAATGTTTATTCATGTATTTAGCAATTTTAAAAAAATCAGTTTCACACAATGAGAATGACAGCTGCTTTGTTCAAATAAAAAAACACAGATTTTTGGACCTGTTCAGATCTTATCATGTTAGCTTGAACTCCAATTTATAATGAAAAGGAAAACAAGTTGTGTTGTAGTGTACATTGATCTAATGATTGAAGATATTGATCAAATTTACGTGAAAGGTTTCTTTAAAAAGTCTGAAAAGCCAGAAAATTGCAGCATACTAAGAATCACAAGATAATTGGGTAACACTTTACGAAAGCCATTGTTCATCAGGATACGTGACACATACATAAACCTTTTCTTGGCAACTGACAAAAACCAACACAAACATTTATTAAGGCTTGTTCCAACAAGTTTCAGGGGTCATAACATTTTCCAAGGTGAAATGACAAAAGGTGAAATGTCTATACTAGCCTTTATGAGAGATAGCAGTTGTTGGAATAAAGGTTTATGTAGGTTTATCTCATTTGTTGCAAAAACTTTAATGTAGGTGCCTTATGAATACTGCCCTTCAGCAAGGTGCTACTGATGTTTGCCAAATGGTTCATAACCAGATGGACCAGCTTGAACAGGTGGAATTGAAATTTTCCACAGATGACATGTCATGTCTCACATAAAAACATGTCAGATTGGGGGAGGCAGTACAACTGTCTTAATGACAACACACACGTCTGTGAACTCTCCTGAACTTTCCATGTACATAAAGCACATGATAGACCTCAAACCATATTTTATTTATCATCTGGTGCAGTAGGTCAGTCAGAGGTTAGGTCTGTTGGGAGCAGTCACAAATGCTGCGACTTTGATGCTTGTTGGATAAATGCGTAGTTACTGATTTTTTACACGATTCAGTCCCAGAGTGCTCTGTCATAGGCCAGCACCTTCAACACCATCACCATCTGGAAGGAAGCTTTTTTAAAATATATTTATATATTTAATGCCAGATTTGTTTTACCTTCATTTACACAATCTTCAATCGTATAAATGTGATATCTGTCATTTGGCTCAGCTAATACATTCAGATGGGTGACATAGGCATAACAATGAAAACTAATGTCATGCTTACAATTTAAATCTAATTGTATGCATGCAATAAAAAACATCAAAAGTTTTGGAACTGATCCTTGCAAGACGCTGTACTTTAATAATTTTAGAGAAGTCAAGTAGC
The DNA here is from genome assembly GCA_037974405.1 of Brachyalestes nurse. Lineage (NCBI taxonomy): Eukaryota > Metazoa > Chordata > Actinopteri > Characiformes > Alestidae > Brachyalestes > Brachyalestes nurse. The sequence goes on along the minus strand of JBBPCY010000001.1, from coordinate 49,482,977 downwards.
ATGAGCAATGAGGTATTGCCCTAGATCAAGTCCAGTCTTAAATAATGCTATCTCTGTTAATCTGGACAGAATATTTTTATATACATGTTTCTTATGCAAGTATGGGTTCGCTTGTGGGCAACAACTGTAATATATTAAGCATTTGAAATAAGCATATTGTTAGATAAGTTGCAGTGATTGAAGTTTGATCATTTCCATTTATCCATCTATAATCTAAACCACTCCCCAAAACCAGGGATAATGCGGGGGGCAGGGGCCTATCCCAGCCCAGGATGTCCACTGCACACCAGGCACACAGACAAAGACATTCAAATACTTTCAAATATACAGTCACACCTACAGGCAATTTAGCCCTTCCCATTTGCCTGACATGCATATCTACAAGTCAAGTCAAATAGGTCTATTGTCATTTCAGCCATGTACACAGTACACAGTGAAATGTAACAGTGTTCCTCCAGGATGATGGTGCAACACAAGAACAGAAACACAACACTACAAAACCACAAGTACAGACAGGACAAAGTACACAGAGTGCAAGGAGGATGACAACAAAAACACAAGAGTAACATAACAACAGGACAACATTTAGTGCAGTCGCTGTTTGAATTTATAGAGTATAATGACAGATATTGTTCTCTAAGTGTGCAAAAAAAATGCAAAATAGAGATAGACAGCAATACATACTAATTGTGCTAATTATAGCAGCAACAGAACAGAGAATGCGCAGTATATAATAAAGTGATGGGATATTTACAGTTCAGTGTGCTGTGTGGTAATGGAGCTGGTGTTGAGGGTCCACATGAGGATCTCCACAATGTGAACACCAATGAACTTGGTGCTCTGGACAACCTCCACTAAGGAGCCATTGATGTTCAGTGGAAAGTTATCACATCATGCTCTCCTGAAGTCAACAACCATCTCTTTTGTTTTGTTCATAGTTAGTGACAGATTGTTGCCTCTGCACTAGTCCTTTAACGACTGCACCTCCTCTCTGTACCCCAGCTTATTGTTCCCACTGATCAAACCCAGCAAGGTCGTGTCATCAGTAAACTTGATGATGTAGTTTCAGCTGTGCATTGTTGCACAGTTGTCATCAGCATGAACAGCTCTGTATGGTAGTGCAGGAGATGTTGTTCCTGATCCTGACTGACTGAGGTCGTCTAGTCAGGAAGTCCAGGATCCAGTTGCAGAGGGAGGTGTTCAGGCCCAGCAGTCTCAGCTTACCAATCAGAAGGTGAGGAATGATGGTGTGGAATGCTGATGGTGTGGAATTCCAAGTTTATGAACAGCATTCTCACATAAGTGTCCTTTTTGTCCGGCTAGGTAAGGGGCAGGTGAAGGGTGGTGGCGATGGCATTATATATTGAGCTGTTGGGACGATATATAAGTGTGGGGGTGGTAGTGAGGGGGGCAGCTGTGATTTTATGTGCCTCATGTCGAGCAGCTCAAAGCAGTTCATGTGGATGGGTGCGAGTGTAGCGGGATGATAGTCACTGAGGCAGGACACTGATGACTGAAGGCTTTGAAGCACATTGAAACAATGGTGGTGCTCAGAGAGATATTGAAAATGTCTGAGAGAACATCTGCCAGCTGGTCTGCACATGCTCTGAGCACACGACGAGGAATGTTGTCTGGTCTGGCAGCCTCCCGTGGGTTCCCTCTAAGCGGAGTTTTTCCTCACATAAGGGGTCGTTGGGGGATGGGGTGGTCTTCCTTGATACCATGTAATTTTGTGCTTCAAACTGAGAAGAGAGGCCTCACTGTCATGGACAGGTGGAGATATCCTGTAGTTTGTGATAGCTTGGATGTCCTGCCACATGTGGTGCACATTCCCAGTGTCCTGGAAGTGGCCTGTGGATTTTCTGAGCATGTGCATGCTTTGCTGCTCTAAAGGCTCGAGACAGGTTGGCCCTTGCTGTTCTCAGGACAGCCTTATCACCTGATCTGAAGGTTGTCAGCAGCTCGTGCATGTTCACAGTCATCCATGGCTTGTGGTTGACACTAACATCATCAGTGCTCTTGCTGATGAAACCAGTCACTGACACTGTGTGGTCTTCCAGGCACAAAGAGGGACTATAGGTTGCAGCCTACCTAAACTTGTCCAAGTCTGTGTTTAAATCTGTCCTGAAGATCAGATATAGTCCGATCTTTGTCTGCTTTAGACAGGGCTTGGCACTGTAAGCTTCATATGAGAGTGTTTTTACATATAACCTAACAAGGTTTATTACTATTTTTTTAAGAAGGATCGCATTATTTTGTTGTTGTTTTTGTAGGTCTGTATGAGTTTGACCAAACAAGCCAAAAGGAAACCAAGCACACCATAATATAACTGCACTGGTATCCTTGTTTTGGCTATATCACATAGTTGGCTGGATTTATGTGCATGCTCTGAAATTCAAGCGCAGATTTTCAGTTTCATTGTTAAAACAACTAACTGTTGGTATTAGCTGTAGTAGTCTTCTGTTTTTCCTGGTTAAACATTATTCTGAAAGAGCAGAGATATACTGACTTACCTGAATAAATGTTTATCCTATAATCAAAAAGGTGTCAGTAAAATACAATATGGAATTATTTCCTGTTATTTCCTTGTTACTGTTAACGTTCCAAATAGTCTGCTATAAAGACATGGCAAGCTTTTTACATCTCATCCTTTTCCTTCTTTGGGATATAACATTAGCAAGTGTAATAAAACTACACTCTCAGCATTTGGTGATTTGAACAAGCTGATACGAATCACACAGTGAACTGATAAAAGATAAATCCAAGATAAGCCCAGGAGGTTGTTAATGAAATCAGTGGACACTGTAATTGTATGCTTGATATGATGCTGAAGAAAGAAACATGTTATTTCGCTGGCTTGGTTTGAATGAGATGAGATATTCAATAGCAGAATAATTATATGTCTGCTTTCATACCAAAGCTCACTGTATTTTAATCTTGTACGTATTGTAGTAATGAGTGGATTCCATTCTGATTGACACCATTGTAATCTAGAGTAGATTAATATTATACTTAGTGCATCTACAGAGCTATTGAAATTAATATTAAAGTCTCATATATAAGAAAACAGAAACAGCTAAATCTGAGTGTTCGAAAATGACCAGAATCTCTAAACAAGGGCCTTTTGCTTAGTAAGTATTGATGAGAAAGAGTGTCTGAGGAAATGTATTATTTGTGGCTAATAAAGACATACTGAGTGAAACACTGAAACTGAAATTTCCTACCCTGCTTTTGAATAATGTACAAAAAAATACAGAACATTGTCATATATTTATCAATCTTGGTGTGTCATGTACATAAACCAATAATTAAGGCTAATTATTCCTCTGCTCTAATCCAAGTTTTTGTTTGCAACAATTTCTTTAGATGTGAGGGGTCTTATATTTAGTGGACCTAGCTTCAGATCTTTATCTGTCAATTTCCTGATCTGAGAGTTTAAACAATAGCCACTGATTTATTGCCTAGAGCTTATTTAGAGCTTGTTCTACTATTTTAACTGCAATATCTGAGACTGACCAGAGTGGCATGCATTCCTCTTAAGTTCTTCAGTGTTTCATCCCTGGACTCTTGGGTTGTTTTTCTTTTTCAGTTTGAGCTGAAATTTGTATTCAGCGAATAATTCCATATCAAAAGTACATTTTATGAACAACTTGAACACAAAGTTTCATATACAATCACTGTAAGATCAAATCTGTGTGCATTAATATGTTATAATTAAAGCTGCTGGGAATTTGCCATGCTTTAATCCTCTAAGAATATGAGCACTTTGCATTCTTGAGGACCTCTGACTACACAAAGTGAACAGTACAGCTGGGATTCAAACCCTGATTGTACCATGTGGTCTTGCATTACAAGTAAGCACTACTTGTACCACCAGTGCACCATTTGGGAGCAAGTATGATTTATTGTGTCACTTTAATCTGCACTAATCAAAATGATGTGTAAACAAGTGATAACTGCCATACATACAGTATATTGTTATGAGATGACATGAAAATTATTTATTGATTCTGGGAGGAAATGTTTTCCATAAGGAGAGAGACAAGGTTATGGTAGGATGTGGCTAAGATTTATTTACATTACGGCACAGTTAAAATCATTTTTAATAGATTATTGGACTCCCATGCTGTAGAGCCTAGTAATAAAAGAATAATTTATCTCTCTCTCCCCACTCCAACTCAAGAATAGGGTAATAGGATGCTTCTTTTTTGTATGAGACTGTGCTTTGCTAAGTTATATGACACTTTAAATAAGATTAAGTCTAACTTGCATGCTTGTGGACTATCAACATCAAGGGGAACATGGCATATTGTTCTCATTAAAAAACCCTTCTCATGCAACAAAACCCCTTGAGTGAACAATATTTGGAGTCATTAAAGTTACCAGAAGTAAGCGTCCCTAAATTCAACATATCTGTAAAGTTCTAGCACTCCGTAGGCCAAAAATGATTTTAAAAACGTCTTCCTATAAACTAGATGGTAAGTCAGAAGAGTCCATTAGGCACTAAAACTACTGAGAAGTAGTCTCTGATGCTGTTTTAGTAAGGTGGCAAAAAAGGTTTTAAAATGACAGCAAACCAGTGGAGAGTTTGGCAGCATAATTGACAGTCCCAGTGGAGGACATCAGACATTATTTGCAGGGAGCAAAGGAGGTGATGTTAATTCAATTTATACCCGTCAAATAATTTCAATTTGTGTTTAACCGAATCAGACTCTCATCTGTGACTTCTCCCCCACCCAGGATAAGTAACCATTTATGTAGGAAAATTGTACTATCACTGAAATGCCACAAATGTCATGCCTTGGGTTATTTTTATAGGACTGTACAGAATGTCTCTCTGAGATAACACGTCACCTGCATTTCCATAAGTTCATACATTCTTTTCCATTTCTGAATTCTACCTTTTTTCCCCCAAGTTTCATTTGGAATCACTTTGGCCTGTATTATGTATCCTAGCCATAATGGACCATTACCTATTTTCAAGATGAATTATTTAAGCAGGTTTATTATTAGATCAGTGTTGCTGATCATATAGTGGAAAATCAATTTAGCATTTGGAATCCAGCGGAGGTGCAGAGTGAATGGCTAATGAGTTATCTAACCTTGGTAACATTAAAATCTGTTCAATCAGTTACACTTGAGAAAGGGTGAATAATGCATTAACAACACATCAAAACAAACAGCACAGAAAAGCCTATCTGCATACATTAAAAGCAAGGGAGAGCAGAAAGGGCATAACCTGTCTTCCATTAACGAGGGCGTGAGTGGAGGCATTCGACACACTTCCTTAAGAAACATCAAGGCTCCAGATAATAATCTGACATGGCTAATGCATTCAAGAAGTACAGTTACAAACGGTCAACCCAGTCCCACCATGTCTTTACTGTTTTAATGACCTTCATTTAAAATCAGACTTTAACAGAGGTGCCCAGTCTTATGCACAGTCATACTTCTGTTTTGCTATGCAGAGTATTACAGAGATAATATGAATCTTCATAGTTTATAATCTTCATAGTGACTTCATAACACATGCAAGAGTTTATGAATAGCATTTGTCAATTTGCCTAAAGAAAATATGTTTTATGAAGTAAAGAAAAAGCAAAATTTCTTTTCATATGCCGGGCTGTACACTGCGACAGCATTGTTGTGCATTTTAGGAAGTGAATACAAAATATGTTTTTAGAACTAACAATCAAAATACCTCCTATGGAAGATAGCAGGCAACCAGTGCTGCAGATACTGCTATTAACTATTTTAATTTATATCCTTTTTAAAGAATCTTCCTTCTATTTTTAAAATTCGGGACTGCCAACTGTCACTTTGTGTGTGCTCGGGGAGTGAGGCAAGGCGCAGGTGCAAGTTCCCTTTAGATGATTTTTATTTACAAAAAACTCTACACATCTCTACACATCTACAAAACAAAGAGGCACAAGGGCCTTAAACACAAAGCATACATAAACAGAGGACACAAGAGGACCAGGTACTGTGATAGCATCTGTGAGGGGTTGACCAGCGCTGAATACAAAACTCTTGAAACTTAAACAGAATCACTTAAGTGAAACACAGGACAGCTAACAGAGCGACTCATGACACAAACACATACACCTTTCAAACTAAGAGTCCCATATATCAAACTAACACAATAGTGGTCTCTACCGGCCGCTGGCCGAGACCTGACACCAACATTCTTCAGATCCTGCTACTGTGAAGATATTTTACAATGATTCACACAAAAGCTACTTCAGTGCTAACAGTGTTTGTAAAATCTGGATTATTGCGGAGAAAATGAATTATCTGTGAATTTCCCAAAATCCTCAATTTTGTTAAAATACAGAGTTGTGCCACATGATAGGATAAATACTACAGTATTTTAATATTTTAAGAATGTTTCTAGTACCAATGCTACCTGCTCAAAAAGTTTACACACATCTCTGTTATTTGGGTTCTTTGACTTTGTGCTTTTGTTTTCTTTTATAATTGTAAAAATTCCCTCATGTTAATAAGACTTGTTACATTCTTTCAAGAAAACAGGTTGATGACACTATAAAGACACTTCATAGATGAAGTTTACATCTTTATGTACATATTTTGGCATAATTATTTTCCCCTATGACAATACAAGACCATTTTCTTCATCTTTCTAATACTTTTATGCAAATATATATGTTAGTATGCTAGAACATAAACTGTTCTGTTACATATACATTTACATGTAAAAAAGTGCTGCTATATAATATATGCTGTGTATATGACTGTCGTAGAATAGTGAAGCTTTGGAGCTCTGTGACTCAAAACCAACCAGCAGAGGCTTTAAGCATAAACCACTGTAGGAACAGCTTGAGCAGTCAGACATACATCAGTGTTAATAAAATCAAAAGTGTAGTAACAGCTCTAGCACAATGCATACCATAGCAGAGTGTTTTTGTTTCCACTAGTTATTTGGGTGCTGCTGTTTAAGTCATAGCAATGGCTTCCACACACTGAGGGGCAACAAACACTAGAAACACAAAGCAAAAATAAGTATCTGTCCAACATGCATCCAACATTAGTGCCTGACCTCATAAACGCTCTATAGAATGAATGGGCACAAATTCTCACAGAAACACTCCAAAATCCAAGAGGAGTGAAAGCTTTAGCTGCAAAGGGTGACTAAATCCATATTAAAGTCTATGTATTTGAATACAATGTCATGAAAGTCCCTGTTGGTGTAAGGGGCAGGCCCCACATAGTGTAGCTTGCTAAGCTGCTGCTAATAAGGCAAAGAAGGGATTAATGTTATAGTTGGTATTCTTATAGTTGGTAGTTAATGTAAGTTAATGTTACAGTCTGATAGAAATGTGGTTACAAAGCTTTTATATCTGCTTCTTGGCTGCTGCATGCTGATGTCTGATTTCTTTCAGTGAAGTAGAGGAGGAGTCTAAAACGCCTACAAACTGAATAACACTTTTTTTCTTATACACATAAATCAATGCAATGTCTCCACTGTCATTAAGAATGACCTAGCCATTAACCCAGCACGTGGGCTACACACAGCACTGTGTTAATAACTCAACAAAATGACCCAGTAATCTCAACCCTGTGTTGTCAAAAAAATAACCAATAATCTTTTTTACAGACCATCTTGTAATTGTCGTCCCGGCCGCTGTTGAAGTTTTGGTTGCAGGGTCAGAGATGGTCACTCTACAATACCGTATATTTAAGTTAGTGTCAATGAGATAAACAACCCTTGTTTTCTATGACTGCAATTTTATTATTAATATATTTTTATATAATTTGGGTTGGTTTCAAAGACAGGGATTAAGACTAATCATAAACTATATCTTCCTATCAATTAAGAATCTCTGTTCAGAGAGCTGTGTAGCCCAGAGATGGGGACTTGAGTCTGAGACCTGGACTCGAGTTGCACTTAAGTCACACAAACAAAGACTTGTGACTTGACTTTAGACTTGCTCTCAATGACTTGAGACTTGACTCGGACTTGGGTGTTGTGACTCGTGAGTCATAACTCATAAACAATGTTCATTTCATGTAATTATTTATTTATATATCGCACTCTTTCCAATGACCCCTCGTTTGACATAATAACCCCCGAAAACCATTCACCTCGCCCCAGTGTCCCATTACTTTTGTCCGAGGTAAACGGTTTTCGGCTAATAACATTTTTCGAGGCGTCGTTAGAAAGGTGTCACCGAGCCCTATCTAACTGTGAAGTTTCACCTTAAGAGTGCGAGATATATTTTCATATTTAACATTTAGAATTAAGATCATTTAAGGCAAATCCTCCATGTTGGTGAGGGAATATCACAGCACGCAGTCCAGCCCCCTGCTAAGCAAC
>JBBPCY010000001.1:49449991-49466349 GCA_037974405.1 Brachyalestes nurse | reverse complement strand
TATATATGCATTTCTTTCCAAAGCTGAACAGGTTCATGATTTTTACGATGTAAAAAAAAAAATATGAAAAGAAATCCATTACCAGTATTTCCACAGTTAGAATTCTCTTGACAGCCATTGTGCCATTGTGTGTTGAACTATACGCTAAATATAGCTCTTTAAATCAGGTGTGACCATCCCAGCCAATTAAGTTTAACCATTTTAACAAGCCCACACACTGACCTGGACGTTTGCACCACATTGCTTTTAAACCCACATAAGGATCGTTGAGCAGACTGACAGCCCACATGAGGACAGGAGTGGCTCCAGTGCCCAACATCCTTTTGACTCGAAACCATGCAGCAATTTTGTAACATGGCCAAGTGCTGGCATTGGGCACCACTTGTGGACGGCTCCACAGCAAAGCCTTCTTATGAGTGCAGCCCCTCAACAGTGTGGCCCAAATACTGCTCCATCACTTTATTTCACATGGCATAATAAAATGTTCACGATGGTGGTAAAGCAAAAATGTACTTGTTGGTTAGAAACGCTCCCGAATGGCATGGATTTTTTTAACCAAGGCATTTATTACTTTTCACTGCTTATATCTTTTCAGATATATGTTCTGAGTAAATAAATACTTTTTAACATGCTTGCCCTTTTGTGGATATTGCACTGAATATGTTCCTCATCCTTGTGTGGCTGCCGAAAGAATGTGAGCAGAAATGAGTTCACGAAAAAAGTAATAATAATATAATAAAGATTGTTTGAGCAAGTTACTTTTTCAAGCACACTCCATTTTCTCAAAAAGACTTTACTGAATATGAAGAAAATGGCAAAATCCACAAGGGACAAAAGATCACCAATAATAATGCCAAGACATTTTTATTTAACTGATTTTATATAACTGCGCGGTAGAATAAATATGACCTTGGATGTTTTACTCTTAATTTCAGAACAGTCAACTCTACATCCAGTTGCTGTGAAAGAAGAAAGAATATGTTATGTTTTATAACATGCTGTTTCTTCAGAAAAAGATTATTTTTTTTATTTCACCCATATTGAGCACTTCACCCATGTTGAGAAATCAGGTGCTATTTAACAGAGGTGACACTATCTGACTTCTAGACCTGTAGATTTAATGTCCTATAGAAATGTCATGTGTAGAGAATCTGAACTGATCTTTTAATCCTATACATGGATAGATAGTATGCTTTGGATATCATGTTCTGTTTGCACGGCAACGATTTTAAGGGCTTCTTAGAATGAAGCATAAAAACTGGAAAGTTCAAAATTGGAAGAGGTTTATGTCAAAATGCTGTATATTCATTTGAGATTAATATGTTTAAACAATAGCAGACCTTCAGTTCAAACTCATTTTGTTCCTCATTTTGTTTTGTGATCAGCATTGTCCATGAAAGGAGAACATTGTTTTGACTTCAGTCCATCATGGACAATGCTGATCACCCACTTCACAATGTGATGGCAGAACTGAAAAGTACCTTTAGGCATAGACTCACCAGCTTAAAGTGCTCCACTGAACACCATGGGAAATCCTTCCTTCCCACCTCCGTCAGACTCTTCAACACACATCCACACAGTAATCTGAGCAAATACCTATCACTTCCTCTTGTGTCATTTCTTACCAGGTTTAAATAACTCATTATGTGTAACACTATGTGCCATATTTTGCTATGATGTGCAACAGTCTACCATGTGCAATATTGTGCAATGTTCTTATTGGACATCATCATTATGTGCAATAGTCTTATATGTACAATATCACTACTTATGTCAGTATTACTTATATACTACTGAACTCTGCTATGTGCAATTACTTATTCCTAACTACCATCTGTGCCGTTAGAATTCACTTAACTTTAGGGTACTTATCTAAAGTGTTTATGTCAGCATTTCTCTGTGTCTGTACTCTGTGTCATTACATAAGCAGTTTCCTCCGGGATCAATAAAGTGTTCTGATTCTGATAAAGGTCATATTAATCATAATACAGCATCTACATTTCTTGTATATGAAAAGCCATCTCCTGATAATGTATCATGAAGAAAATATCAAAAGGTCTGTAATGCATTTTGGGATGAAAGCCTTAAATTTTGCTGTGATGTAACTCAGCACCTGATAATATGCATCTGAATGCAGTAGATGATGTGTGTGTGTTGCACCATCGATCTACAACCACATCCCTTTGACACAAGAGTCTTGTTGAGGGAAAATTTCTTTAGTTACATGAGTGAGTGCTTGTGAACTGACTAAACACCTCTCCTCCAATCTCCACTTTGCCTCAGTGAGTCAAATATTTTTGCTAATAGCTCTGCTAACCAGAGGGGAATAAATAGGAGGCAGGATTTTAACGCTGTCAGTCAATTAATGAAATGCTGTGCAGAACAAATCGTATTCCAGTTCACTAAACCCCACAGTGAGACCGTAGCACATCAAGGTGTTTTTGTGTAATCACAGTCTGCACAAATAAAGGGGTGAAAATTAGTTCTTTGGAGTGATTCCATAAAAGAAAAAGACAAACACTTTTTGTACTCTAAAGACTCTTTCACTGGACATTTACATTTAAGGTAGGAAGCAAACACATTTCAGAAGAGCAGAAAACATTTCCCTAATGTCGAACAAATAGGCTGAGGGAGTTCAAAGATACACCTGGATAAAGTCAGGGCTGACACTTAAATACAAGGACAGTGATAGCAGAAGAAGCTTAGTAAGTGCAAGTGCAGTGAATGGTTAGGGTGTGTCAGCGCGAAGAACCACTTTACAGGCAAACAAATGCCCCAGAGTTTTTCACATTTCAACATAATTTAGTTGATGACACAAAATAAAGTCATTGCAAGTTGTTTGAAATGGTGCATTGGAGAAAAACCAAGTGAATTTGACTGATTCTTTACAGAGGGATTGCCAGGAACCAGGGCTCATAGGGGCCCATAATACAATGGCCAGTAACACTTCATGTGTCTCCTTTTCATACATAATGCTGATAAGAGTGAAATAATAATAAATCTGAATTTTGCTCTACAATGCTCTGGATGTCCTATACATGCATAAAACAAAATACATCAACTATTGTAATCATATTATTATTATTATTATTATTATTATTATTATTGTTATTGTTGTTGTGGTGCCCTTATACCAATATTTGCTATAGCATTATTTTACATATGTCTACAACTGACAACACACAAATTCATGATTTATACAATGATTGGAAAAATATATATGAGAAGAAACGTACTACCAGTATAAATTCTTTCACAGGCAGATTTCACATGACAGCCATTTTGCCATTGTGTGCTGAAGCATATGCTGAAGATAGCAGTTTAAATTTAGCTGTGCAAACGTCCAGGTCATTGTGTGGGCTTGTTAAATTGGTTAAACTTAATTGGCTGGGATGGTCACATCTGATTTAAGCAGACCATTAAATGCTAAGGACATCCAGTCACCAGCACTGAACAGTCCTGATTCAGTGACCAATTCTAGAAAAGACTTTGCTGCCTGGAAAGATTTTGTTTACCAAGTTAAAGTGCTTCCTTATTATAAGATAAGATAAGAAAAGATAACCCTTTATTAGTCCCACAAGTGGGAAATTTGCATTGCTTCGGCAGAAAGTGGACAGTACAAAGGTAAGACCAGAAAATAGCTATACAATACAAAAAGATAAAATTAAAAGTACATAGAAAAATGTAGATCTTCCTTAAAAGAACTTTACTACTTTAGAGATTCCCAAGTTCAGTCCTGGAAGAAGTGTCCAGCACACGTCTGATTCAAGTCACCTGTTAATTGTCTGGTTTAGTGAGTAAGTTTGAGGAGGGAACCCACCCAAAGTGTGCTGATGCTAGCCATCCAGGACTGGAGTTGAGGATCCCCGCTCTACATAAAGTTTATTTACAAACAACACGTCCAAGCCAAGGGCCCTTAGGGAGCCTTTATTTTTAAGCATGTAGTCTAAAATCAACTTGCAGCTAAAAGGTCAATGCTACTAGTGGGCTGCTCCACATAGTATGCGATTCTGAAACACAGTTTTTAAACAACTGTCTGTTCGGATAGATGGTGCTGCACAAACTTGGTGTGTTGGGGATATAATGTTCTACCTCCACAGAGAAAAAAAAACAAAAAGAATGAGAGTAAGAAAGAGAGAAAGAGAGGAGAAGAGATATCAATATTTCATATAGTTTCGCAAATCATGAAATTTATAGTGCCCTGTTTGAACTTTTGACTTTTGATTTACAAGGCTTGTCAGGTTATCAGATAAAAGGGGAAATGTCTGCTGACAGAATCAAAAGAGCGGAGTATTTGGTTTTGGCTTCCTCCTTCGCTCGGTCAGACATCGGTGGGTTATTGGAGAAGACCTGCTGGGCATGCTTGTCTTGGCTTACATGTATCAGTGGCATTTCCTTCCCTTTATGTTTTTCCACTCAAAGGGAACTGGACCCATGCCATGCGCTCCTATGGACCCATAGTGACCCACAAGATGATCTGAGTTAAAGCTAATAGATTCTGCCCCAGATATGCATTATACTGGTGAATAGGTTTATGTATTTTTACATGATTTGTAAATCATCACTGTCATAATAATACTGTACAACTCTATTTTTGTCCTTTTGTTTTCAACCATTCTGAAAATGTCAACTGCCCTTGACATTGTGAGAACATTATCTGATGAATGACTAAATAGAAACAGTCCATTTTTTGGAACAGACTTTACATACATTAAAATTAAGATTTTTCTCCCCTCCTTCCTTTTCTTCAGAGATACTGTTTCGGTGGATTCTTTCCGACTGCAATAAACTACACCCACATGACTAAAAAAACACACTCTCTTTTCTCTAGTTCACGCACATTTCATGTGGAACACTTATTCCTTTTAGCATGTCAGAGATTTTCAGTGTGATTATGTACAGTTGCGAATGCTCAATTATCACAAAGGAAAAGGACAAGAAAAAAGAAATCCAGTAAAATATATTCCCTGATGCCAACAGGGAGTTTTGCATAAAACATGAGCTTTAGTCTGCTGATGCACGTGGCCACTGTTGTTGGGCAAAAAGTGTGTACATCTTTCATTTACTTATTTATTTCATTGTTCAAGCATCATTTGCATAGATCCGCTACTCTTTAGACCAAGCAAAAGATAAAAAACCTGTGTGTACAATATTATTACATTGACCTGATTACTGATTCAGAACCTTTATAAAGTTTACAGATGCAAAAGATGAATAATAAAAGATGATAATAAGACAACGGCACAGTACTCGCTCTATGTGACCATTAAATTGCATACTGTATTCTTTCACTTTAATGAACCTTTAATGGAAGGCCTTGCTAATTTAAATTCCACGACCACAGACACAAAATGATAAATATGCTTTATGAGCCGGTGTATTTTGTCTTTTGGCCTACCACTAACAGCCATGCTGTGGCTGAGAGTTTGAAACCCGTGCCCCTCACAGCCAAATGAGTTTGAATCAGTGTAAGGTTAATGTGTAATAATTATGCCACGCGGGACTGCTTGTCAGGGATTTCGTGGTGCCTGTCCCACTCTCTGCTCCTCTGGGGTTTGATTAAAGCTCACCAAACACTGCATCTGGAGGTCGCTCACATATTTTAGTCAAACTCAAGGTCCTGTGTCAAAGTGGAAGAAGAGGCGATGTGTAATGTCTTTTATTCCTTTGAATCTATGAAGAAGCAGAGAGAGTTTTGCTCTGATAAATAAATAAAAATGATTTTAAAACTTGCCAGGAAAGTGGTCGTCTCACGAGGCTGTTGGTTTGTGTTTATTGACTTCAACTTGTAAACCGGTCTGGTGAGGTGAGGTGAGGTGAAGTACAGTAGGATATTTACGTAAATGTGTATATTCTAGTTACCCACTTGGGTCACACCCCATGGAAGACATCACACATGGCATCACAGAGATCTGGGACTGGTGGTCCTTTTTTGACTTCCAGTCCAATTCAGCAGATCATCAAAAATGAATCTGATCATCTGCTCCTCAGGGTAGGAACACATTAAGAGTGGAGCTGCAGTAATAAGAATGTTTCATACTCTTGAACAAGTGGATAGCGAGTTCACAGAGTTGGCCTTAATTAATTAGTAATAGCAACAATCTGGGAAGCTTCAACTTACTTTCCACTTCACCACAGGGAACTGTCGCTTATGTAAGACTTTTTGTATTGAAACATAAAGCAAAAAAGAGAACTGTCAGCTCCGTTTGAGGACCGGATTAGAAATTGCACATACAGATCAGATCAAATACAAGGCAAGATGTCCTTGGTTTCAAAAAAACAACAAAAAAAAAATGCAATCAAAACAAATCATGCAATTATAATTATAAGATTGGGGACAGAGCTAAACTTTGAAACTCATCAGTACATATTTCATCAGAGTGAAAGAAAAGCACTGTTTTGAATGATTTAATTTCGTTTGTTGTTGTTTTTTTTTTTTTGCTAGACACTTATTCTTTCTTCTTGTCTTCAAAGAAAGTCTGATTCCTTGAACCATAGCTTGACATAGCTGGTCTCCTTGTGATTGCTTAAACGGCCTTGTTTAGCTCGGCTGCATACTAATCCCAGGATATGCATCTGCACCCTGGCTTTGCCGCTTGACATTTGAGGCTGATTAAAAATTTGCCTCGGATCTAACCTTTGCATTACGTGAACCCCTATGTCATTGCATTAGCACTTCCATTATCATTCAGTCAGATCTAATAACAGCAGTTTAACTGTGGCCAATGCTAGAATATTAAGCTTCTTAATATATGTACAGCATAATTTGGGTAAAGCTCATGCAATTCCCTGAGTGGGATAAGGCATTTAGCCAAGACTGAACTGTATCAATGTAATGGTTTATAAGATCTAAATTAATTTAACAGGCTTCAATCAGTCCTATGGCGCAGGGACAGGGCTAGAAACTAATAACTCCATTTCCTCTTCTAAACAGGGGAAATGTCTTTACAAAATATGAGAAATCACTTAAAAAGAAAGACTGGCAGAAGATGACTCTGAGAAGGGTTTACTGCTTACTGTGCAGACGTTTCTTTTCTCAATCTCTCCAAACTGTATTGTCTGTCAAGAGTCACTAATGACTTTGATCTAAAAGCCAAGTTTACGTGGCTGTCGGAGCCAGAGTGTCATTGTGTGAACAGAGAGCGACGTGGAGGTTGAACCCCGCTGCCCGGAGATGAAGTCTTCTTCAAAGCTTCCATCTACTGACAGAAAATAACCCACGTCTATCCAGCCATCTGTGACCTTTAGAAGTAGGGGGTTGACCTCACTCTCATAGCAGCAGCGTCCACGGTGTATTTATTTGGTTCCTTCTTTGAAATTGTCTCAGAAAGCTGTGCTCCAGGTCTCATATGACGTATAATGACCCCTATTGAGAGCGAGATTCGCCCTTGAGCATATTGTTTTCTTAGGGTTGACTCCAGTGATGACCAGCATGGAACTCTTTTCACATCACCGGCAATAAGAACCAGACTTACTGAGAGCGGCTCTATTAAACGAGTCCCTTGCTCAACATTTGATAAAGTATCAGACATTAAATGTATGTGTTAAAGCATTCCATTAAACATACATTCATTTTCTTCATGAAGGAATCACAAAGGATTTTTTAATTTTTTAATTTTTATTTTAATTTATCGCTTTTCAATCAGTCGGTGACATGATGACCCCATATTCAAAAATGTCCTTGTCACTATTGCTCTAGTATTCACATGTTTTTTTTTTTCTTGTGAGGCCTAACTCTGAGGTTTTCAGACAGAATAGTAATATGTGAATATATTACTGAACTATAATCCTGTATAATGGACTTTCTGCTCATGTGTGTGACCTGACTTGAGAAGCTGGTATTTTCTTAATGCTTCCAGCCCGCAGTGTGAAATTTTCCCACTCGAGATAATGCTGTGTTCTTAAGAGAGGAGGTGGATCACACCATTTTGCTCCACAAATGTGTCAGACAGAGAAGGTTTTTTTAAAACATTTGCCGACATTTTAAGTTTTCCAGACAATGCTGACACCCTCTAGACCATCATCTGCTCATTAGTCTGATTTTAAAGGCCAAGACCTACATCACCATTTCAGTTAAAGGCCCACATCATGCATTTTTCTTTATGTTGTAAACTCACACCTTATCAGTGCTGACAACGTTTTATTTCTGTAGGTTCTAGACTACATTAAATGAGCTAATGAGACAGTTAATACATGGAAAGTAAAACACTGCACAGGAGTGAACACATTAGTGCAGTCAAAATTAAGCTTGTATATAATGGGCTTTTTTTTAATAGACAGAGTTTTTGGAACAAACTGGTAAAGGTAATCTGACAGTGAGTAAATCAGTCAGTGAACCAGTATGACATTAAAGCTATCAGTCAGTAAACCAGTCAGCTAGTGACTCAGTATGTCAGGAAACCAGTATACCACTAAATCAGACAGTCAGTAGTTCATGTTAGTCAGTGTATCAGTCAGTGATCAGTATGTAAGTCAATATGTCAGTTGCTTACTGAATTGATAAGTCGGGTAGTGAGTCAGGTGACTTTGGGACATTGGCTATTCTGGGCCATTTCATACAGACTGGTGTGTGCAGCTACAAAGACATATTCCAACGATACATACTTCAAAGCATATAGAATAGCCATAGTGCAACAAAGCCTTTGGGAGAGCACTCTGAAAGCTCAGCAAATTGTGCTCAATATGTGTCCTTGCTGTGGGACAGGAGAGGAAGCAGAAGAAAGGACGAGTATGTGTAGTGCGGCTTTGCTGGCGCAGAAGAAGGTTGTCACATCAGACAGATGAACAGCAGTCGTATTAATGTCAGAAACTCAGACAGAGGCAAATACTAGGTTAGATATTGTGGCCATGGAATGAATGTTATAGTTTTCGAGCCTATAATCTAAGGTTGCCTTTTTGTCCCCCTACTTCTTAAGCAATGACCAGTCTGATATGTTCAGATATAAGAGACACTGTATGTAAGAAATCAATTACATTGTTAATGTCTTGCAGGATATTATGTATACAAACTAAATGGACAGTGGTAGTATTTATGTGTTCAGGCAATCGTTTTTGTTTAAATATACATATTCAGTAACTACAATGAACTCTGCAAATCTTTAAAAAAATGTTCTGAATGTAGAATAGAAGGGTCAAACAGGCTTCCTTCTGGGCCACAGTTCTACAGATATTAGCACTTCCCCCCCTTTTAAATTCACGTCATGAATGGATTGCTAATTAATTTATTAGTTGAATCAGGTATGTTCATTGAGGTAGGACCTTCAAAGTTTGTGAATGCTTTAAATAACACTTTAAAAAGGTTCTTCACATACACATTTTCCATTTCCAAAACAAGTTTTGAAAGAACCATCTACTGCAGTGTTCTTTAGCAAACCAAAAGTTGTCCTTCTAAGCCATTGTACCAAAAATCCTTTTTGGCACCTTTATTTTCAAGGGTCAGTTTGCCAAACAGGAATGAAACCTAGTCTTGTACTACAGAGCATTTTGAATTTAGATTCCCTACTCAAAGTAAAACTTAGTCAAAGAGGTGTGTATGAAAGTTATGTAGTTATGAAATTGCGATATTGAAGTATGAACCACTTAAGAATCCCTAAGGTTTAAGGAGTTAAAACTGTGCTGTTTAATTAGTCATAACATTTGACTTCCAAGTCATTTTGCAACAACAAGTAGATCAAATAGGACAGGAAATGAATGCTGAAGTTTCTAATTCCGACTATGGCTCAGGGGCCTATTGTTGTGACCCCTTTGGGATGGTCTCATCATGGGGAAGACTGGCCTGTTGACACAGGCCCAGTGACAGTCCAAACACGCTGGCTGACATTCAAAAGCTGCCTCAGGAGCCAGGGCTCTGAAAAGAGAAAAATTAATAATTCAAGGTGATCTGAATCTCGGCAGGTCAGGGGGTCATTTCCCAGTTGACAGAGGCTCAAATGATTATCCAGGCAGATGAGATTACTTTCTGTGTGAAAGAGGACTGAGGCGCACAAAAGAAAACCCCTTAAACTTCTCTTTCTTCTTAACCACTGTCCTTGGGGAATATACAGTCCGTCACTCCTCTATGTGGGATAAATTGCTGTCAGAACTGTGAGAGTGTGCAGAATATATAGCACGTTATTGCAATGTTTGGATAATGAGTTTCTTTCTCCCTGTGGCATTCACTTCACATTTTTAAAAGAAAGGCAGGAGGTCAAGGAGAACATATATGACCAAAACCACTAGGTAGTTCATAGGTATACTGTAAAGAGTACCAGTAACTAACCAATGCTGGTAAATGCACACACAATTATTGCATAACGAAATGCAGACTGACTCACTGCTGACCAAAAGTGACTACTTCTGCAGCTTAATATACTCCTCTACTTCAATAACATGGTTCCTCAATACTGGTGTCACAATTATTTTGATATGCAAAGAAGCTGAAAGTTCATACATTTTTTATTTTGTATCAAACTACCAAGAATATGCATGAATATGAATATACTTCATGCTTCAGTGGCATTATATTGTTACTCTGATAACATGAATCAGCAATATAAGTTCCCACCGTGATGTGAATTGTTCTGAATGTTTGCACATGCTCAAAAGCTGTCACAGTGCATCCTGTGCATCCAGTGATAAGGGGAGCATGAAGTTACTGTAACACAGGGATGATAGCACACAGAAAGATCCAGCTCCACACAGTAGAACCCAGAAGGCTCCAATTCCACATGCTGTTCCATTTTATAATGATGGTGCAGATTTGATTAGAATTAAAGACAAATACAACAACACTGAAGAGATCACCAGTGAGACACTGGGTTTCATAGGATTAAAGTATTTGAGCATTGCTAACCAGTTTACCTCGGTTGGTGCATCTGGGTTTTTTCTTGCGAGCTGCTGCTAATCATAATCACTTTATAGAAATTGGCAAATCCCCCCATATAACTGGATAAAAAAACTCAAAGAGTGAGCCGTTGTTCTATTTACAATGCGTCCAGAATTCAGAAAATAATTGTGTGTTGTTAGATTATGTTTTTTTACAGCTATGCTCAATGCTGATCAAACGTTTGGAATCAATCGTTTATGGAATCAATGTTGTAGTCCCATGCAGGTACATAAAACTGCAAATAATTGTAAGTAGGAAGCTATAAAAATGGTGATGCACAGAATTTTATGGACACAAAATTATGGGATATTTATGATGTATCCTTGAATTCTTTTCCATTCTTAATATGAAAAGAAATTCCAAACGTATGAACAGGAGTATATACCCATCAGTGCTAATAGTAATTTTCTCTGTCAAAACACCCAGAAAGAGCTTTTCAAGCCAAAAAGTGGAAGCTGTATGACTGATTGAGATTCAATGCTAGATATCTTCTTCAGTGGTGAGAAAGGTTAGTTAAAGGTGTGTCTCCTGAATTAGATAAAAGAGGCATAACCTGTAGATCAAACAAAGCATCAGCGCAGGGTCACCACAACTGAATACTAATTCCCTGCACAAATGAAGCCTTCAGCGCAGCTATTGAAAAAAGATGAGGCACGCAAAAGAAAGACATGCATTTATTAAACAATGACCCTTTTCCAGAATGCCATCAGATTTAAAATGATTCCGTGAAATGGACTACTGTTTTTTGATTTCCTTGTTTGATGCGTTTCTGACACTATTTAACCTATCAAGGTCTCTAATTTGCAAAATGTTCACATTGCACTCAACTTATCCTTACATATCTGAGTAGTATGCTTTCATCCTTTTGCCTGGTCATTAATGGTCACCAGTAAAAGACTTAGTCCTTTTAATTAGACCAAGAAATTCTCAGATTTAGATGCCAGGTAGCTGAATTCAACAGCATCACCCGCAACACAGGGCTGTATAGATAAATGTAAGAACTGTTTCCAAGAGTTTTACATGCTTGGTCTGATTAAAAAGCTACTTACTGAGTGTGCCAGCCAAAATGTGACTGTTTAGAAAGGCAAGCATGTGCTGGCATTTGTCCTGGGACCTCTGTCTTTCATGTATGTATGTATTATAACATATATGCATGTGCTGTAATCATATGCATCTTGTCACATCCACATGTTTTTCGTTTACTCTCTCGTTTGAATGGTCACTAGGCAGCTAAAAAGGATATTATCGATCCTCAGCACAATTGAACCCAGCTCTTTTAACTCCTGCCCTCAGCACTAGGCTTAGCAAACCTCCACTGCCTCACTGTGTTCTTCTCACAAGTGCAGAGCCGAAGCCCTACAGCAATTCCCAGCCATTGCATCCCACATTCTGGGGAGGAGATAAAAGTGCAAGATTAAATATTAATGTGAATCAAGCTAGCCAGGTTCTGGAGTGCTATAAATCTTTGGTGTGCCCTTGCAGGAAAAGGCCAAAAATTAAGGTGGGTGAAATGACCATGGGATATCAATGTCAACAGCACAGATACATTTAGAAGATAAAAGGATTAAGTCAACAGGAGGCTGAGGCCCAGATGTATGATGTGAGAGGGTACAAGCAAAATATGACATATTGCAGCCCTAATATTGCACTTAAAATGAATCTTCAGTGTAGTAAGGCTGGAGCTAATCATATACACTGCTCTATACTCATGAGGCACAGGATATTTGAGAAATGCTAATATTAATTTCCACCTGGGCTTAAAGTGCCTACATCTTATATTTTTTCTCATCTCTCAGGATCAATAAGGCTGTGATTAATTCCACATGGAGCCATATATGTGGATGACCACTGTTCTGATGATTTGTTCTATAGTGTACCTCATTTAATAAACAATCCATGTGAAAATACTCATCGTAGCAACAATAGGAACGGATGGTGGATATATCAATAGCTTTTGTGACATCACAAAAACATTGATGTTAAAATTAGCTGTTTTCACTGCCTCATTTATTTATATAGACTGTATGAATATGAAATTGGTACATTTTGTAACTGTCAATGTTTGGATATTATATCACATTCTTGTATTTTAGCAAGATAATAAGAGCTGAAATTTGTAATTTTTTTCCTATTATATAGGTCCTTTAGGTGAAGACTATTCTGGAATAACTGTCAGCCGCTTCAGTAAACCAAACAGAGAAAGCTGTCAGCTTGCTTCTTTTTTTCCATTCATTTTTTTTGGGATCCTCTCTCAAATGCGTATGTATGACTGATACAAACACATCTTGCATTTTGTCCATGTATATGGCAGATAAATGATAGTTTGTACCGAAAACACAAAAAAACATCTGATTTGTGCCTGAAACTGATGCAGAAGGCTTTGTGCAGCTGGCCCTTGGTGTAATCTATGCAGTGTCTGGGTCTGGGAGAAGAGAAGTAGCAGAGGTATTAGGACGAACTGCCAGCTCTGATGTCAGGCAAATGATGAAAACAGCACTGATGTTTTATTTCAATCATGAATCTTGCACCATGAATCTTGAATCTTGGAGCATGACTGGCCTTTCACACCTGAGTTCCTTCCTATTGGGCTGTCTACTGAAGCAGGTTCCTATGCTTTTCACCTGTTCTCTGTCTTCACCTCTCCATTTTTCCTTCTCCTCTCTTCTCTCTCACTTTTTTTGCCTCCCAGAATAAACCAGAGCCTTATGTGCTGCCTGCGATTACGCATGGCACATTTATCAGTTTCCAAGGGTATCATTATCCCCCCAGGAACTTCTGTATTCAGCGAACGGTGACAGGTGCAGGGCAATTTTGAGATTATTTATAATGACGGCTCCAACTCGGAGTGGAGCATCATCCACAGCTGTCCTGGGGAATAAGTTACAGCAATACGCTCAGCTGTAACATAAGGTTTCATGGGTAACGACCACACTCTAACAACCACTCAAGGAAAACCGTGAAAGGGCCAGAAGAAAAAGAAAGGGGGCAACTTTATCACGTTAAGGAAGACAATTTTTATGCAATAATCTGTAGGTGATATGTAAAAGTGAATATATCCACTGGGCCTTTGCTGACAAAAGTAACTGGTAACGAGTGTTGAAAAGGTGACCTCCATGAAGTCCCGAGGGAGAGCACAGGGTATAAAGAATCACTAGAGTCTGTGGAGCTGAGCCTCAGCCAGGTGTATGCAGAAGTATGGATGAAAGTTGTATTAGATATACAGTAACTTCAAAGCTAGTCAGGCAATTAAATTACAGTTTGATAGTTTAACCTTAACTATATAACATTATTTGATGGGTACTGAAAATAAGCCATCCCTTTAGGCTATAAATGTAAAAAAAAAAAATACCATCCACAAAATGGGCAGAATAAATTCCCTCAAAATGCAAACTTCTGCTAGATTACACTCAGAAACTCACTCAGAAACTCATGCAGCATTTTTAGGCTAAACACAAACTTCGCAAGCTTGTAAAAGACATTAACATATACATTACACTGTATGTAGTTTTACAGTGATTCTTTCAGTAAAGAGCTCTGACATTCAGTTGCCACTTTTTCTATGTCTAACTACTGCCTGAAACCATCTTAGACTAAGGTTTGTGTTTTCAGTCAGGAACATATCTAAGACTTTTAGGAAGGTCCAGAGCAGTGGTCTCCAGTCTAGTCTTCAGGGTCCCACAGACTCCACAATTTTTGCTCCACTGATATTTAGCGTCATCGGCGCAAAAACATCTCGGAGGCTGTAAGAAACCGTGACAGTTTTTCACCATTAAATGGTCTCACTTAAAGTGAATCAAAGTGTGATTCCTTAGTCACTTCTTGATTAAGTTGATGGGTAATTTACCATGCAAGGCCTTCTGTCCAGCTCTTAAGTCCTATAGTGAGCTGTGTCTTAAGTCTCTTAAGTCTATAGTGAACTAATCACAGATCGGGCCTGGGATGCATGGTTATTTTTGAGAGACCTCCTCAAGGGTTCATTAGTCACTTCTATAGTCACTATATATAAATACACAAAAAATATAGTTTGCACATTGTCTTGCATTGCATATTTTCTACAGTTCCAGACTATTCTCATCATTTCTTAGGATTGCCCAAATAATGGCGCAGCATGTCCAGACAATAGATACCAATTCAAAATCTCAACCTGTGGTTTCCAAAATGCAATTAAATTAACAATGCTTGCTGAGTTTAAATACAATAATCATGATGCTTCTTTTAAATAAAAAATGATGTTAAAAGTATTTTAATAGACGCTTGAGAGTTTGGCACTAAATATTAGATCTTAGTGAATTCCACTTATATTACAGTGAAGAAATATAGAAGGTGAATTTGTGCACGCAGCACAAATATATGCAGAATGATGCAAATTTTGCAAGTTTTACAGCCGTGAAGAACACTGTTGATCTGTGATGCATGCAGCATACCAGAGCAGAATAAAGGAAAACTGACTGGAGAGCTTATAGCCTTCTTTAATGAGTACTGAATGCACATCAAACAGAAGGACGCATGAAATCCAGAGCTTTTTTTGAAGGACAGAAGTTGTTTTCTTGGCTCCGGCTCTCGCTGACCTATCGCTCAGTTCTAACATCAGAGAGGAGATGAGCAGACGGCAGCTTATTAAACAGAGCATTCCTTCTCCTCAACAACGCTGGATTCATCATCACACAGCTGAGGTTTGTCCTACAGTAAAAACACACCTCACCTCTCTGAGCTGTGTCAGAGCCGCAGTCAATGAAAAAATCAAATATTCCCTCTCCTCTGGGAGTGTCAGGCCAAGTTCACAAGTGTCTCTGGTGGATAAAACATCTCTTCAAGGGTACAAAAAGCTCAGTGTGAATGATAAATTATACACAGATTCCAGTGTCAATTAACATCATGGTCAGACAGCTGCTCGCAATGTGGTACACATGCGGCAACAAAGCACTGGCCTCGGTGTCTTACTGCCATTTTTCTCATAAATGTCTCTAAATCCCTGTGATCAAATTTTAGTTGTTTGCCAAAGCCTTGCATTTGAACTCTGGTACTGAACTTCCCCACTGCAGTTATCTTCCCTGTACTTGCGGCGCTGTCCCGGGTGAGCAGCAGGACCCCATAGGATTTCGGCAATGAGGACCCCATTTTGTGTCCTGTCACTGAAATGATAGATGACTGCACTTTCTTCACTACATCAGAACAAACAAGGGGTGTCCCCTGTCTCTCCAGCTGCTAGCTTAATGTGAAATCAATGAACTTACATGACAAGACAAAAACAATTCAACTGTTATGACTGGACATCTATTGTTCACACAATTTTCCAATTTTCTCCAAATGTTTTGAGTTAAACTTGATCGTTTTCACTGACCTGCATAGTGTTAGAGAGGACGTCTTAACAGAACAACACTTTTAATCACATTAAATCTCACTTAAATTTGTCATATGCCAAATATGCCAAATGAAGGAAATGAAATGAAATTACAATATAGTTTACAATTAATGTAAAATGTAGAGTTATATA
>JBBPCY010000001.1:49410884-49442313 GCA_037974405.1 Brachyalestes nurse | reverse complement strand
TGTTAAATTCCTACACAAGCACCTCATTCTGCTTTATGAGGGACTGATTACTGATCACCTGAATCAAATCTTATTTACTGAGGAAAAGTATAAAAGCACTGCTGTAACCACACAAGAGATTTGTTTTCTTTAAATGATTCAAGTTCTGTAAACACTGCATCATTTCTTTTATTTTGATGTATTGTCATTTCCTTTGATGTGTTGTCAATACATCATATTGATCATATTTTTTTTGGAAATTTGGAGAAATATTGTCAGCAGTTCAAAACCTCAAAACCTAAACCTAAACTTAACTCTACACCTAAATCTGGTTCTAATCCTAAAAGTGTAGAGAATAAATTTCATTTACAATCACAATTAGATAATATTTAACAGAATTCTATGATAATTATATGAAACAGGTTTCTGAGAGAGCTCTTTTATAATTATAGGTTCATTTACAGAATAAGTTGCCATTGGCTACAGCAGGTTTGCAGTATGTGAAGTGCATATTTCAGCTCAAGTGGTCTTAGAGTGGTCTTTGAGTGGGCCTTCAAGAGCAGCATGAAATATGCAGCTTTATAGAGATTTACATACCAATATATGAACATGAAATATTCCTCTAAGTCTACGCTGGCTAAATACATCAGAAGGGCAGGGAATGCATGCTAGCTAGAACTGGTTGTTTGTACCTTCATCATTAGAATCAATCTATTTTAATAAATTGGATGCTTTGCAGGTTATTTTTGAGCACTGGAATTGATTCTTCTCAGTCCATGTAACTCACACTCTCAGAGTAATCCCATGTAATGAATCATCATTCATATCATTGTCATTTGCTAAAAATACAGAGCTACTGATAATTTCCAACACAGAATGCAGAAAATGCATTGTGGCAATTAAGCTGACTAATGCATATAGATTTTATGAAGTGGATCTTGTTAAGCACAGAGCTAATTCCTCCCCCACTGACTGAGCAAACAAGAGATTATCTTTTTGATAAGACATTCTGATAGTTTACTTTAACACGATTTAAGTGAATGATATCTATCAGAGAAAAAAATGATAACATTTTAAGTTATAATGCAGCGTGCACACATCTAGTTTAAATGGCTTAACCTGTAAAATTTCAAATGTGAAAATTGATTGTATTATTGATTCAGGCACTTGAAGAGGATTTACTTGCATGTAGAGGAGCTTATTCTTGGTGTAAAACCCATTTTTTCCCATACATCGGTAAGTACAACAAGGAATGGTGGCATTTATGAAGCTACAAGGCTGTTGTACCTTATTGATTAAAGCAGCATAAATACTTACACTGGGAAAAGGTATAGGGCCTTGGCCTGCCCCAACAAAAGTGGATTATAGTGTTGATTTAATGATGGTTTCATACTCAGAAGAAACATAATATACCGAGGTTATATTAAGAAAAGGGCACATTCAATTGAGAGCTGTTTAGCATTCCTGTGTTATTGACTTCTTGAATTCCAATGAAGGAGCATTATTCTTTTGAAATTCATACTAATCAGTTAATGAAAAAAAGAGTAAATCCACCAGTTAAAACTGATGAGAAAGTGAGACTTCTAGAGATTTAACAAAACTTAAATGTAATGATAAGAACCTTGACATCTTAGTCTAAATATCTATTCAGCCATTGAATTATTTCAAACATCTGAAAAATCTAAGGAACATCACTTGATCTACTCACAATTTTTTCATGAGATGACTAACTTTCTTGCAAATGTTCTCTCCCCTTTTTGGAAAAGCCCTCTCTTAAGTAAGCGATGTCATATCTGAGAAAGATGAATCTTTTTTTTTACTATATACGTAAGGATGAGCATTGAGAGCTGGTGTTAAACTGTTACTTGTTCTTGACTGTTCAGTACTGAAATATGGATAAGCTCCTGGGCAGACAGTGCTGATATCAGTATTAATGCAGCGTTAATGCATTCTAACACAGCTGCCATTTTCAAATGGTGTTGCTAAATTGGATCAGTGGGAGACATGGGCACGATGCTCTGCACATCATCACCAATTATTAACAAGACAGTAGCAGTTGTAGCACTTGCTCCTCCCTCATTATACATACAGGGAACTCACGAAACAATTTATCTTGTTATTTCTCAAAAAAGGAAAATAACTGTTGAATCTTTTTATATTTTGTGATGTCTTTTTTGCATCGAATTACGGCATTGCATTATATTGCTAAGTATTAGTATCGAAAGAGTATCGATAAGTATCAGTATCAGTATTAATATCAGTTTCAGTAAAATCCTACTGATACCCATCCCTACATATAACCTTCTACTTCATAAGGTGTGATACAAAACTTAAAAACAATGATGTTGTCAGAAGACTAAAGACAGAGAATCTATGCAGTATCAGCTGATTAACTAGCTGATTTCAAACTGCTTCTCTGTATTAGAGGTTTTATCCACATTACAGATCGATAAGCAAATTACACTGATAGACACTGATATTAAATCTGAGTTGAAAGGTACGGCTCATTTAAAAGCACACCTACCAATATATCATTATCACACTAAAGGTTTAATATATCATTGGATTGGACAGAGCATTTGCAAATAACTCTCACGTCCACTGAACCCTTACGTATCTCCTATGAATACATGAATAAAACTGTAGAATTATGCAACCTTTCCCAATGCAGTATGTCAGTAGGCTGCCTGTTTATGACAACTTGACCTTGAAAACATCTGGATGTGCTGCTTGATTAATGCCGCAGTTCTATCAGATCCCCTTCTAAACAGAGGCGACAGATTAATGTAAAAAGTAGCTGCCTCATTTTTCCCCATAGGATTCCAGGGATAAAAAAGGTATTTGACTCAGGAGCTCATGTTAAACAAACAGCACATCTTCAGGGAGAGGTTCTAAGGTCACTGCTGCCTTTTTCAGCGATGAGAAATTGTTAATTATTCTCTCTTCACCAATTGTATAGAAGAAGCAGTGGGGTGCCTTGTGCTTTTGAATTATTAAATACAATGAGAAACAACCACTGTACAGGCTTTCACTATGTCTCCAAGGGCAGAGAATACGTTAGAAAGAAATGCACATACTTCCTTATCTACTAGACATGTAAATTGAGGCAATTCAGAGTTTAGATCTACCAAGAAATCTTTGAAAGGAAGGACAGAAATGTTAGTCATTTTGTTGATTTGTTTATGCTGTATTTTGATTTGTTGATTGTATTTTGATTGTTTATTGTACTGTTTAGTTTTCAAACAGTTTTAAAAACGAAGGACAAGCAAATAATCTTGCTTAGCTGCTGCAAAATGATCACATGACCGTGGACAGGATTTAAGCATAATCCCAAAAATGCTAAAGTGTTCTGTGTTTTAGTTAATAAGCCATTTCAAGTATCCATATAACAATTTTATTTTATGACTAATTAAACCTGATATATGACAACTCATCCATTATTTCATAGGGATTAGTATAGCCAAAAGTATAATTCTGGACAGATCTGTGTATATATATATATAAAGACTGCATTATTTTCGCAGTCACAGACTGTGTATATATAAAGTATAATGTAAACATACCCTGTTTAAAAATGGCTTTGTCAAACTGTATCTAGGCTGACCAGTTCAGCAGAAAACAGGCTAAGTTTAGTTACCTTAAGAACATTTAGAGTAAATGTTTAGTGAAAGACTGTAAAACACAATAAAGAACATGTCAAGTTTATATCTTATTAATATTCGTGTTAATACTGTAAGTAAAATTACATCTAGTGTGAAGAAGTGAAAGTACACCAGGTAGCTTGATGCTAATGCTATGTAGAGATTCCCACATGGAAACTAGTGGAAAAAGCATTGTTGTAGCAGAAGCTGAATAAAGTAGACTATTCTAAAGACATTAAACACTACAAGGACAAAAGTACTGGGATGCCTGACCGGATTTTAATATGTAGCTGGTCCCCTTTTGCAGCTATGCAGCTTCCACTCTTCTTGGAATGTTTTTATTTCTGTGGGAATTTGTGCCCATTCATTCTGTAGAGCATTTATGAGGTCAGCCACTGATGTTGGATGAGAAACCCTGGCTCACAATCTTCATTCCAGTTCATCCCAAAGGTGTTGGAAGGGGTTGAGGTCAGGGTCAAAAATACTTTTGTCCATATGGTGTATTATAATAAGGTGGGAAAAATGCATTTGATTGCACATTTTAGAGAAAAATACCTTTTTGATGAAAATCAAACCAAATCTAATGGCAGTGAGTTATAATTTATAGTTGGTGGGAAGGTGTTTTAGGGTTACATTTGACTTTGGCAGATTCTGATATAAACCATTCTCCTTAATAGCCTTCAAACACGTTTGTAGAAATGAATTTGTGTTTTACGTGACATACATAAAACAAACCACTTTCCTAACTTTCAGAAGCTTCACAAACAGATCATTAAGCACACAGAAATATTTCCTGTGTCTGCTTCTTTAATATCTTGCAGTTGCTGCCTAATGATTCACTGCCTAATCCATCAGGAATAATACATGGCGCTTAATGGTAATTCAAGAGTTCATGTGATCATCATTCATAGTCTGACATCATTAAGAAAGTGTAATTGAACAGAAAATAGGACTGTAATTGGACAAACAGACACGTTATATTAATTGTGAAGCAGATATAACTGATGTTAATCATTTTACAGCATATATGCCATGAGTTGCAATGAGTGAGGTTGAGGGGATATTGGAACTCCAGATACTGTTGTGTGACTTTACCAATGTGCATACACTCAAACAAGCACTGACACATGAAAAACACATTCAAGCCAATATACATTGCACACAGTCTGGCTATGTACACTGATTTGTTTCTCAGTAACTTGGTTAACAGTCTTTGTATCAAGATCTGACAGCTGCTGGCTAAGATAGCAGAAGTTTGGCCAGCATCATTTGTGGTGGATTTAATATTTTTGGGAAAGATCCATCTGTGTTCCCAGGCCTAAACCTATTATATATTAATATTACTGTCAAATCATCTCTTCATAACTTGCTCCTTTTTTCTCATCTTTTACTTATGTTCTCTTCTTGTTTCTTTAATTAGTGAATGTTCATAATGTTCTCAGTGACTTATCGAAAAACTGTTACAGCTTTAAAAAGAGCCCAAGACACTGTGTCAGATGAAACACATGTACATTCTTTAAAAAGGCAGCAAAGGTTTTTTTGAACAATGTCATAACCGCTTTTGGTTCCTTGAAGAACCATGTTTGAAAAAGTGGTGTTCTAAAAAGTAAAGGTTCTCTAGTTTAAGGGTTCTTCCTATAACATTTACATTATGTGGAAACATACATACTCTTAATACTGTTTACACTTCACAAAGATTCTTTATACTCATTCTTTATACTCTTTTTATGTAACTAAATGGCATCATGTATAAACCCTTTCTGGCAAATCTTTGTTAAAGAGTATAAAACATTTTTCAACCAGTCAGATTGTTTGGGCTAAATTATCTGTTGCATACTTTTCATTATTATCATCAAGTATATATGGGTTTATTTAGAATCATAGAACATGAGGCCTTTCCAACTTCTGAGTCCCATCAGGCTCCTTCTATCACTAGTCTTGTCTGTTATGCGCTGGCTTCCAGTTTCATACGTCAGCACTCTGCACTGTTTTTGATAAGTGCAACCTTGGAGACATGCAGCTGTGTGGGAATACCTGTGGTAGATAAAGCGTGAGAGTATGTAGCATTCCCAAAGCCTATGCAAATGCAGCACTCGCCGCACACACTATATGCACATTCCCCTTCTCTTCTCCCACTCTCCATGTCAAACATTAAGGTGATGATTAATTAGACCCAGGAGACTTTCAAAAGTCAGATAGAGTTCAGTTTTCGTTTCTTGTGTAAAAGACTGCTGTGCTCTGCAGATCTCGAGATGCTCCTCGTTCACTCAATAGCACTGTCTACCCTTAAGTGTTTTTTTTTTTTATGTGACATGAGGTCAGGGGCCAGCCTAGTTTTCCTGGGGCCTTTCCTTTAGTTACTCTTATCAATGGCAACTCCTTGAGAAATATGACCAGAAAGTCGAGGCCATGTTGACTGCATCACAATGGGATTTGACAAACATGAGTCTAAAGCCAGGCCAACTTTCTTACTCTAGCTTCTTGTCAAGGCTATTGTGGAGGAAAATAAGTCTTGAAATCAAAATTGATCTCCCGACGCTCTTTAAATCAGGATTGATCTCTTGCTACCTTTTAAATAAATAATGTTTAATAATTATCCTTGTAATCAGCAGTCTGAAGGTAAAATCTCTCTCTGGAAAGTCTTTATGTTTTATGGAGAGTGAGCGAAGCAGCTGAAATGCTTTTCTGTTCTCACCAAGCACTCCTCATATTCCTACTCACACCAAGGAAAAATCTAATTTAAACTTCTGGAGCTGGAGTTACAAGGCTAATGTTGTTAATAAGGTAGACGTGAACAGTTAATGGTCTGCATAAAGATCAAACAGACTTGTTGAAGTGGTTTAGAGCCCAGAATGACTTCCCGTGAGCCATATGTCTGAAAAACACTTGCTGAAGACTGAAGACCCTCTGAGTACACATACATAGGGGCTACAGATTATGTCCATGATTTCGGTTTATAACAGACAGACAGACAGACAGACAGACAGATAGATAGATAGATAGATAGATAGATAGATAGATAGATAGATAGATAATGAAATGTTAGTTACATTTCACTCAAAGTTCAGGCACTAAACTACAGAAAAATAATTTGATCATCAAACATGCTTTGCATAATCAGTTAAATCTGAGGTTGATGGAAAATTGTGCAAATTTTAAACAAAGCCAACTGACCATGTTCTTACAAAGAGAACAGTAAACCATTTCTTCTACTATTGCCACAGTGACAGAAACACAACTAAACACTGATATTAAAGTGAACCTGTCCTGGCATATGAAAAACAGTTTCCCCTAATGACTCATGAGGTAAAAGACCATGAGATAAAACAGCAAGGCAGTGAATTCTACAATAACATTCATGTAACATGTCACTGACACTCAAATCGAACTGCAAGAGGCTGGTGGCGACAGCGCTCCTTTGAATTTCATGAGCATGTGAGGTTACGTGGCAAGGTCAACTGATAATTCAAAGTTAATTGCAGTTGAGACAAGAAATTAACATGGTAAATTGCTTTTATTAATGATGTGGAAATCAAAATGCGTATTGTTTCCTTCTCTTCGCCGCTCCCCTGAGTTAAACAGAGCAGGATAAACATAGCATCGTGCCAGGCAGTGCTTAACCCCTTTGTGCCTGGCAAGCTCAGCACGATGTCCCGGGAAACTGAAAAGCATCTGTACAGAATGCCTGGGCCGCTTCGCAGGAACTAGCGCAGTTGATAAGGGCGCCATGTAAGCACTTATAGCCCCAGCAAATGGAAATACACCAACTGCGGGATTAGTAACTGAGAGATAAGAGACAGGTCCAAGAGCGAGACAGAAAACGCATGCATGGAACTGCTTCATTTACCATTTCTGCTTTCTGTGTGTGCTCAGGGAATTAGGTCAAAGTTTCCATGTTGTGCAAGAATCTCAGTCTACTTGGAGGAGGACTCTTCTTAAGGGAGCCAAGAACAGCTCCTGCTTAAAGTCACTAGGTGCTCCTACTTCACTTGAACTCTAAATGTGCAACAGTCTGTACAACCCTGTGTTCAAACTGATTGTTGCAAGTATTTACCCGAATCTTTCTCTAATCAAACTTCCATTGCACACTAAATAAAACAGTGATCACATTTGCATGGCACCTGACATGACATGAATAAAAGATGCGCTCTATTAATGGACCCAAGGTGTCATGGAAACCAGTGTCTTCCGCATGTGAGAGATAATAACACGTAATCAAGTTTCTTTCATAAATATTTAAACAAATCAAATCTCTATTGCATATCCACATACAGTATGCAGCAAGCCCCTATGCTGAGTGAATGGCTCATGAAACAAATCTATCATTGCTGTGATAACAAAACCCACTAAATTGGTAACTTTATACATCTTAATAGAAGTTACTGGAGCAACATTTTATTCCAAGTAATTCTAGAGCATTTCTATTGTTTAGTTCATCATGAAGTGTGCACACAGTTTTATAGGCAGCTGATGTTTTCGAATGGCGTTAAAAATGGACAGCACTGGTTTATCGATTGTGCTTTCGCTCTTCATGTGTTCTTCATAGTCCACTGAGACTACACTGGCACTGTGCAAGATAAAGCAGTGTTTTGCTAAAACAGCAGCATCTCCCCAACCATTCACTTCGCAATCACAAGAACACTAATTAAAGCTATAAGCCATGACAGAATGTTATGCACTGAATGCATTTGGGAATGGTATTTAGACTCCCTCTTTAGCTCACATTGACTTCTGGCAAAGACAGAGATCATGTTTTACAGCCCTCTGTTCTCCAGGTGCTGCATTTCATGGCAAGGCCTCCTCATAAATGAAAGTCCTGCGCTTGTAAAAAAAAAAACAGGTTTTATCAGAACCAAATGATGTAATTACCAACCTTTTCCAAAATACATAAATATGAGCCTTCATAAGAAAACAATGCGCTAAGCGGTCTGGAGCCTACAACAACGTCCCATAAAAGCAACACTATATCAATATACTGAAGAAATCCAATGTAAATACATTTTAAAACATGGGCTAAGAGAGTAAAAACAAACTATATGGGATCAAAGGATAAAGTATACATCTTAATGTTTATCATGACCTATACGTAAGCCAGCCTACAGTCCTGGCCCTTCGGCTACCCCACTCCTGTGAGGCTATCCTTGCTCCTTCCTCCGTAGGACAGTACAGGAGGTTTGTGCAGTTATTTTCTTTAGGTAAGGCAAGAGAGCACAGCGGGGTAGGAAAACATCATAAATATGGTGTAAAACCCTTCTTTTAAACAGAGCAGCATGACAACAGCTGTCATTATGAACAGTATTTCACATCATCCGGCCCTGGCGTTGTCCTTGTTTGCTGGAGAGGAAGCTCATCATCATCCACCAAAGCAAATGCTAAATCTTACTTAGCAAGCTTAGAAATAATGGAAGTTTAATTGTTCATTATCCAGTTGGCTAATGTCACAGTGAGCACAAGGATATTTCAGATCCTCACCCACTCATTTAATGACAAATGATCTGTGACAAAATGGACAGGATTTAGATCAGGGCTTTTAAGAGGTCTATTACGGGTTATGGTTTTGAATAAAGCTGCTCTAACAATGCAGAGACAGCTTTTTTTTTTTAAAGGTTATGTTTTCTGAATCAGAATGAGGATAAATTCTGAAGGAAAAAGCCCCGTTGATTCTTAAACGGTTTTGAATGAACTCCCTAAGGTATTAATCAACATGGCAAAACCACCTTTGTACAGTCCAAATGTACTTCATCAGATGGAGGATTAATGATTATTACCATTATCAGTATTAATTCCGTCATCTTTTTGGGCCAATGTCAACACCAGGAGAGCTGGGCCAGCAGTGGGAGCTGAAGCAGGAACTGTTTCTACAGTGCAAGCATACCAGCACGTTTCTCTACTGAGCCAACAAAACCTTAAAGGCGCTCATTTCCCGTAATCTTCTGTACAAACACCATATTTCTGTCTGTGTGTAACCAGTGATCAAGTGTCAAATATCCGCTGGGAAAACGAAGGGTCTCCAGAATGTTTGCCCATATGGCCTCATACCCTAAAAGACATGAGATGTCACGGTGGGTGCCATTTAAATACACAGATATAATCTAAATATGAGGATACAATCTTACAACCTTACTCTACTATTTCTAAATGACCCAAACCAGCAGCAATGGGCCATAGTGTTTCTTCAGTGAAATAATGATGAAACACACCTTCAGCATCTATTAGCTTATGAAATGATGTATGCTGGTTTTACCTATATTCCTTTTGTGCAACAACAAAGCAGCCAAGGTGCGTAACCAACAGAACAGAATGTAATTAAACCCAAAGAAAGAATTAGAAACTCGAAAGGTTAAATCATAAATTTCTTTCCTCACAAATAAGCCTGAGTAAAAGTTTAAATTTGAAATTGTCATTTAAAAATAATGAGAAAATCAGAAATGTATAAATACATTTTTGAATTGAAGTCAACGTGAATCTGAAATCATAGTAAGAGATCTGACTATCCTTCTAAGTAAAACATTTTACTGAACTGGGTCTCCAAACTTGCTGAGCATTTTCTATCTGTGATGGGCAAAAGTCATTCCATTCTAAGTTTATAGGAAAGCATGATTTTTGTCTTCTAAATGAAACAGGGTAAAAAAAGTTGATTTTAGACTTTTTGCTCTTCTTTTTAAAGGACATAAAGGGTAACACATTATTTGGATAGCTCACTGTAGATCAGATTCAGAGTAACATGGTGGCCAGAGAATGTCATCCCTCGTTAAATCTTGGCTCACCTGCACTGCCCCCTGGTTAGAGGTTGGTCCCCATCCGTTGCTGCAACCATTCAAAGAAAAGTGAAAAAAAACATGGCTGCAGAGCGCCTTAAAAAAATAAACTCACTGGTAGCCTAGCCTTCTACAGTCATTGGCCTAGCCAGGCCGTGCAGGAAAGAAGTGTATGTCTCTGATAGACTGTTTTTAATAAGAGACTGGGTGCAGAAGCAGGAGAATTGCCGTGAGAGTTGGCTAGCTAATGAACCTATGCCAAAATCACCATGACCATAACTCTAGATATCTACAGTAAAATCACGTGAAGTGGTAATAGCTGAAACATTCATGTTATTTAATATTTATGTTACGTAGAGTTTATTACCACACAGAAATGTAGAGGGGATGGCACTGTATCTTGTCACTCTATTCGCTAATGGTTTGACCAACAGAGTATAAAAAAGGTTGTATGTTATATGTGTGATTTACATACAGTGCTGGACTGGCCATCGGGCATACCGGGCATTTGACCGGTGGGCCGATAGTAAATTTGAGCTGGCGCGGAAACCCGTCGGCACCTCCCACACCCAGAGGCGCAGATGGGGTGGGGAAGGGGGATATGTGTCCCCCTCAGACCTCGATCTGCCCCCCACCCCTGCCCCCGAAGCACAGATGTATAACGCATACTCCTGTTTTATGGTTTAAAACATTTTATTTTGCACATCTTAAATCGAAAACCTGAACATGCCACTCCTGCCTCATTGGTGCGTGTCCCCAAGCTCCGTCCCCAAAATCCTGCTACCAAGCCCCGCCACCCCACCGCCATTAGCACCAAACACCCCACACCACCCTTACCACCCCCAATAGAGAGAGACCTTATTTTAGTTTAGGCTTGTTTTACACTGTGCCAGCCAAGCATGTCCCTACACAGCCACCTCAGTGATGGTACAGTACTGACCTATTCAAATGACCACAATTTCCAGATAATAATAAAATAAATCAAGATTAGTCACCAATTTGTGCTTTTTTGGCATATTGAGGGCACAAAACCGACAGCATATTTTGATTTGAATGTGTGTGTGAAAAGCATAACACCTCTACTCTGCTGATTTATAGCCACAGACACAGCAGTAAGCTGGGAAAATGGCTGTCTGTTTGGAGGTTATCAAAGCTCTTTTCATTTGCCCCTTAAATAATTAATATATGCTGATACTTAATCTGTCAATTCTCACAGATCCATTATTCATAGGAACAAACACTGTCTGAGTCGGATGCCCACCTGCGCGACGGGAGTTAAAACTAAGCAGCTAATGCTCTTCTACTTTACAAACACACATAAAGGCACCATATTTAAGAAGGATTTAATAAGGCGCGGTAGGTGGATTGTGATGTAAGGTGTGTATATATCGTTGCGTGATGCAGCAACTTGCTGCCATATTATAACCTGCAGAAGATGCAGCAGGTGTTATAACACTCATTATCAGTTATAACTAAAAGACACAAACTCTACTCCTTTCTTCCAATTTAA
Source organism: Brachyalestes nurse (assembly GCA_037974405.1). Lineage (NCBI taxonomy): Eukaryota > Metazoa > Chordata > Actinopteri > Characiformes > Alestidae > Brachyalestes > Brachyalestes nurse. The sequence goes on along the minus strand of JBBPCY010000001.1, from coordinate 49,430,425 downwards.
TACAGTTCCCTTAACAATGACTGCTACAGAAAGACTGTAAATGTTAAACTTTTTAAACTTTTTTACACTAAACGACAAGATACAGTCACAAAATCATGAACACGAACAAGACAAACATGTTAATACACAGCAATGCTTGATTGCAGAAACTCTGTCATTTTTGAGATGGCCAGGAAATAGGGACTCTGTTATTATGAAGCTAATGGACTTGAAATGAGCATTTCTAATTGGTTTATGTATCAAATGCAGACACTTGAAGATTATAACAGACATTTAAGTAACTTTGTTTTCTTCTGAGTTTAAGAATTTGAATTGTGTAAATATTTAAACTTAAAGTCTGTTTCTGTTTCTATTAGAGACCATTAGCCCAGCTTACTCTAGTGAGGGCAGGATGTAGTTCAGTTCACCAGCAGAGAGTCTGTTAAGATAATCTGCTAAATCCACCATCAGTCACTATCACATAAGTTTAATGTCTGTGACATGTCATGTGACATTGCATTGCTGTTCTATATCCTGCTGTCTATCAGAGACGTCCATGAGTGAAACGGTAAATGTTTAAAGTTTGAGAGTTGGCTGCGTGGGTGAGGTTGTTTGATTCAGGGTGGCTGGGAGCTTGCTGAAGCAGAAATTATATCAGTCAATGATCAATGATATGTGGGGAATGTGAGGTGGTAACCCCCCTTGCTTGATGCAAAGTAACATCAGAGGAAATCAGATGCTTTAGAGTTGGAAAAAAGTTTCTTTTGATGGAAGATGGTCATAATAATGACAGTTAGAATCAAAGAAAGATTTATTTTTCTTTTGTGCGTGTGTTTGAGAGAGAGAGAAAGACAGAAATGCTGTACTACTTTAGATACACACAATGACATTTTGCTGGTCCCTAGGAGCCTTTTTACACAAAATGCTTGAAACACTAAAAGAACCAAAAGATTTCTCTATTGTTTATTCAGGCATGGCGTTGTAAAACCACAGAAATATAGTCTGAAAAATGGTCTGTGGAAAAACCCATTAAAGATGGTATTACATGTGTGTGCGTGTGTGTGTGTGTGTGTGTGTGTGTGTGTGTGTGTGAGAGAGAGAGAGAGAGAGAGAGAGAGTGTCTGTGTGTGTGTGTCTGGAGCATTTAACAGTTCAACCTAAGAACCAATATACAGTACATAATGTTATAGTAGCACCAAAACTATTACTACTGCTACTACTATGACTATTATTATTATTATTATTATTATTATTATTATTATTATTATTAGCAGTAGTAGTAGTAGTAGTAGTTGTAGTAGTAATAGTAAGTAGTAGGCAGATTGAAAACATCAGCTCATTTCACAAGGATTTCATTGCTTGAGCATTTCAATAGAAATGGTCCAAAATTACTTGATTTTTACTTAAATGTTCTTAATAAATTTTACTCAATAAATATTCACAGCAGCGATAATGACACATAACATTACACTGGAGTATAACTTTAAAAATTCTGCACTGTTGCTATTCATATCAAATCAATTTGAGAAGAATAATGAAGTAGAATAAAGAGTGCGGAACTGATATATACATCTATAATGATGAACAGAGCTGTACTGGAGTACTTAAATGAGGCTGGAAATCACATTATAATTCATTTAATGTCCAGAGTCCCTCTCATTTTAAGAACAGTGGTAAAATCCTGAGGCAGGTAACTGAAAACAGAATATTATTAATAACATAATAACTTAATAATAAATTAACTTAGATAAACTATTTAAGCTATATAAATCGTTGTTAAATTCATTGCTTTATATTAAACCACACATTTCACAATTCAACACTATAGAACAATAGTAATTCCCTTGTTTTTATTTGGGGTATATTACATTCTGATTCATAAAACACTAATTTTAATCCAATTGTTACAGTTAAGAATGATTTTTCTATTAGTTTTAGACATACACTGTTTAGTTATGTCAACTGTGATATGTAACACATAGTAATAGCAGTGCATTCTGATTCTGATTCATTGTAATCGGTAAATGTATTTTCCTAGCCGCAGGCTGTTAGGTGTGTGCATGTGTGTATGTGTCTGTGTGTGTGACCTTTCCCTTATCTTTTTGTTCTCGGAATGCCTCTTGGGGTGTAACGTGACTCCCTCAGCATGGGGCTGAGCTGAGGGCAGCGCAGGCCAGCGCAGCGAGCAGGGAGTGTATGAGTTAAACTGCATATGTGGAGGACAGAAAGTATGGGAGTGCGCTCACTGAGATATTGTCTTGGCTACAGCTCAATACCTCAGATGTCTTGGCACATAAACTGAGCGAGTCGCCAGTAGATGCCTGTGTCATATCGGCTGCCAGAGCTGGCCCACCAGCGGATTCTGGATAATGGGGAATATTTTTTCCCCTTGTAATTTTAGAGTTCAGTCGAAACATTTACCTGGTGTTCCAAAAAAGGCAGAAAAGTACAAGACACCTCATGTCTGTCATTCTATAAGCATGGCATTAACCATCCAAGGTCCCTAATGGTACATCTGACCTGCTTTACATTGTCATTTTTTCTCAGTTTTCATGTATTAAGAAATGTGCAAATACATTCTGTGGATAGTGTGGATTCTAAACTTCTGTCATCAAATCTGTTTGCACCTGAGGGGGTTATTATGGTTTGAATTTGATGAGAAGTTATTGTTGTTTGCTCAGTTTTGAAAAAAAAAAACAAAAAAAAACTAAACAAACAGAAGCTGTAGAGAATTATAATGAAATGTAACCATGATTAAACAATACACCTGAATACGTAATGAATGAGTATGTAATGTAAATACAATAATTAGGAGACACCTAAGGATTAAATTAGGAGACAGAAACAGAGACAGACAGAGAGAGAGAGCACACACATTCTTCATTTATAGCCCCGCTTCCTCTTTAGCCATGAGACAACTTCCTGATTTCCTGCGTCTTTTATGAGTTGAAGCACAAGCAATTTGAGTTCATATTGATTTGCGGTGAAAGTGCAAATAACTCTGAAAGTGTCCTCCCCGTCTCTCCCTCGCTTAAGCTCTAGCCTTGCTCTTCCATTAACGTGTAATGATCAATGAATTAAAATATCACAACTCAAATCTCAGGCTTTGTAGACCTTCGGCAGACCCTGTAGCTGTAATGGTAAACCTCATAATGCAGAATCGATAGGAAATAAATTCATGCCCCTGTAAAGCTAGGCTTCATGTACTCCATGTTTCATTGCATACACTCACTGCACCTTACAGCAAAACATTTAAAAAATCTCTTTAAGGATTCATTCAAGTTACATGAGATGCAAATATTCATCTATCCATGCATCCATCCATCTATCCATCTCTCCATCCATCCATCCATCCGCCCATCCACCTATCCTTCTATCCCTCCATCCATCTCATTTGTTTACTGCCCAACAGGTCATAACTGCTCCTTTCTGTTACAGCAGCCTGATGTTACAGTACAGCTCAGTATAGTGAGCCTGAAGCGGTGGGAAAGCTTCTGCCCCCCGGCGTTTTGCCTGGGCGTGTGTCAAAGACGTCGTGTCGGATGCGGTGAAGCCGGTGAGTGAGAGGAGGCTGGTATCAGATTGCTAACGCTGCATTTTCAGCTCAGTCTGTATGTGACAGGTGGCTGACGCCACAGAGCCTGTGCGTTGGGGAGGGGTTGGGGTAAAAATCTACAAGCACTACCTTCAGAAAACAGTTGTTGAACATGCCAGTGTGCGATCTTAGTGGCCCCGCTGTTCCTCAGTGCCTGCCTTGATCTCGTCCTCATGCACAACACAACATGCAACCTAGCAGATTAGGCCTTGCTAAAAATGACTCTCTAGAACTAACCATGCTTACAAGAGGAAGATTATGCTATTTAGATGTAATAACCAAATAGCAATGTTTTATCAAATTCAAATCATAATTACATTTCTTCCACCTTCAAAAATGAAAATGGGCTTTAGAATTCACAGAATTTCTCTGTTTTATCACAACAAAAAAAACAAAAGTGCAGGATCAAACTACTCAGTACAGAATGGAAATGGAAAATAAATGTAATTTACTGCATAAATTTGTAATTATGAAGTGATTACATAATAACATTGTTAATATATAAACATGCACATAAAATATATAGCAAAATGAAAAAGCAACTCTAAGGTATACTGTGTACCTTATAATAGGAACTTGTGGTGAAGTCTATATATTATACATCACGCTAAAATTGTGAAATGCTAATTTTTCTCTTTTGTCTCCTTTACACAGCTGCCAGATTAAATGTTTAACCTTGAAATGTAGTTTAGAACAGTATGGCCAAATGAACTAATAATGAAGGGCATTGAGTATTGAAAACGAAATTCATGCCCTCCTTTATAAACTGCATGGTAGATTATGGAGAGAGGACTGAAGATTAAGTGTTTCTCTGTGGGGTGTTGTAGTGATTGCATTTAGTCATTCAAAAGGGAAAATTATTGTCGAAACAACAATTCATTTATTTCCGCACCTCCCGCTGAGAAACATCTTCTGTATAAAGGCACCCATTAACCTAGTGTTACTTTACTGAGGTAGTGCAGCAACACACGCAGAGAAGGAGAGAGGGAGAGAGAGAGAGAAAGAGAGAGGGAAAGAGAGAACGAAAGACATACGGAAGAAATGGAGAGCATTAGAGACAAACAGAGACAGAAAGAGGAGAAAAGAAAGATCAAGAGCAAGAGTAAAATGGAGAGACAGGGGGAGAGAGAAAGTGAGAGAGAATGAGAGAGAGTGAGTGCGTGAGGGAGTGAGAGAGAAAGATAAGAGATCGAGAGAAACAAAGAAGAACAAAGAGTAAATGAAAGAGAGAGAAAAGGAAAGAGAGTAAGAAAGAGAAAAAAGGAAGAAGAGAAAGAGTTTGCAAGAGTGAAACAGAGATAAGAAAATGAGAGGAAAGAAAGAGAGAGAGAGAGAGAGAGAGAGAGAGATAGACAGACAGACAGACAGACAGAAAGAATGGAGACACCGCCGTATTACCATAAATAAAAACATTAAAAAGTCTCCCTGGTTTTTACATCATTAATGTGCATGCATGCAGAAACCTCGCAATATGGTAAACATTCTCTGCAGTTAGGAAATGTGTGTGTACCCTCAAAACACTTGGCAAGAAAAACATATTAGACTTATTTCAGTGGGAGGAACACCCATACGTGACTGAACTCACTCTAACTCTAATGAAGCCTGCGAGGCAAACTGTCAGAGGAGACTGATTTGGGTATGAAAATGTTTAAATCGGACACAGAAACTCAAAGGCAAATTTGTGTCGAACTTTTGACTTGGTGCATTCAGTAGCAGTTTAGACATGAACCTATTTATGTTTAAGCAATTCACCAATAATCAATTAAAATTCCTAACCTCCGTCTTTTAAGAAAAAAGAGTAAGAAGACCTGCCTTTCCATTTTGTAGCTTTAATTACTGATGTATGCGTCTTTGTTCAGTTCATCAATACTGAACAAGCATTTGTTCCCTCAGATGATAAAGACATTGCTGGATACACAGAATAAAACAATGTATACGAAAACCAAGCTGTACATTTAGCACTCATTAGCAAAAAGAAAAACACACCAAAAAACACACCCCAGCAGAAAATGTAGATGAGTTGCCAAGTAGAGGACTGCTGACAAACGCAGTGGTGAGAATGCATTCTGCTTTAAAGGCAGGCTGACCGGGGTCAAACTGCAATGCCATGCTCCGTTAATTACCTGTCTGAGACTGCTGCTGGCTGAAAGTGGATCCTCTAACCTCCTGTCTCTCACATTAGGAGGCCTTGTGCTTTAGCGTCTAGTAGCAGAGGCCCTCAACCAGTCTCAGCACAAAGACTCTTCATCATCCCAACACACACACACACACACGTACTTGTCATAAGTCCCATATATGTTGTATAAATCGCTGCTGTCACTTTTCTCCTCTGAAAAGTTACTTTTACTGAAAAAATGTACCTCAGAAATGTCTAATGTACATCAATTTGAGCATTTTGTTTCAAACAGCAATTGGTGTTTCTAAAATGATATACTTCATTCAGTATAGATCTACAGGGCCTATGTCCATTAGTAAACATTTCTATAAACATGTTAGATTATCCACCTTGACGAATGACAGCCCCTGGCCAGGTAGAAGAAAACATACTGACTTGGACCTAAAATGACATAAAACTCAAAACAATGGCATACAGCTTCCAAGACAATGTGCAGTGTCAGCTGCTGAAATGATTTACAGGCTATGAGCTCGGTCACACTGTTTTGTTAGCCACAGCTACAAGTCCAGTGTAGACGGATACATGGCCGGCCCCACGGCGCCATAGTGGGTAGCACTGTTGCCTCACACCTACACGGTTGGGTTTTTGAATGTGTGTGTGTGTGTGTGTGTTTGTGTGTGTGTGTGGAGTTTACATGTTTTCCTCATGATGGTGTGGGTTTCCTCCGGGGTCTCCGGTTTCTCCCACAGTCCAAAGACATGCATGTCTAGTGACTTGGGGATTCTAAATTGACCGTAGGTGTGAGTGTGTGAATGGTGGGTGCCCTGTGGTGGGCTGGTGCCCCAACCAGGGTGAGTCCCTGCCTCCTGCCTGTAGACCCCAGGTGAGGTTCCGGGTACCCACAACCCAAGTAAGGAATAATTGGTTACAGAAAATGAATAAATGAAGGATATATTACAGCCAGCTCATTCCATACCTTTTGGTTATCTTCCTTGTATTTATCACAACATCTCTTCTAATGGACCTATTTTTAGTGCTCCACTTAAAAAAACAATGAGGTGATGAGGACTACGTGTACATCTATATGTATGTACCCTGCTACTCCCAGAAACAAAATAAAATGAAAACAAAACAGTTTTTGGTATGACAATGACAACATGTAAGACATTTTCCTAGAAACTTGAATTAATATGGTCAATGCTTCACCAGCCCACCACTGTCATGAGCAGGACACAGAAAACAGTCATGCTGTGCTCCTGTGTCCAACACGATAGTGTTTAATTACTTCAGTCTAGATAACATTAGTAAAGTAAGATAACAGCAGCAGTTTTTCATTCTGTTCAGCTTTTTTTCCCATCCAGTACCAAAGCAGCAGGCGAAAGTAGCCTACTTTTAATAATATTCAGACTTTCACCAGCATAGATGAAGATCTACTGTGTACTAAATATACATATATATGCCTGGAAGCACTGCATTTAGGAATTTAGCAGATGCTGTCATGCATATTGATTTAAAACAGTAGGAATTCAATGCAGCGTGACGATGTAGCCATGTGGTACTTTTAGTACAGTCTGTTTTTACCATAGGTTTTTCTTATGTTGCTCCAGGGATTTGTTCTGACAGTGATGATATGTAAGCAACTACATGGGAAGGAAAAAAATGATATATATATAATAAGCTTTAAGTGTCTGTGTCTGTGGTTTTGCTCAAGTTTAAAAAAAATAGCTTGATTTGAAATGAACATGGATTAATGCAACACAGCTGTGTCTTTTGGTTTAGTCTTGGTAGTAATTATTCTAATGTAATATATTTTATTAATGTGGGAATGATACACATTTGAGTGAATACAGTGCATCACTTTTTCAGTGAAAGTGTCCTGTTTTTCTCTGTGTTCATACAAAGTCAGGACATATTTGTCCTGAAAATGTACAAAACCGAACACATACACACCCACACAGTTTTAGTCATCATCAGGGTGAGAGTCAAAGTGAGAATATTTTTTGCCTCTGACGAGTCTTGGCAGTGCAAGCGGCTGACTGGTGATTAAAGCTTCCTCTGGTGTGTATGATGAAAGAAATAATGGCCTGTAGATTTGAATTCACACTTTCTAAGCCAGAGTGCGGGCGCTGGAAACAGCATGCCGCCTTATTATTGCTAAATACAGGATGCTCTGCTAGACGAGTGCCGCGAGCTGCCCTTCAACTTCAGAGTTCGTTCAGAAAACCAAAATACAGAAAGAGTGCAACTCCATGACAAGTGATCCCAAAAAGCACAACCAAGAGTTCGGTCATTGGACTGACAGCATGTGGACTCAGCAGTATAAAGCCAAGTGGAGTGAGAAAGCTGATTTGGCTGTCTCGGGCTGTTTGGCTTGATTTCTGTTGTCTTGTTTGTGCTGATACCAGTTAAGTTGGCCTTTTAAATCCTAAAATTTCTAGAAAACGCTGAAGCTATGTTCACATTACAAACCTTGGAATGTACAAACCAAGAAGCAAGATTTTTTTCCAGTCCTTCTGCCTTCATGGTTTATGTTTGTGCGTGGTATTTTTTCATACAGATTGTTGGTAACAGTGCCAGTTCTGCCGTTTTGGATGGGCTCAACAAATTCACGGGTAGACCGAACCTTGAACTTCCCTCCTGTGGTTGCTGTCTGAAACAAAGTAGCAACTTAACCAGAACTGAGAGGCATCTGCCATGCACAGGATAACAGTATACATATATATATATATATATATATATACAGGGTGGGCCATTTATATGGATACACCTTAATAAAATGGGAATGGTTGGTGATATTAACTTTCAAAAAGAAACTTGTAAATAACTCATGAAAGAATAAAGTTACGTTAAAACCATTGCACACCATTGTTTTTCTTGTGAAATTCCCAATAAGTTTGATGTGTCACATGACCCTCTTCCTATTGAAAAAACAAAGGGTTTTTGTTTTTGCCCGACTTCAAAATGGCCACCATGGTCACCACTCATCTTGAAAAGTTTCCCCCCTCACATATACTAATGTGCCACAAACAGGAAGTTAATATCATCAACAATTCCCATTTTATTAAGATGTATCCATATAAATGGCCCAGCCTGTATATATATGTACATGTATGTGAGTGTGTGTGTATCTGTCTGCTATTCTGGTATTTTGGCATGGTCAACTTGTTTAGTAGACACCTCATAGCTATGGTTTTTGGTTAACGTTAATTTTGTTTGGTCAGTCTTAAAAGGAAAATTGGTAATAGGTCACATATAATAGTTCATTTTTGGTGACAAATGTATATGAGCATATATTCACTTGGAAAGGTTTTCTGCGTGGTAAAACCAGAATTCACATATTTTGGGGCTTCTAATTTGAATCCAATCCGATCTTTGGGCATCCAGTCAGATCAGATTTAATGTGATTTTCTTGTCATACCGTGTGCAGCTTTATATTCGAATTTGCAACAAGAAAATCATACCTTTGCCTGTCCTGGACTAGTTAGTGCATTGTTAATTAGACCATCAATGTGGACATACAAGGTACAGTGTGACCACTCTTTGACCACATAAATCAGATTTAGTTACTTTTTATTTGGACTTTGTGAACTTTTGGAATGTGGATGAGTGTAGGTGCTGCACAAAATGTGCCTTAATGTGACTGCAATATCCGTTCACAATGTGTTTGCACAGTGAGTCACAAAAACTGCATGTAGTCCCACCCACTGACTGGACTCATGAGACGCAGGGTATAAAAGAGTCTTCAGCAAGCTCAAGACAAAGAGAAAATGGAATTTCAGTGGTGAAGAGACTGTGGCGTTAATAAACGAAGCTCTGTTCCACCAAAGCATTCTCTAGGGATGTTACTCTACTCTGGCTAAGAAAAGAGTTTGGGAAACAGTAACATGGACAGTGTGCATAAATTGCAGTCACATCACTCTGTATTTGTATCTTCTTGCACAGGTATTTCTAGTCCTGAGAGTCTTCCTTTGGCACATGTTCGAGGCCTGGGTCTCTGTCTAACCATTACAGCTGCTGCCACTGATTAAGGAGGTCTCTCAAGAGCATGTCTTTTGAGACCCCAGAGCTAATTTAAGCCTGGTTTTAAAAGGCAGGGGAATCCTGTGCAAAACCAATCACCATGGTTTGCTCAAACTTTATTACAAATACCTTTTGAGGGCAATGATGATGATGATGGCCTGGATGCTTGACAGTATGTATCATAAGTAGTAGCATGAATTAAAAACGGCTGTCAGTGCAGGAAAAACTGAGCACAGGTCTGTATATAATTAAAAAGGTGGCCCATTGTATTTAAGTTTTGCATATTATTTTGAAAATTTGTTGTATTTGTCATTACCAGAAAACTGAGTTTGTGCTAAATCAGAACATATAGATCACTCGTTAGTAGTGTTAGCCCTAGATTCTACTTTTAGGCTTTGATTCTAAAGAGTTTTCAATCTGCTTGGGTCCTTGCTGGTGGTATATTCATTGTTACAGCTGCACTACATGCGTGCAGATCAAGTAATTACTTGCATGTTTCATAATGTAATTATATGTAAGAGCGCCCATATAAGTGTGTAATTACATAAGCTTTCCTACTGTAATCCAGCTGTTGCAATAAATACATCAAAAGTAGTTACAATGTTATTGCATGTATTGCTGATTTGTTACTGCAAAGTTATTTGAGACATTTAGAATAATTTGAGACCCTTCTTTATAATTTCTCATTTGAAGTCCACACACTTCACACTGTGTGCTTGGATAGCATTTACCATCCACATATGCTTTCAGGTATTTTTTCTCTTGTTTGATAAGAAAACAATACTAACCAGTCACCCCACACCCTGACCCACAAACACATGATTCCAGCGTGGGCTATATTACCGGGACCAGCAGCCAAAGAAGAGGAAAGGAGAGATGTAAAGAATCTACAAAACCACAACACCTGCAAAAGCCATACTGCCTGACAGGGCGCTTTCACAGTGCCTATAGTGGCCTCATTAGTTTTTCAAATGTGTCTGTGGCATGAACACATTTGCGATGGCCCCTATCCAGTTATTTCAGTAGGGAGCATGTTTTCTGCTTAGTGCAGCCCCTGAAAACAGACGCACACATGCACCGGACTGTTTTATGCAATGTCAGGAAGTAAGGTCTACATAGTCGTATGCAGACATTTGAATCAAATTATGTTTTGTTTATTTTCAAAGTAATTGTAAGTGTGCATCTTTTACAGAGAAGAGAGTTTCCCCCAGTATAGTAAGCTGAGGAAATACATGTCAATTGTGAACAAAAATGCTATATTTTTGCTCCCTGTAGATGAAATATAAGCTTATTTGCACTTAGTTATGTTCAAACTTTTACAGATGGAAATTTGCACAAAATGTGTAAGTATCTTTAAATAATAACATGGTCCATATGTGTAATATACACAGATCAGCCATAATATTAAAACCACCTGCCTAATATTGCATAGGTCACCCTCGTGCTGCCAAAACAGTTCTGACCTTCTGAGGCACAGATTTCACAAGACCCTTGAAGGTGTGCGGTGATATATGGCACCGAGACGTCAGCAGTAGATGCTTTAAGTCCTGTAAATTGTTGGGGCCTCCATGGTTGGGACCAGTTTGTCTGATGCATCCCACACATGCTGAGTCAGATTAAGATCTGTGGAATTTGGAGAGCAAATCAGCACCTTGAACTGTGCCTTGCACCTTTAACCTTTTATGTTCCTCAAACTCTTCATGTTTAATGTTTGCAGCGTGGCAGGACACATCTCCCAGCTGAAAGAGGCCGCTGGCATTAGGAACACTGTTGCTACGAAGGGGTGCATTTGGTCGGCAACAATATTTAGGTAGGTCTCAAAGGACCCAAGGTTTACAGCAGAACACTGCCCAGAGCATCACACTGCCTCCTCTGGCTTGCCTTTGTCACATAATGCATCCTGGATCCATATTTATGTGAACTATCTAATAAGATACACACGTTCTAACCCTAACCCTGACCTTCAGCCTCAGAAACCAAAAATTAACTGGCTTTGCACTGTCATTTTAAAAATAAAACCTTTTCCTTCCCTTCCTCTCCCCGCCCCCTTGTTGGTTAGGCCTGTTTTTTCTCTGATTTCCTTATTTTAGAACAGAAAATGTACTAAAACTTTCTTTCTCTCTCTCTCTTCATTTACACTCTCTGTAGCAAGTCAAGCGCTATAGCTACTCTGCACTTCTTATGGCTTCCCATTGCCCTTTATCTGTATCATACAAAACATTTACAGTTCGTAATAAAAGGGCTTAAATTGAGATTTATTGATAACTTTTGTGACTCGGACTTTGACCGCCTCCACAAAATACACACCTCACTGCAGAAAAACTGGTGATCCATCTAAACAGTTTGGGATTTTATTGTTCAAACAGCAAATACTTTGTCCTTCATCAATAAGTACAGTCAATAAAAGATTGAATAATAGCTCCTTGCTCACTCGTAATGTGGCTGGGTCACTTTTGAGGCTATAAGTTATGCCAGCACTACACAGTCCACTGCTTTTTAACAAACCATTAAATAGCTAATATTCAACATTATACAGCCTGACATTCAGCACGAGGAAGATACAGAACATTAAATTCAACATGGCAAATCTGAGAAAGTGTGAGACAGACAGGCCTTAGTCTTTTATTAAATCCTTTTTCTATGTGTGTGTGTGTGTGTGTGTGTGTGTGTGTATGTGTATGTATGTGTGTGTGTATGTGTGCAGAGAGCTTTTAGTGATGTACTTCTTGGGTCTGTGCTTAGCCATACAGTTTGAACTGCTAAGCTCATTCTGCTATTTAATACTTCTGTCATCTCATATATCTCATGACATACACATGTTGGAATCTGTCGTCTCACTCTTTTATCCACTCTCTTGCAGATAAGACTGGGCAGGGGGCAACATCTATCTCCATTTGTTCAGCTGGTGGGAGGCAAGATTTAAGTGGCGCAGATATGTCCCAGGGAGGTGCCTGTTTTAGCAGGCAGTTCCCTCCCCCATGGGTGTGTCCCATCCCGGTGCCCCATACAGAAATGCCTTTGGTTTCCAGATTCTCCACGGATCAACCATCCGCCTTGTGCTGTGATTTATAACTGCAAATTGAAAGATTCCAAAGCATGAGTCTGTTTGTATTGGCGATACAAAACGTCTGGTTGGTAACAAACCAGCAAAGAGAGGCCATGAGCCACAATCTGGTCTCATTTAACCCCTTAATGTCAAAAAGACAGTACAGTTTTTGTTAAATAATTGTCACATTTACTATGATATACAAACATGACTTTAAGAACATATGCGTAGGAATGTATGCCACACCTCAATGTTCATATATAGTTTATCTGAGGAAAAAAGGTGGTTATAACAAAGCATTTCCATATCAAAATCACGTTCTTAATGTCTGTGCACACTCATTCAGAAACTATTGCAGTGAATTCAACAATAAAGGCAGCATAGAGCTTTTTATTATACTGGTAGAAAAGTCCACATGCTGATCCATTATACTATGGCAAACATGGACATGAGCACACATCTACTACTCCGGAACAGATTTTAATAAGGTAAAGGGAACCAAAACAAATACTCTGAATAGACTGCAGACAGGATGTTAAGAAAGGCCCTCAAGCCTTTTTACTGCAAAGTATGCAGGCACACAATTGAATTCCTTATTTTTATAAATAAAGTTGGATTGAAATGGGTATTTCTTAACTATAGCTAATATAGGGGCACGGTCTAATTATAGGGGTCTTTGCTTTGTTTGTTAGTCATAGAGGCAGAACAGTCTGCATCAGTAACAGAACGTTGCATCTCTTTTAAGTGAATACTCTAACAAGAAAAACATGCCCAGCCAGGCAAAATGAACAGCTTTCTATTGTGCTAAAGTATTGATGTGGATACTGAGACAATCCTGTTTGTTTTGGACATCTTTATCTTCTCACTATTCTTCTTTTAGCTACATGCCGATTTGTGAGATTTTGTTTTTGCATCAATAGTTCATTATAGTTGGATAAAATCAGCTTGCAAAACTGGGTTCTCTCTCACTCATTTTCTGTAACTGCTTAATCCTCACTAGGGTCGCAAGTACCTGGAGAGTATCAACGGGGTCAACGGGTGCGAGGCAGGGACTCGCCTGGAGCAGGGTGCTCACACCATTCATTCACATGCAAAATAAGGTAATTAACTATAATTATATAAATATAGGCATTAGGCATTTGCAGAACTAAACTAATACATGTATGTCCATGTCAGCTAACTGCAGTCTGCATGTAGTATCTTCGGAGAATTCGTTTGGTCATAGTGTTTGTGGCATGAAGTTAGCTCCCAAATAAAGGTTAAAATGGAAAACCTCACAGCTTTCATATTGAATTTATTGGGGCGTGTGAGGGCCTAGTGATGGATCTAGTAATGGAAAATAAAACAACATAATGACACTTGAATACATTTTCACAAAACACAACATGTATTTTTGTGTCACATTTGCATCAGAAAATCATAATATCACGTTTTAACCCTCTAACCCGACAATAGCAGGCATCGGGGGGAAGTACATTGAGACTTTGGTAATGATCCCATTAACTTTAAATCTGCAATCAGAGGAGGTACGGCATGCACATATCCACATTGGTCATGGTAAAATAGATGTAACAGAATAGATATATTCAGAATACAGTATGTGAACTCAGTATAATTCTGTGATCAGTCCATGTAACATTTTAAACAGACACCATTCAGAATAGTTAGTTTTACATAACCAATAGAATATTCGTTCAATTCAAAACCAATTTACCTCTAACGTTTATTGACTATTTTGCACACAGCACATAAAAACACACTCATTAGACAAATTCATTAGACAAATTCTTTACAAAGACAAAGCTAAGACATACAGTTGTGGGCCGAAGCAAAAAAAAAGTGTTCCAGATTACAGACCTTCATTAAACCTAGCAATTTTATTAATTAAACATATAAAAAAAATCAATGGCATGATGAAACAATAACAATGCTGAGTGAGAAATTATAGCAGCATCTGACTAGATATGGTTCAGAATAAGAGAACTGTTATAAAGTTACAAAGCTAAGAGCCAAGAGCAATTGATTAAGGCAGACAGCAGCCATCAATTTTGCAGAATACAGCTGGGAGTGGGCAACTGGCCACCCCCACAGACAAAGGGGCCATTAGCCTCTACACCAAGATTCTGATTTGCATCAGGAGCATAGATTGATTGATCCCAACACTGTAAACGTATTGTCTGTTGCTATTTGTTTCATGGTATAAAAGGCTGAACGCGGTTAAAGTTCTCAGAGTTAAGCTTCAAAGACAGAAATGCTCCTGGGATTCCATCAACATCAAATTAAGCTTTTACGTCACTGGTCTGGACGAGTTTCTTTAAAATAAGACGAAAATCCCACAGTAAAGTCCAGCATAAGGAACAGTGCAAATTAAGAAAAAAAGATTAAGAAAAACAGCCCACTTTCTTCCCATCTGTCTTAACAAGTATTCCAAATGCATTCTCAAGTATATTCTCAACGTGTTGCACTGTATATTGCAGCAGACTAGATTATTCAGACCGTGCATTCAGTGTACAGCCATCACTAATTTTTCAAAGTATTCTACCAATCACAGTTTTCTATAACTATATGAAATAAGTACAATGCTTCCTTTATTGTTGGATGCACTGTGACGTTTTACTGAGTGAGTGTGTGAGCTGTTTCAGAGCACTGCTCAGATTGGTAAGCACTTGTTTTACATAGCCACAGAAACCAGAAAATGGGCCTGTTATGTAACTAATATTCCTCTTCATCTAGTTTATGATGCTTTCTAACACAGAATAAATAAAAATCTATGAATGTTTGGCTTTCTTTGATTATGCTCTTTACAAATGGAAACGGCCTGAGTTATTCTAAGGTTCTAAAAGTTTAGACCCTCTGGCGGTTTTTGGCCGTTTAAAGAGCCTCCTCAGCATATGCTTTATATCCAGAGTGAAAGTGATCCCTAGTGAAGTTTTTTAGGGTTTTTTTTTTCAAATGTCAGTACATGTGGTAGACTGGTAGTTATTATCTTGTGGAATGCAAAGTGCTTGGAGAGTTTTGTGATAAATCTAAGCCGAGCCTGGCAAACACTGAGGCTTCGCTGCCAGAATCTTGCCACCGGCGTTGGGCTGAAGACCAGAATCTGACACTGTGCTTATTTTTAGGTGTTTTCTTCAGTGCTGTATATAAGACAAACATCTTCATTCTTTGTCATAGCTTGGGAACAAACTATTTCCAAGCATTTTTTGCATGAAAGAGAAAGAAAAGAAAAGAAAAAACCCATGGACTGACTCTACTTCATTAGAGATTCTCATTGATGGAACTTTCTGTGAGCCTTTAAACAAGAAAGAGAAATGGGCCTGGGTCTTGAAAGAAGAAGCACACTTTTATATAACAAAAGGAAAGTAATCTTGCTAATGACATTTGCGTTTTTGGCACTGCCTTTTCCATTTGATAGAATGAGCGGACAAGGCAGAGTCACCGTGATGTGAAATATGGTCAGCCTGTAGGACCTGCACTTTTCAGAGAGAAAGCCCATTAGCCAGACTTTACAGACCGTGTCATAAATTATGACACAGGGTTAAGCACTCTCAATTTACAAACAGGTAATGTACACTCACACAAATGAGCTCCTGAGAGGAGCCAAATAAAACGGCAGTAAAAGTCAGAGACGTCCAGACTCCTAGCCGAGTAGAGGAAAATAATAAATAATTAAACAAACTAAATGAGTAGCTAGAATAAATGCTGTTGTGAACAACAGAAAAAAAGAATCAAAGTTGCTTGCCTAATTAACAGATAATGAATTGGACTGCAAGATGTGCACATGAGAAAAAAAGAAAAATGTTTTTTTTTTTTTTAAGCATCTACTTATCCAAAAGAAGGCATGAGAGTACAATACCATATTCTTCAATACACAAACTGTAGTCAAAAAGGTCATAATGAGGCATTGTAAAATGTCACCTGTGCTTTCTAATGTGGCTAACACTTCATGTTCTATCTGCGAGAGATCAGAATCTTGCTGCTGCTCTAAAAACACACACACCAGCAAGTGAGAGCGCGTCCTCTGCATTGAGATGAAACTGTTTTGCCCGTGTTGCACCGCAGCATACAGATGAGCTGTATCCGTTGGCAGGCCTTGGCGTGAGGCCTTGAACTGCTTGGAAGTTTCCCCTGGTGTAGAGTCGTTAGAAATTTTCTGGTGCTCTGTAAACACTGTGATTATCTGGCTGCTGTCTGTACTAGAACAGGGTGAATGATACTGAAAAACAATCGGTGGGGTTGGAAAACTGGTGCTCGAAGATGAGCAAAAATGTCTATGATGGCTATTGCATAGGAAAACTGCAATTTCGAAGTGGCTGGAAAAAAAAAATTCTGTTTGTTGTTTGATGTGGACGAGTATTCAGCATTTGGCAAGATAATTGGCCATTAGGCCTGAGTAAGCCACGAGGTGGGTTTGTGAAGCAATTAGGAAAATAAAGAAACAATATAGCTTTGTTGTCAAAAAACTTTCTTAACAAGGAAAGTCCTAAGGAGAAAGAAAAAGCATTAGAAAGAGTGGTTTCATTACATGGTCTTGTTTGTAGCGGCTGCCATAAAAGAACAGTTCATTAGTGGACACTGCTGAAAGATTAACATCATGAACAGGGATATTATTTTCCTCTCCTGCCAAGAGAACTCTCCATGGCAAGCGCGGCCCACTTCTTTCATTTCCTTGTTGCGCTAAGTGCAATATCTGTGCTTGTTTAATGTGCTCAAATTCCTTCGCCCCCAGAGCAATAATAACAATACACGCACGTCGGTGATTGTGGCGGTG
Source organism: Brachyalestes nurse (assembly GCA_037974405.1). Lineage (NCBI taxonomy): Eukaryota > Metazoa > Chordata > Actinopteri > Characiformes > Alestidae > Brachyalestes > Brachyalestes nurse. The sequence continues at coordinate 49,412,898 of JBBPCY010000001.1, read as the reverse complement.
ATGAGGACGAAGACATTTGAGACAGAAAGGCCTTCCTGGACAGCGCGTGGCTTTGAGGCCTGCTGTGAGAAAACATAAACGCCATGTTCTTGCTCCCCATGCACACGTATAAGAAAGAGAGCATTCATTAAAACAAGCCCTGCTTGTTATGCGCCCATCAGTTCAACTGGACACCAGCCAATCCCTGACCCCTGGGTCATTCAGCAGTCACAAGAACATACACGGGTAGACGTGTTTGCCAAGGTGCCTCTGCTTAACTGGAATTTAAACAGCATACACGGTGAACGGATTCCACGCCTTATAAATGGTGAAAAGTGACAAGCAGTTTGCTGGAAAATGCCACATTTAATGAATGAGACATGTGGTGGAGCTTGATTTACGAGGCCCTATCAATATCATCCTGCTGCACAAAGCCCAGGTTTGGCTGTGTTGTAGTATATTTATTAACCTTGCAAACCTTGCCTTGAAATGTTGTGACTGACTGAAATTTGCCAAGTTCACTGTCCACACAAAGACTGTAACTCAGACAAAGGAACACAGAGACCATTCAAAAACATAATAGAAATCTTGTCAGTTAGTATACATTGGTTGTTGAGGTTTTTTTATGACCACTATATTGCCTCTATTAAACACTTATAAAACCTAGTTTTTATATTAAAAGACTGAAGCAGATTGTATAAACTAAAATATAAATATTAGGTATTATCTTCTTCCCATCATCATGCATTTAGGGACTTGTGAATTAATTTTATGCCTTGGCGATTTTAGTGTAATCTTTTGTAGGCAAAACAGAGAGAAAAACAAATACCACAAAACCGATGACTAATTTAGTGTGAGAAATAAAAAAAAATAGCTCATCAATAATGTTGACCGGTTGCATATACTCCTAATGGCAAGGGCATAACTTTGTGCTGAACATTAGGGGGGGTTCAAGATCTCTGTCTAAATTAATAAAAAAATACATTCGTTTTAAATGCCAGAGGACCACCAGCATTTATGCTAGAGCGGCATCCACTGCTGTTTTGCCAGATAGCAAAAACGCCCAATGGTGACATGGTTGAACTCTGCTTATTTATGTATGTATTCAGTCATTTACTTTTGTAAAAGTCAGCTACTTTGGTGTTCCTGTATTAGAAATACATTGTGATACTTTTACAGTGATTTACTTAACGTAGTTGCAGCTGTGTACTTGACTATTTATGTCACAATGACACAGGAGTTGCTAGTACTAGCTAGCAAGACCATGGCAGCTTCCACTCAATTGATTAATCTACAATTTAATTGCAATTATTTACACTAATGATTTTACATTCAATATTTCAGATTTTTTGTAGATAAGATAAAGATGTTTCTGTTAATCCCCAACTCACCATTTCAGTCATAGACTACATCTTTTTGTAACTAACAAGCCTACAAACATGCACCGTCATTCACTGTCTGTCTGTGTGTGCAGGCGTGTGCACTCGAAATGAGTGGAGTAGCCTCTGAACCTTACTGCTCTGAACTAACCTTCGGCAGCTAGCTGTCAATCACAGTGTTATGCAGGAGGTATGGCAGATAGGTAAGCGATGCCAAAACGTGTGACTGTATTGTAGCAAACAGCTACTTAAGTTACAATTCAGTGAAACTGACATTGGTCCTAGACAGTAAGCTACATCACTGGCAGCCTTAAAAAGTGTCGTCTGTCTTTTCATGTGTGATGTCTCCACAGTTCAGTTAGCAAGCATTTAGTTAGCACCAGCGACTGCACCAACAAACATGCAGCAAATAGTGAAGGTTTGGTGGAGAAAGCGGGTTGGGTAATACCAAGTATTCGGCGAAGGAATAGGGGGGGTTACATTACCAGATGATTAAACATGCAACTTTTTTGGTGGCAATAATTGAAATGATTAAAGAAAATCAACAAACTATTTATGCAAGATAATTCATAATTCTATTAACTGGAATGATGTGATTATATTGGGGGGTTGTATTTGCTGGATCTGATTATTGGGGGGGTTATGACCCCCGTAAC
>JBBPCY010000001.1:49398612-49408750 GCA_037974405.1 Brachyalestes nurse | reverse complement strand
GTAAACTGATTTTATTGGGGGGGGGGGGGGGGTTATATTGGCTGGATCTGATTATTGGGGGGGTCATGACCTTTCTTCACCTAAAACAGAACTTGTGAAAAAGTGAGATGACTAAATTGCATTATTTGTTCTTATTTTATTTCACACTCGGTATAAAACAAAACACAGAAAAAAATAATGTTTTTAGCCTTTTCTGTTTAAAAGAAATACTTTTAATTAGTATTGAACATTTCCATCATGTAGATATTTAGTAAACTTTACAAAAGATTCTCTACTGAAAAAAGTTTCTCTACTGAAAAAAGTTTCTCTACTGAAAAAAGGTTCTCTACCGAAAGCTTCTATAGGGAACAAAAAGTGTTCCAAGGCACTGCTCCAAAGAATCACCGTGCCGCCAAAATGTTTAAGAGTTTATGAAGAAGCTCTGACGTCATGTGGGATGTGTTTAAGTTTAGCCCCACTACCTCTTAAAACCACTTAGTGCACTTAAATGAAAACGGAGCATGTACAGGTTAACAGAAGTGGTCTGACACCGCAGTGGTGGAAGAGTAATGAGAAAGCCACACTGCATAAGTGCTTAAATAATCCTGAAGGGGTTGAGGCCTCCTGTCAGCTCTCTGAGTGCTTTCCAATGGCACAGGGCCTGAGGCTAAAGCTACACGCATGTACCGGAGAGCCCAGCAGCTTTCCTGCAAGGCTAAAGAGGGGTGGATAACTAATGGTCAGCGGGTCTCCCTTCAGTAATGTTGATGTATGGTTGGAAGGAGACAGGAGCAGCGACTTTTGCTTCTTCGTATCACAGCAATTAATCTAACATGTCATGTGATGAACTTGGGCACAGACTTGGAACCTGAAATGCTTGAATTATACAACACATTAAATGAGCCTTTAACGATTCTGGACCCTAAGAGTAGTGACCTCAGGGTCTTTTTGTCTTTGTCCAGGGGAGTGGAGAACAAAGTGAGACATTTAAAGTCTACACAGCGGATACGCAGTGAAAAACTTGCGCTTCCTGGTGAAGTTGTGTGGAAGAATATTGGCCATATGTGATTCATTTGCGAGGGTATGCTTCGATTAATCAGAGCTTGGTGGCAGACGTTTGTGTTCGGCCCTGTGCCACCTGAGGAAGAATTATCTGCTCTGCTCTGACCCGCTGGTAAATAATTAGAGCAGAAAGTGATCCTCCTCATTAATATAGCTTACATTAGCATCATTCACTGGCCTAGTTACATTGGCAGCCAGAGGTGAGGCGCGGAGACAAGCCGAGAAAGACGGCCACATCTGTTGATGAGCTGGGGCAACTTCCTCACGTAGCTGTCGACTGCCAGAGGCTGACTGCATTTGCAATAAGGCCTGTCCATGAAAGTGCAACAGATTTTTCTGTTTTGTGATGCCCAGGGTAACATGAGGCAGTGCCAGGGGTCAGAGCATCGAATGTTCAACCCAAATGGCCAGATGGACCTGCAGACTGAGAAGCGCTTTTCTGCCTCACTGAGGCCATATGGAACTATGAAAAGTTACACAAAAACTAGTGGGTCTGTGGCCCTTTGACATCAATGATTAAGTCAAAGTGCCCTCCACACTGCAAGATGAACTCCTCCAAGCTAAACAAAGGTGATGATGACAGATGATCGTAATTATAAAGCGGTAAATATTAGTACGCTTCATAGCTCCAAGCAGATTTCCTCTATGGAATTATTTCAAAAACACTTAACTCCCTCAAATCTCAGACTTATTACAACTTTAGGCCATCACACACCAGCTGCACAGCACCACATAGCAAAGCATAGCTATACCACATACATGAGCTACAGTGAGAGTGCTGATGAACATCAAAAGTATTTTACACTCTACTTGTATGGATTTAAAGGATTGAAACCTTTAACATCTATATTGCACTTATTATATTTGAAAAAAACTGTTTTGAGCTAAAAAAAAGCAGCTAAAAACTATTAGAGATTAGCATTTGTCTGTTGACTTTAGACTGATATTCTTTCTTGGTGTACATTTTATGCTTTGTGTAAATACCATTCCATGCATGCTATGCTTTTGTTTTGGGTTTCATTTAATATAGCAATATCAAAATAATTAGTGGCATGGTGTGGTGCTTCGAAAAACTGAGCACTGAGTGAAGTCACCAAATTATGGCGTTGAATGTCAGTGGCAAAATTTTACATTTTACATCATTACAAACTAGCTGAGATGTTCTTAGGTAAATTATGTAATAAAAGTTTGGTCTCAGCAGATCCTGGACATTTACAAGCATGCATTTCACTTGTTGAACTGGGTGTTGTGTGTGTTGGTGTCGTGTAAGATCTAAAACTGCAAAAAGATGCAGTTTTCCAGGGATGCACAATGAAAATGGAATTGTGATTGCATAGGCAAATATTTGCTTAAAAAAATAATATTGGCATTGGACTGATGTATTTGTTTTTTCATTTTCATCAGCATCTGTGTCGGCAGCTCATTTTACTTGTCTCTTAGTATCTACTGCATAATTTATTGTAGTTATTAAGGAGCGTAAACATCTGAGCTTACAATGAATTAAATGTATTACAGTTCTTAAGCACAGTGGTTCTCAAATCAGTCCTCATGGACTCCCAGATGGTCCACATTTTCACTATCCCTATGCACTGGGAGTTTCACTACAGCAAAAATGTGGACCATCTGGGGGTCTCTGAGGACTGGCTTGAGAACCACTACTTTCAACTTTCACTGCAATCTGGTTTGATTATTTTGGCATAATTCAGAAATGTAAAAAAACCCACACTGAATACTGATTGTGGTTTCCAAGCTCAGACCTGGAGGCCCCCCTACCATGAACATTTGGGTGATTTTTCTACGTAACTGACTCAAATAACTAGCACAAAGATACAAATTAACAACACAAGATAACACAGGAGGAATTATTTAGCTAGTAGTTTTATAGATCATGAAAGAAATACATCGATTTTATTATTAGTTTTGTCAAAAAGTGAATGCTTACACTGTTGAATTATTACAATCAATAGTGTATGCGTTCATTATAATTATTCTTAAAGTACAAAACAAGTTAAGCTGAATAGCTGTTTTTAAAGCACTGAATAATATATAGTATGCATAATGAATAGTCCTGAGATTAACAAATGAAAAGGAATCCTGCAGTTTAAGGGGTTAAAATCCTTCCACATGGAGGCAGCTGGGAGTGTGTGCACATTATCAGTCTCTTGCTGTCTGTCCGCAGCGGGTAAGGGCACACGCAGCAGGCATCTCAGGATTTAGTCTGATGAGATGGGGTCCAGCGAGCCCCACCCGGACTCCTCCAGGCCCTCACACAGCTAGAGCCGTCTGCAGCTCACTGGAGTGGAGCAGATACTGGCACTGACCATCTGGAGCTCCCCCTCCAGACTAGACCCTCTGATAAAGCCAGTCTTCAGTGTGACAAATGGCCAGCCCGGCCACCCAGCAGAACTCATATCATTTTCACCAAACCTGACATGAGACATCTTGTCATTGTTCGGTGTTACGGCACCTCAGAAACAGTCCTAACTCAAGCTAATTCAGAAGAAGTGTTACAAGTGTTGTGTTACAAAGTAACATCTGAGCACTCAGCTACCTATTTTTCTGGCAACTAGTATAAACCATATCTAGAGGCAAGCATTCTATCACAGAACTATATCACTGAAGGCCAGAGATAGACAGAGAGAGAGAGAGAGAGAGAGAGAGAGAGAGAGAGAGTGTGTGAGAGAGAAAGGTATATACAGTGTAAGTCGAAGTACCAATATGGGAAGAAATCTTTCTGTAAAATCCTTCAGAATAAAGTTTGAATGAACATACTTCCTGAGGAAAGAGTTTTTGGTGTTGACAGAAGCTGATTTTCAGATATATGATTTTTAGAAATAATCTGAAAGCCAGATTACGCTTTAAAATCTCTAAATACATGCACCATTTGTGGGAATTTTGTAGTTAGAAAGAGAAAATGGATATTGGATTCTTCAGCTTTTCAACAAGCTGTTCAGAAAAACTATTTTAAGACTTTTATCAGTTGTTAAACTATTAATAAGCAGGTGATAATAAATGACTAATGTTCTATTATATTACTACTACTACTATTTGTAAGAAGGCTTTGGAATAAGTTATTAATATATTCATAAAATGTGTTAATAGGATCTTCTGTAAATTAGTTGTTAACTGTTTGTTGCCCGATGAGTTAATTATGTAAATTTATAGTTGCATGCATGTTTGATCTTTAGTTGTGTGCATGCTTGAAATGTCTTTATGTGACACATTCATCAAGGACATAAACAGCTATTAAGTCTAAATTCTCAGTGACCAAATATGGTAGTAAATCCTAGTAAATTAATGTTTCAGTTGCAGCTGCTCATACATGAATGTCTCTATGACCTGCCAGAACTCATAAGCAACAGACAAGAATTTTAAAAAGATCAATGATTATTAGGCCACTGTATTGATCTCTTTTGCTATGAACCCTGGGAGCTAATGTCCACATTTAAGAGTTTACTGTATTATTAACTATTTACTGTCAGAAATTGGTGTAAAAACCTAACATAGTTATCTGAATGTGCAGTTATATTGATTCATTCACTTATTCTTTTTCTGTTACAGCTAAAACCTCTGTAGGGTCTTGGGTACCCAGAGCCTATCCTGTGGTCTACACCCTGGGTAGGGCACCATCCAAAGCAGGGCACACACAGCATTCACTCACACACTCACACCTACGGTCAATTTAGAATTTAGAATTCTATGCAGTTATCTGAAAAGTTTAAATGCATAAGACATAATACAAAAGTGACTTCATTGATGCCGTAATTTTACTTGATGTGAAGCAGCAGGTTTCCACCATGCATTGGTCAAGTATTTCAAGTATGCATGCAACTGAAAAATTACAGTTAATTAACATAAAACTCATTAGTCAAACAGTTAATAGCTCATCTTGTAAGTTTAGTAGTTAAGTTTTTCCTAGCTTGCTGAGGCTCTTTTTTGTACTACATATTAATTTATTATTCATTGCTTTCTAGTAGTCCATTAAATGCTAATATGCCAACCTTAGAATAACTTGTTACCAACTTTTCGAGAATATGTGACAGGCTGTGGAGTTGTGGTGAAGTGAATCCTCTAATAAAGTTGCCATAATGAACTTCTGGACAATGTAGTTAGACGTGAGTGGACACAAATTGACAAAACACTAAAAAGAATATGCTTCTATTGACTTTTGACATGTTTTATGATTACAGCTAAACAGAAAGTTGCATATTATAGATGCAGTTTATTCAAAAATATGAAAAGGATCAAAGCAGGTCATATCCGCCTCTCGTGTTGTGCCTCAAAACAAGGTTTCTCAAAAACTGTTCAAGAGCTACTTCACAGCTCGCTGCATCCAGAATCTGAATCATGAGCACCATCGTGATCCAGGCAAACAGACCCCTGTCATATCTTGTCAGCAGTTAGTGGTAAACACATACAATAAAGCAATAAAGGGGCTCATCTAAACTTGCGTGAGGATAGGACCTGCTGTTTTTTTCCGTTCTCCTGCCCTGCAGAGCTTATGGCCACAGCAGAGGCAATGTGGAGGTTGCTGAGGGGAAAATGAGAGAAACATGCTAAAAACAGCTTGGCTCTCCATGACCTCCCATTTTTGCCTGCGACAAGCCTGCCTCTGACTAAAAGCGCTGTTTTGTTGCCAGTCAATGCAGTAACAGCTGGAGACACAAAACAAGGGACATCCATTTGAGGAAGCGTGGTGCAGAGTTCTTTTTTTGGCATGCCACTAATTCACTTCAAACTGAGAGAAGTGCTGATTGAATAAATCAGGAGGTGGTGGAAAACACTTTTTTCCCAGCCCTCCGGTTTTGACAAACATGTTTGTTTTTCACCCCTTGAAGAACCTGATGAGATGCTGGGTGCCCCCTGCTTATTAACGGAGAGACGGGGCGATAAGTGTTAGCAAATTAGCACTGGTCGGACAGCACTTGCTTTTTGCCACCTTTCAGTGTCATCAGTGTGCACTCCTTTTTTGCTCTGAACACTCAGCAAAGTGCAATCTGTATTCAGAGTGTGTCCGTTTATCAAACGCCTAATTCAAATCATTTTCAATTTAGAGTAATGCAGGAAACTAAATGTCTTTGATATGCTTACTGCTGCACTTCAGCCTCATTACAACACATGAAGCCATTGCTTAGCTGTTGTTGTCTATGGAAAATGGGTAAATAAATGATTTCATACCTTATCTGAAGTTGTTTGCTTTTATCAACTGCTCTTACTCTCCGGTACGCATGCAGATGTAATTGGACTTCAACTGAGCTACATATTTGCTCTGTGTGAAGTTCTGATTGCAGCAATATCATTATAAATGGACTCATTTTTTTAGTCCTTGGAATTTATGTCTTGAAGTCAATGATGATTAAATCTTTTTGTAGTGTTTATGAGCACTCTGCTAATAACAATGCGGTGTACACATTGAGCACTAAACTACATAGATTATATGGACAAAAGTATTGGGACAAACGTAATTATTGGATTTAGGGGGGTTACTTCCAGTTAAGGGCTTAATGTTAATGCTTCAGCATACCAAGCCATTTTGGACAGTGCCATGCTTCCAACTTTGTGGACACAGTTTGGGTAAGGCAGGGCTCCAGACAAAATAAAAACCTTAGGAGCCATTGGCCAAATTATTTTTTAAGAACCATAATCTGTGTCAAATGTGATATAAATAAAAAAATATCGTCATGGCACATTTTATCTCGTCTTATCCCATGTAAAGAGCGTTAAACCGAAACAAATTTCTCGTGTAGTTAATGTTTATTTTTCCTGTACTTTAGAATGCGCTCTGTAACAGGTTGCCAGGCTGTGTGAATCCTGTCAAACAAAATTCAATCTGTCAACACTGCTCTCGATAGAGATGTATCGGTCACGAACGAGTCAGTTCTTTGGCTAAATTTGGGAAAACAAAGAGCCGTTTGAGCATAGACATAAAAATATTACTATGTTGACCACAGACATGGAATATTACTAGATTGACCACATAGAATATTGCTAGACTGAACACAAATATAGAATATTACTAGATTGACCACAGACGTAGAATATTACTAGACTGAACACAAACATAGAATATTACTAGACTGACCACAGACATAGAATATTACTAGAATGACCACAGACATAGAATACTAGATTAGATGACCACCTCTGCCATGTTGCAAGAGGCACTGCTGTGGAGTTAAGTAGTGGATAAAGACGCCTCATGCATGTCCTGCTTGGGACTGTACACTCCAAACCAGATCCCGAGGGATTACATTTGCTGAAGAATTGCTTTGAATATATTTGGCCATTTTTAAATCCTGTTTTATAAACCTTAACCTTAGCTAAGCCCGGCTAACCTATCAAAGCTATACATTCCTGTGTTCAAGTTAGCCTCCAAACATTTTGCCTAAACTGAGGCACTAACTATTCAGATTGTTGTTCACTCTATAATTAACTTTTCTCAAACTCTGGAGGTTTTCCTAGTTTACCCCAGTTTATAAATCTTAACCTTAGCTAAGCTAGCAAAGCTATGCATCCTCGTGTTCAAGAGAGCCTCCAAACAACGTTTTGGCTAAATGTAAGCACTATAATACGTGATTTTATAATGGCCAAATATCAAAACAGTTGTTCAGCCTTGCCATGGTTTGTCATTCGACACATTTTGAGAAAGCTGTATTATGGTGTGTGCCATGCTAGTTTGGTAACAGATGCTCAACCGGCATCATATGGTCAAAGTTACCACTTGGTGTCATTAAAACACAGTGGAGGTTTAATGATTAAGAGCCCAGTCAAGGTGGTTACAGCACACCGGGAATGAGCCATCTACCCTGTATGTCTATGCGTTTGGGAGCCAAATGAGCTGGATCTTCTTAGTGATCTGATCCAAATAATCAGATTCATTAGAAAGAACCGAAATTCCCATAGCTAATCACGTGATAGTGTAGTAGGAACGGCAGACAGGTTGAGCGTATCTGCACATTATGAGATGTCACTTTTCTTGTGATTTTATTTTAATTACTCTTGGTTTTGAGAGACGATCGCCATTGGCGACTGAAATGAAAAAAGTAGTCGCAAAATAAAAAATCTAGTTCCATTGGTGACCTTTTTAGTCGCCATCTGGAGCCCTGTAAGGTCTTTTTTGTATTTCAGCATGACTGAGCCCCAGTGCACAAAGCTAGGTAAAGACATGGTTGGATAAGTTTGATGTGGAAGAACTAGCCCGCACAGAGCCCTGACCTCAACCCCATCCAACACATTTGGAAAAAACTGGAACAGAGATTGCGAGCCAGACCTTCTCATCCAACATCAGTATGAATGGGCACAAATTCCCACAGAAACTCCAAAATCTTGTGAAAAGCCTTCCAAGAAAGGTGGAAGCTGTTATATCTGCAAAGTGGGAAACAACACCATTATTAAAGTCAATGTATTTGAATGCAGTTTCATTAAAGTCCTTTTTGGTGTAAGGGTCAGGCATCCCAACAGTTTTGTCCATATAATGTATTCCTGATATTGTTGTGTGATCTATTGTTTTTTATATTAATGTGTGTCTTGTTGAATATATAAAGACATGTTTTTGAGTAAAGGCATGTGTGTATTCTGTTGGAAAGAGTGTGTATCTTTTTTTCTGATCATCATTCAACACCTGAAAGCGTCACAGGACTAGCATAGCACAATAATTTTACCTTTTGTGCAATTATGCATATTTAGTTAAGTATGCTGGTTGCAAACTTTTGAATGTGTGTTTTCTAACTAAGCATCTAAGATCATGTTCACAACATTAGTAGTGTCTGTTCTGCTTCTAATGTACTACTATAAGTAGCCATAGTTACTAAAAATATATACTTAAGAAAGCAACTAAATGCTTTAGTTAATAGTCTAAGAAAACAATGAAAAACTGTTTTATCAAGCCAGCTGCTCTTGTGTTAGTCTTTGTACAGCTGCTCGACAGCTCTGAGCACGTATTAAATAGCAGACGATTTTAAAGCGATGTCAGTCATGCACATTACAATGTCAGTGCTTGCGGTTTATTTTGAGATCTTGCTGTTTTGAAAGTTTCACCAGTCATCACATACAGAAAAACCGAGCTGCCAGGCGAGACAAAAAACACTTTTCTAAAAGTCAACAGTCCAATAAATCTTGATGATTTTTAATTGCAAAAAGCATATGATACCCTTACAGATTCCTAGTGAACCCCAGCCTCCAGACAGGACCCACAACGACAGTGTAAAAGCCAGTTGTGTAATAAGTATCGACCTTCCTTTCCCTGAAACAATGTGTTAAATGTGAGAGTACAATGACACAGAATACAGGTAGTCTGCAATATGATAAACACACATTTTTCACTAAAATACTGGATTACAATATGAGAAGCACAGAGGCATTATCAACCATTTATGTGCCGTGGATTTTAAGGGAAGCTTCCTGTGTAGTTTCACTGGTGCATCTTGCTGAAAACCAGTGCCTTAATTTTTGAATGACAGCGTGCCCCTGTATGACAATGTGCTTGTGCTGATTTCAGTATGTATCTTGCTTAGGCCTGTTTGTATCTTGCTTATGTGAGGGCTTATGTGACTGGATGTGAGGGCTAACTTATCAATAACTAAGAGTGAGTATTGATAGCTCACATACTCAGCTCACAAACACCATATTTTACAGCCTATTGCAGTAGTTGAGAATGAAGCCCTAAAATGAGCTGTCCAGCTAACAACTGGTGGGACTTAAATGTTGATTTGTGCAGCAATGGCAAAGCTAGCACAACACTATATTTCACAGCTGCACTGCACTTTCACAATCATAACAAGAACTGAAGGACTGTGTAAGAAATCTTACTAGAATATCTGTTACAAGGTGTTCTAAGTAGGGATTAAGAACTGGTATTAAGTTGGTATGGGTTCCTGATTGGTCAGTACCAAAAGTTCTTGGACAAACGGTGCTACTTGGGGTATTTATGCTACATTAATGCATCCTAACATAGCTGAAATTTCTTCCAAATGGCTGGTAGTAAATCAGTGGGAGGGATAGGAGCAACACTGTAATTATGAATCACTACCAGACATTTGAAACATTTTTCCTTTCTCATTTTATATATATAATATAAAATGCAGTGTGTGTGTATATA
>JBBPCY010000001.1:49372949-49398575 GCA_037974405.1 Brachyalestes nurse | reverse complement strand
TATATACACACTGAGGTCCATGAACCCGTGTCGCGGTGTGAGAAGGCAGGATCGCGACACACAACTTCCAGCTCCCAGAGTAATCCTTCCTGTCCAGATCCAATGCTACCACATCTTTAACTGTTCCCTCTCTGCTAGGGGGGTTGAATCGGTATACGGGTCCCGCCCAGAAACATACATTTTTCAGCATAATAGGAGGGTTTTCACGTCAATTTCTTTTCTTTAACCAATAACCAATAGCTGAGGGTCTTAGGGTTTCAAAGAGCCCTCCCACAAGTTTAAAAACTTACAAGCACGGATGGACTCCTTTGTTTGCTGAATGTGGAAGTTATTACACTGGGTTTAAAAGTGTCTATAATCTGGCTGGGTTGTGATAATACTGCTTTGGAGTTTCTGTGTAATTGTTTTATTGTGCTTTGAGCGAGTTTTGTGGCTCCGGGCAGCTGGGCGGAGCGTTTTTTTAGTTTGAACAGAGTGGTGAACCGAGAGAGGTGTTAGGGCTTTATGAAGTTGTTACTACCAAGCAATAACATCCTCACAATTCCGCATATCTATGACTTTCAATGTAATTAAAATGTAAGCACTGATATCCATTTGTATGTGAGATTTTACAATGACAACCAATCAGACCCACCACAGTTAGTAGTGATGCACCATGCAAACTGACCAAGTGTCCATTCAATAAACAAGCATTCTGCACCTCTGCCACATTAATATGGCGAAGGAAAGAACCTGCAGAGCAAAGGTCCAAACCTCAGATTAATACTCAATGTTACCGCAGACCACCTACTAAACCACACATAAATCATTTTTGATTATACCCCTGGAATCAGAAATGTGAATTCATTCCTTTGTTTGTTTCTGCTAGGTATCAAAAAGTATTGCTCATATGTACTGCCACAGGAAGGAGTTTTGAGTGAAAGAGCAAAATAATGAGACAGTATTCCTTGTTTTCAGGAAAACACTGAATATATAACACAAGCTATCATTTCTGTATGTGTGTGTGTGTGTGTGTGTGTGTGTGTGTCTGTTTGTGTTTGTGTTTTAGCTAGTGGAGCAGCTGTCTCTGTTTCATAGCTTTCATCAGTATAATCCCATCTGATAAAAATGCGACCCACAACAGTGTTGTCAAGCCAATAATAAACTAATAATGAATAATAAACTCTCATTTGTGGATGCTTACTATGAGCCATCGTTTAATTAATTTCCAGCGGCCAGCTTTAAATTGAAATTAAATTTCACATTTTGCAGATTGAAACTCAGTCACAGCAGTCAACAGATGTGTTTGTGTGTGTGTGTGTCCTCTGATATCCCATTTGTCTCCAAAAGACCATTTCTTTGCGCATCATTATCAGTTTGAATTCCCACAGTCTCCGCTGTCATCTATGACTAATGATGCTAAATTGATAAGTGATCGATCGTGAATGGGCTAACGGGCCTGTAGCTGCACTCATCCATAAACAATCCATTATTCCGCCCCCCCTGTCATTACCATGCCCTCTTGTCTCCACGTCAGCATTGACTGGGTGGACAGAACTGTAACTAAATAGCAGCAGCCAATATTAGCTCGTCCGAATACTGGGTTAGACTGATGTGCTTATTATACTGAGAAGGGGTGTGAATTGAAAGTATCTGGATATTTAGACTCAGTGCTGCACAGCAAGGAAAGGGGTCACAATTAATTTTGGTTCTCTCCAGCTATTCTACTAATGCACAACTCTTTAACATTCATTTGTTAAAGGGTTAGGATTATGACCAAAGTTAGGAATACAACACGTTTAGGAATTACATTTAGGTTTAGGTTTAAACTTTGGGGTAAGATTATAGCCAAAGTAGGGTTAAGCTTCAGGCTTTTGTTTAAATTTAGATTCAGGCTTAGGCATCATGCTTAACATTGGGTTAGACTTTTTGTAGAAGTTAAAGATTAAATTTTAGATTTTTGGCTGGAGGCTTAAAAGTTGAGGTTGATGTTAAGGCTGTTAAGTTAGAGTTCAAACTTTAGGCTTTTAGGCTTTGGGTTGAGGTCAAATGACAGTTTGGTTTAGGCCTTCGGCTGAGTTTTAATTTAGGCCTGGGCTTTAGGTTGAGGTTAAAGTTATAGTTGGATTTATCTTTTGGATTTGGCTTGAGGTTAAAGTTCTTGGTTTGGTTAGGAGTGTAGTAAATGCTAGAATAAATGGCAGGTTTGTGCCTAGACATTGAGTTACAGTTAATAGACACATAGATGAATACTTAGTTATAATAGTTAGGCATAATAGTTATTAAAGTTAGGACTTATAATTAAGTAACTGAGGAGCAGTCTAAGTGTTTAAAGACAAAGTAGAGATCTTCAAAGATTCGAGCTATTAAAATAAACTGTCCTAAAATTATCAGAAGGTACATCATTTTTTTAATAAACACTATATCCACAAAAGTATTGTGCCAGACCATCACATGAACAGGGACTTTAATGACATTTCATTTAAAGACATAGACTTTAATATGGAGTTGGTTTCCATTTGCAGCTATAACAGCTTCCACTCTTCTTGGAAGGCTTTCCACAAGATTTTGGAGTTTCTGTGGCCATTCATTCTGCAGAGTGTGTTGGATGAGAAGGCCTGGCTCACAATCTCCGTTCTAGTTCATCCCAAAGGTGTTGGATGGGGTTGAGGTCAGGGCATGTCTTTATGGAGCTGCTTTGTGCACTGGGGCACAGTCATGCTGGAATAGAAGAAGTTCTTCCACAAACTGTGTTCACAAAGTCAGAAGCATGGCGTTGTCCAAAATGTCTTGATATACTGAAGCATTGAGATTGTCCTCACTGGAAGTAAGGGGTCTAGTGCAAAAGCTGAAACAGTCCCAATACTTTTGTCTATGTAGTGTATGGCTACAGTTTTGGACAAAAATGAAGCTTAATGTTGAATGTTGAATGTTAAAGTGAATATATAACTAAATAAAATGTCTTTTCCTTTTTATTCAGATTTTCATTTCAAGACATGATCCAGTAACTACTATGAGTAATTCAGTAACTTTTGTGAAACTAATGTGTAAGTTATCTAATTAAGAAACTGAACTGCAGTGTAAGTACAGTAAAAATTCTATTACTACCAAAAGTAAGTAATCTGGCTGTCTTCAATCTCTGAGCTCCTTGAACTTCCAATTATAAATGAATAGAACAGTGATCCATGTTTTACATCATGTTAACTTCTTCTGTTTGAAGTTTAATGAACTCAAAATTTATAGCCAACCAGGTTACTTACTTTATTTTAAGTTAAAACACTGAATCAGTTTTTCACAGCGAGGGCTCAAGGGGAAATTCCACTCTTAAAATATCTGGAGAAACATAATGAGTCATAATTGTTCACAGTGGTGGAGATAGGAACCAGGTGTCTGAACAGTTTAATGTCTCTAAAAGCTCCGTCACAGAACGTTATTAAACTAAATGCCTATGAATATTACCTAGGCCTGAAACATAGATTTAGTTTTGAGAGCAGGTCTTTTTAAATGCATTTTTAAATGCATGGTGAACAGATGTTATGCAGGGTGTTAGAATGTAAAATAGTTATCAAAGAAAACTTTTATCATTCTAAACTTCGGAGTTTAGAATGATAAAATGAAATCATTACATTTTCATCATATACACTGGAACCCCTGGTTCTCATCACTACCTCTGAAATTCTAGTGTCTCTACAATTAGCAGTATTTATGTTTATATCTCCAAGATTTATTATATGGGAAACAAAGGATATTATTTCAAGACATATAGGCCTTTGACAGTAATAAGGCCCAAGCAACAATGTTTAAATACTTCAGTACATTCTTCTGTGCAGCTTTCCTCCTAGTGTTTTCCATTGGGCATTTACTGTACATGAGACAGCATTAATCAATGCGAGGAACTTAAACATTTCATGAAGGATCTGTAAGTTATTTTTTGTTGCAAATGGGACGTGGTAAAAGTGGACTCAAGCTGTGTTAGGCAGACTGGAAGGGAAGGGAGGGTAGTCGATTTTATAATTCACTATAATATGTCCCCATTTAGTCCAAATAAAGAAACACGTGGGCCCAATGGGTTAGATATGAAAACAAGCCTACTTCTCAGCGTCATTGCATGCCTTTGGATTCTCTTTGATACGTGGCACAGTCCCATTTGAATAAATCATGACAGCATATGGATAAAGCCGAACCCATCATTATGTGAACGTTTCATCTCAGCATGAAGTAGCCTTCCAGCTCCAGCTATGGTGCTCCTTAACGGCCTTGGACTTTTTCACCCAGCCACACTGAAGCCCACCGTGATCTCTTTCCCCAGAGACACACCACAGCATTCGCCATGATCACGAGAAATCATCAAACTGTTTTTAATCACGTCTCAAACGCAACCGGCACCCTATCTATAATAGGGATCAGATGAGACTTTACAGTGTGAATATCTGCTATGATATTCATTCGCTGACTGATTCCCCCCCCCCCATTTTTTTTCAAAGAAGAAGAAAAAAGAGAATTAAACAGTATTGTTCTAAGGGGTGTAACATCCAATTCATTGGTAGTCCAAGTTAAGAATAGCAAAGAAAATATTTCAGGTCTATTGTTTTGTGTGTGTGTTTCCTCAAGAGGAAAATGCTTATTTCTTTTAACTTATTTATTAATTCGTTCATTTAATACATTCATGCTTAAAAGTAAGATAGGGCAACTCTGACCTATGGGTTTCTGAGTTTAAGGCTAGGATTGGGTTAAGTGGGCCACAGCAGCACATTTACACACACTCGTTCACTTTGGAGACATACACACACACACACACACACACTTCAGTACATGATGTAGCACAACAGCATTTACATACCCTCATATACCACACATGCACATACACACACACACTCAAACACACACTCTGTCTCACAGACAGAGACAGAGATAGAGAGACAGAGAGAGAGAGAGAGAGACAGAGACAGAGACAGAGACAGAGAGAGAGAGAGACAAAAGGGCACTGATAGAAAAAGTGAGAGCGAGAGATAGCGAGGAGAGACAGAAGAGATATGAATTTAATTGATAGATATCTGCTTCTCCTCTCTCTCCCTCCCTTTCTCTCTCTCTCTCTCTCTCCCCCTTTAGTCCTTTATCTATCTTCCTCTCTCAGGAGGAGCTTTGTGCTTCATTCGTTCAGGACAAAAACACTCAGGAGCAGAGTTAATACAGAAGAGATACTGAGCAAAGGAAAAGAGTACAATTCTATCTCACTCTCTCACTCTCACTCTCTCCCTCTCTCACTCACTGTCTCTCTCTCCTGTCGATTTGTCTCTCTTCAGCACTGATGTGCGCGCGCGCCTCGTAAAACAGGAACCCGGAGTCCCTCCGTGTAAGTGTGTGTGTGTGTGTGTGTGAGTGTGTGTGTGTGTGTGTTTGTGTGTGCGTGCGCGCGCATCTGTGCGCGTGCGCGAGTGCCGCTGGAGTTTACCATGGCGCGCGCTGCTCCGCTGCTCGGCTCCGCGCGATCAGACTGAAGTAGCCAGAGAGAGAGTGGAAGAGAGAGAGAAAAGTGTGTGTGTGTGTGTGTGTGTGAGGAAGGAGGAAGGAAGAAGAGAAGAGACCGACGTGTTCGCCTTGCTGGAGCACACACACCCCGGAGCTGCTGGAGATGCCTCGGTGCGCCACGGAGAGGCGAAGAGCCTCGTGCACTCAGGTACACACACACACACACACACACACACACACTTACCCTGCCACCCTGCTGAAGCTTTCACTCTCAACACACACACACACACTGTTCTGGCCCTTATTAGTATATAAGATACTTGGGCTTTATTAGTTGCTGTAGGTTAAGCTTTAGCTAAGGCGAAAGGAAAAAAGGAAACGCAACTGAAACTTCGCGCAAAGACATGACTGCTTTTTTTGATGTAGCTTATTTTTGTTGTATTTATTTATCTAGTTATTTAAATATTTAATTATTTATTTATTCTCAAACTCTGCGGCTTTCAGCTGATCATGCGTCGTGCATGTGATTTGTATGTGTGTGGACGGAAGGAGAGGTATTAAGCAGATGCGTGTGAGTGTGTGTGTGTGTGTGTGTGTGATAGAACTCGCTGTGCGTGTCTACCCAGTTGCTCTTTTATTTGCACGAACCGGCTGGACTGTAAGTTCTCTAGGGTGCTCCGGATGAGGAAAGGTGGGCTTTAAAGGGTCTCTGTAAGAGCACAGCGCAATTTCACCCCCTCCTGTTTGTGAAAAGGCACGGGCTGATTGTCAGAGCTGTGGGCCACTGCACACTGGAGCTTATCAGCATCATAACTCAGGTCGAGATGGGGCTTTATAGACAGTATACATCTAGTGATACGTGGATAAAACTGATAAAAAAAATGAAAAAAGTGCTAAGAAATATTAATTAGAATTTAAGCTGAAAAGGCTATTATCCAATTGAGTGTTATACAGAATGTCAGGATTTGTATTTTACTGTATTGTTATTTTTGAGATTGCACTTAGAGATACAATGCAGTGCTGGAGCATTTGCCATACTGTAGCACGCAGCAATTTTCAGCATGTAATCAGTTCCTAAAATTGGAAATAGAACATCTGCATGGCTTGTATGAATATGTAAATAAATGGCAAAAGATAAGTAAGAAAAAGAACATGATTCATTGCTAGGTTGACATGGCATCCGTCCCTGAGTTAGGTGACAACACCAAATTTCCATGAGGATCCAGACAGGTCCTAGAGGTGCTCGCCTTGCTGCTACACTTGACAGACGCAGCTCACGTAATGATTTAAATAGCTGTCAGTCTTTTATTGACAGTTAAGCTGAGCGTGTGCTGAAACTGAAGGCACAACTTTCCAGCCCCTTTAGGTGGATGTGCTCAGCCGCATTGATTTAATAGCGGCAATCTCCCTGTCCTCGGCCCAGGAATCATTACTGTTGAGGGAGTGAGCTCACTGCCAGAGCATTGGAGCACGGACCTGTCCGTCACCATGGCATTTGACAGATTAAAACACCTCAGTGCCCTTTACAAGTCTATGAGCACCTAGATGCTGATGTCGCCAGTCTTTTCTCTCTCTCCCACTCTTTCTCTCGCTCTCTCTATTTTCACATGCTGATGACGGGCAGTGGAGAGATTCTATTTCATTCTGTCGCTAGCTTCCTTGCTTTTCTTCCCCTTTCTTTTTTCCTGTCTTATGAAAGGACAAAGGTTCTCTATAAACCGTACTGGCTTGGCTGCCTGCTTATTTATATTATACTGACTACCATTCCATAGACATGGGGGAAAATAAATAATGGTACATATAATACACACACACACACGCACACACACACACACACAGAAATACAAACTCATACACACACATCAATTATTGATGTACTCTCTTTGCTGGACTTCTGCTATGCGCTTTTGTCTGAAGACAATACTTATCTATTTTCTCTTAAAACAGGTAAATGGAGCCCGATTCCCTGTGCGAGCGAGGCTGTGTCATTCAGAGACCAGCGGGCTGTGACCAGAGAGGAGGACGCCACTGATAAACCCGCCGCACGCGCAGTTTTCGGTCCGCACACACACTTAAACTAGCCCTCCACGGCCTCGGAGTGAAAATGTGATGAGCTTTCGCTATCAGTCCCAGCCCAAGCATGGATGGAGGCAAACGAGGGAGGCACGCGAGTTAATGAGACCATTGCTCTTGTGTTGGGGGGGTGGCTTAGGAGAGGCAATTACAGGAGGATTACCCACACACTTCTCCAGCACAGCGCACACTCTGCCATGGCAAGCTTCAAGAGACGTTAAAAACTTCACCCTGGTGGAATTTATTCATTTTTTGCTTTGATTACCTGCAGTTCGTCTCCTCTGTTACTTTTGTTTCTTTTTGTGTGTGTGTGTTTTCCGTGCAAAAATGGAGTTACAGGTGCGAGTATGGAATAAAGATGTGACAGCTTTTATCAGGCCATGGATACCAATACTTCTTGGCCTTCACATACAGTGTTCTTGGGCCACAACGTGCCCAGAGGAATGTCGCTGTGACAGGACCTTTGTTTATTGCAACGAGAGGAGTCTAACTTCAGTGCCTCTGGGAATAGGTGAGGGCTACAAGACCCTTTACCTTCACAACAACCAAATCAACAATGCTGGATTTCCACTGGAGCTGCACAATGTTGCGTCAGTAGAGACGGTATATCTCTATGGCAACCAACTAGACGAGTTCCCTGTCAACCTGCCCAAAAACACGCGGGTGCTCCATCTGCAGGAGAACAACATCCAGACCGTTTCTCGGGCCGCTCTTGGCCAGCTTCTGCGGCTAGAGGAGCTTTACCTGGACGATAACTCCATCTCCACTGTGGGTGTAGAGGAAGGGGCTTTCAGAGAGGCCATCAGCCTCAAACTCCTCTTCCTCACCAAAAACCACTTAAGCAGCGTTCCCATAGGCCTGCCTGAGGAGTTGAGGGAGCTGCGGCTGGACGAGAATAGGATAGCCTTGATTGCAGAAGACGCCTTTGAAAATGTTACTGGGCTTGAACTCCTCCTGCTGGACGGTAACCTACTCACAGACGAGGGCCTGGCAGCCAGAGCCTTCCAGGCTTTAGTCAACCTCAAAACACTGTCGATGGCGCGCAACTCCTTGATGCTTCCACCTCCTAACCTGCCCACCAAGTGTTTAGTCAAGCTCAACTTGCAGGATAACATGATGAATGAGATCCCTTTGACGGCCTTCCATGGCCTTCACCGCCTGGAGAGACTGGACATTTCCAACAACCAGCTGCATTCCCTCACACAGGGGGTCTTTGACGGCCTCCTCAGTCTGAGACAGCTCACTGTTCGGAACAACCTCTGGCACTGTGACTGCAACATTAAATGGGTCATATTGTGGCTCAAGTCCCTGCCGGCCACCCTCAACGTCCGCGGCTTCATGTGCCAGCGGCCCGAGAGTGTGCGGGGTATGGTAATCAGAGAGCTGAACCTGGAGCTAATCCAGTGTCCCAGCAGCACAGCCACAGTGCCACGATTCACACGGCAGCCCACACTGGCTTTTTCCCCCACTGCTGAGTCATCAGCCACTGAAACACCCTTCTTATCACCCCATATCCCCACCTCTAGCTCATTGCCCTTTACACCCACTCTGCCGACCGCAAACACAGACAGGGAGCGAAGAACGGATGTCCCAGAGAGTCCCGGACAGGAATCTCTGCGAGTTTCCTTCATTGTTTTGAACAGCACGTGTGTTCAAGTAAACTGGATATCCACCTTCACTGTCACAGCCTATAAGGTTACTTGGGTCAAGCTGGGTCACAGTTTGGTCAATGACCCCTTGCAGGAGACCATGGTTGACGGGGAGCAAAAGGGAATCAGGCTGACCAACTTGGAGCCTAGATCTATCTACCGGATTTGCGTGGACCCATTGGATGCTTTCAATAATTACAACCCGGGAGATGGTACCATTTGCTCTGAAGTGATGACAAAGTCCGCTTCATTTGACTCAAATGAGAATGCAGCGGGGCCTGAACAGGCTAGCCAGCAGGATCTCAGTTCCTCTATCCTGCTGGCCGGCCTGATCGGAGGGGCGGTCCTCATCGTTCTGGTGGTGCTGCTGAGCATATTCTGCTGGCACATGCACAAGAAGGGAAGGTCAGCCTCGTCCAAATGGAAATACAACCGCGGAAGGAGAAAAGATGACTACTGTGAGGCGGGGACAAAAAAGGACAACTCCATCCTTGAAATGACCGAGACTAGCTTTCAGATAGTTTCTTTGAACAACGAACAGCTCCTTAAAGGGGACTTCCAGATCCAACCCATTTACACTCCCAATGGAGGCATTGGCTACAGAGACTGCCACATGGCCAACAACAGCACAGCTTATTACAAGAATAGTGTTCCAGAGTCTAACCCTTGCCATACATGATGGTTTTCCAAAAAGGTATCATCCTTTGTATTCTACTTCAGCTTAAATACACTGTATAGTATATATTTCAAAGAGGAACTGTAAATGATGTAATTTATACTCTTATCAGTGATATCGCCTTCTTTTATATCCCCCAGTAAAGCGCAAAAATGATTTATGATTTACTAGTTTCTCCTGTTGTATTACTACTGCAGAGACAGCCTTATGAAAACACACCTCTCAATGCCCTCATAGAAAACGTCCGAGTATCATGATCTCATCGACCTGGAGTGCGTATACAGATACCTGTTTACATTGATGTGCACAAAATCACAGAAAGTGCCCATAAATTCTTGGATATTTATGTAGATGTGTAAACCTAATGAAATGAAGTAGATGAAGAGTGAGGGTCTTGTCGGTTGGTGTGTTTGGTTTGTGAGAGAGAGGAGAGTGAGTGAGAAACGATTCATATTATTTATGCTTGACTTTTTTGTTCCTTAGTTACGCCACAAGATGGCATCTTTTTTCAATTCTGACATTAATTGGCACCTTCAAGCTTGTGCATTAATCTGACACGGCATAAGCGTTCACCTGTGTGGTTTAAGTAGCCTGCACGTACTGCGCATACAGAGAAATGTTTCTACCTGGCAAAACCATAATTTAATCTGTTGACAGACATTTCAGTGCAAAACCAGGTTGATACACAGACCTGAACCGTGTGTGCAAATGGATTGGTACAGCATTAAAATGAAATATGTTCTGCTCTAAAAACCACAGCAGCAAAAAACAAGGATAAATTGGCATAGGACTGCATTTTTTTGCATTTCAGCCATGCAAGAGCAGGCACAGGTACAGCTCTTGTGAAGTAAGACTGATGATAATTGTCCATTATCATTGTGCTTCTAGTTGCTTCTGTACATTTTGTGTACTTATGTTATAAAATTGGCCAGGTAATAGTGTCGGGAGACGTTAGGCTGATAGATTCATTGTGCCACTACATCATTATCTGGTTTGAAGGCTACTCCACAGTCTAATTTTAATGGTTTTGTTTTAGCTGCTGCATTGCTAAACCTTGTGAAAAATCAAAAAATTGAACCGGTATTGCTTCTTTGCCTTCTTTTACATCATTTTCCAACATTTATTTCCAATAATTTCAATAAACGTTGCCACATTGATGACTAGAATAAGGATTTTACCAGTCAATGCACTTGCCTTTAAGCAAATGCTTTTTATTCTGTGCAGTCTGGTGAAAGCTGGGAGCATCTAGTTTTCCCCTGCAGTCTTGGTCTGTGCCTCAAGACATTCTTTTAAAAAAAACTACTGGCTAGTAAGTGACGATCAGGTTGATGTAAAGGGCCTGAAATTGATTTTTTTTTGTAGCAATGGGTGAACATCAATGAGTCATCACACTCTAATAAACATGACTGTCAAATGAATGTCTATTGATCAGTTTTATGATCATCCTTAAGGATGATCATGCATAACAAAGATGTAGGATGGTTTTGTTGTTTGTTTGATTTTGCAGTTATTTTACTGGTGTTTTGTAACTAATACACCCGCATAATGAAGTGGCTTATTGTCATTATTATTATTATTATTATTATTATTATTATTATTATTATTATTATTATTATTATGTTACTAGGCATTATATCTGCCTTCAAACCCCACCCACGGCCCAAAAAAATCTGGTCCAACAACATTAAAATATGAAACCCCCAGAGCACAAATCCATAGTAGTTAGCTGATCTCTCTGCACCACCCTCTGATGGAGTTCAGACACTCTTCTTAAATATGTAAATATAAAATGTTAAAACATAAAGCTAAAAAGCTGATCAAAAATTCTAATTTTGCATTCAAATTGTATGAAACCTTTATTAAGATTTTGAACATTTGGTAAGACCTTATTAAAGGTTGCCATAAGTATGGCTACATGACACTTGAATAAGTCTTATATATTATAAGTTGACATAAACTGAGGCCTGTTTTGGGAAGCATTTATATTGGTATAAAGCAGGTGTCATGAAAGGCTTGTCATGCAGGTGTCATGCAGCGTAAAGAATGCTACCCCACAATAAAACATCACTGGAAATTCTGACTCATCTTCAGGATAAAGTGCTTTATTATTGGCTGTCTTTACAGTTTTGTAGGTTTTATTCGGCAGAGTGAAAGCACGCCCCCCCCACCCCCTCACCAACTCTTCACCTAACAAATAAAAACAAGCTATCAAAAGGGGCTGCCATTTCATCCTAAAGATAGGACCAGGTTATTGTTTGACGGATTGCATTATTAGTCTGGCTCCACAAAGTATGAGTAGTGTAATTTCACAGCTAATAACTCGCACACAATAAATAACACAATAAACCCCCGGCCGGCGCTTCTCATCGTGACCTTTCGCTAACGTCTCTCAGGGTCTGTGAGAGACAGTAATTAGCTATTAAATTTGCACATCTGGGTCTTCCAGCTGTGTGGTCAACTCCAAATGAGCTACAGAATCCACCACAGTTCCGCCGCACTCGCCAGCCTGCCCTAGAGACTGACGGAAAGGCCAAGAGTGTTGGACTGCAATATTAGCTCAGTTGCCGTGTTCAGTCCAACACCCATCTGTAATCACAAACAAAACATGCTTGAGGAGCGGGCGACTGCATCTTCATTCATTTCAGTCAATTAATGTTGGAATTTCAATTTGATTGCAGATTTTCATTCCAGACGGCTGTTCCCTGCACCGACGGTTAATAGGTTTTACAGCAGCATCTCAGGTTTTTCTTTTCTTTTTCTTTTCTTTTTTTTTCTCAGGAGCTTCATGTTTCAGATGGACCTCTGTGGATAATCAATTAAAGTTCAGATTGTCATGAAAGTAGCTGGTGTCACCATAGTTCATTTACTACTGACAGCGAGTGAGGTATCATAGGCAGGCTGCATGTGCAGAGCATGCATTTAGAAAGACGCTGTTGTGGCAGATGGATGTGTGTGGGCAGCTGGGATATTCATTTCAAACTGCTGGAGGGGCATGGCGGGGTGAGGCATGAAATCTGTGTCACAATGGGTCTGCGCCTCACCCTTGGGTGAAAGAAACAGAAGGACTGCGCTGCAGTAAATTGAATATACGCACTGTAAAACATGCCGGTAGGGAAGATGTAGCCGAGTGAAAAATTTAGCACACCTCTCCTATTGTGAAAAGCCCTGTAACATCAAAAGACTCATGAAACCAACATTTATCCCTTAAACGCCTTGATGTGGATCGTTAAGCCCGGTGCCTTTGACCACAGTGCCATTCTCCGAAGATATAGCTCAAAAGAGATGGTCAGGGTCTGCAACCCAGGTCATCAATAAATGTCAAGGCTGGTAATTAGTCATTGAAACTACGTACTAACCTGCGGCAGCCAAGGACCATGCTAATATTGATACGCTTCTCTTCAGGTCTGTGCTCGGGAACAATGCCGGCCAGTGCCCGCATATATAGATCTCTCTGCCTATGTCTCAACCCGATACGCATCTAGCTTTATGGTCGACCTCCACAACAACAGAAGATATTGTCGAGCTGTCTCGTTCGCGCACAGCTGAATATCGATCACCCCAGTGCTCTACAGAATTATGAAAAATGGACTGGATTTGAAAACGACTGCGTGCCCTTCTCTGGCATTGCCTCTCACAAGAACAAAAACAAGACTATCTCTTCTGAAGCTAGAGCAAATCCCTTCGGTAACTCTGATCTTGGACCAGATGAAGATGGAGAGTTTGTAAATATTTAATGAGCTCAAGCAAAAGCAGAGGAATTACAGAAACAAGATACGACAAACACAAGTAGGTACTTCTTGAGCCTAGAGTGGTGGCAGGATAATAAAGCAGTGTCAGAACGACATGTCCTACAGTTGTTGCAGTGAAAGTGCTCTATGTGTACCGGTACTCTTCTGTGTCTGTAGAAATGTGAACATAACATGTAATTACTGTAACATGTCTTGAAGGTTAAGGCTTTAACGTTCTTTCAAAAGCATAACATTAACACAATACACTCCCATGAGTACACATCAACAAACCTGCTAGGATGCCACACAATACACTCTTAAATAGATTCTAAATGGTTCTTAGGGCAATTCCTTTGAAAAACCATCTCTGGTGCCCTGAAGAAATTTGTAATAAATGTGTTTTTAATTAACGGTTTCTGTGAATGAAGTGTCAAGGATTGTTTTTAAAGTTTCAAGAGCCTCCAAAGAATGCAAAACTCTATAGCAATCAAATATTTCTAACTAAAATCTACTTCATGACTAGCACCACTCAGAAAGCTTTCTTTTTTTAACGGGGTTAAGAATTTGTGATGAGAACGTCAAACGAAGAGAAACTGCAACATTGTCACAAAAAAGATGAAATGCAAAACACATTTTATTGAAATTGCATTTCACTTATTTTATTAAAGGGTATCAACAACGTGTAGACATTTCAGTCAATGGGCAGGGGACAAATGGCAGTCCTGTGATATTCTAAGGGGCTACTTGCCACAGATAACACATGACACTGCTGCAAACCAGAATTCCACCGTTAGTCTTTATGTCCAGGTGGGTTTCTGCAGTGGATTTGCTACGCCATAATTAGTCATCGCAGTTCCTTTTCTAAACCCTGAAAGTGAACAAGACTAGATCTAAAACATGGAGAGAGGAGAGAGAGAGAAACAAAAATATATTCCTATCCAAAGTTAAAAAAAAAAAAAACAAGGCAGTGCCTTTTAATATAAATTGAATTTTAGAGCACAGTGATCACACTTTATATTTGAGTAAGCCTCTCAAATCAGGGGGTTCTTTAGCTCAAGCTCTGATGCTTTCACTTGCTCCCTGTTGTCTGAAGATGATCCCTGTATGGGTGCAGTGCTAATGTCAAAGCTTGTTTCATCCTGATGGCAAGCTGTTTATCACCTGTTCCCAGGACCTAAGTGACAGTCATGTTGCTACACCGCCCAGTGTGCTTAGTCTGCAAATAGCACAACACGAGCACAATAAACCTTTCTTGCATCACTTCTGTGATTACATAGTAATAAATCAGCCATGTTGCCAGACTGCAGAGTGCAGAAATAAGAATCTAAGATGAAGCACACAACGGAACACTGCATTGTTTGATAAAAAAAAAATATATATATATACATATATATCTAATTCATAGAATTTCCCAATTTCCCAAACAAGGTTGGTCAGCCAAGATACATTTGGTATTTGAAGTAACTTTGAAGTGGTACAAAGGTGGAGGCTATAGCCTGAGATGTCACACATGGTGAAGCAAATCTATTTAAAATGACTTGACAATCTCAACACAGATTAAAGTGAATATGTGTTGACTAATAGTTCCCACTACTTTGTTAGCTACATTAGCCTAGCTTCAGTGTACAAAGGATGATGCAAACTTCAAACACCAAACGCTGAGTTGTGTAAGGACGAATTGGCAGTAAACTGGATTTTTGTATGAAGCCACTTTAAAGTCCATGAAATCAATGTGACTAAGCAAGAGAGCATCACACAGAGAACTGCCTGAAGAAAACCTAAAAAAAAAAATACTTGAACCTCCTTATTAAGGTGCATGTTTACCACTGAGCGAGGCATCGATGGAATAAACCACTGGGTCAAGTCGATTGATCTGTTATTTAAATGTACACCCACTCCCACGTTCAGCCAGGATAGATCTGGGAGAGAACTGCATATTTACTGATTCATTAGATTTAAATCTGACACATTATTGCAGTCGAGGTTGATGATGTGGAGCTTACATGATATCCCACAGCCCTCATATGAGCACTTCTCTCTAATGACCTGCTGATGCATGTTTAATTACTAATGAATGAGCCAAGGAGCATGTGGAAGTTTTGGGTAACTCACTTTATTGGCACTGGAGGAAATGGAAAAACAGCAGATTTCAGTTTCCTATAACTGCCTTACAAGGCAAATATTAGAAGCAAAAAAAATCAACAATTTATATCACAAATGTCTCCAAAACTGTAGCAAGACAATCAAGTGATGACATTTTGATGTTGTTATATTGCCCCTTCTGTAAAGCTGCAGGAAACCTTGGTAGGCGTTGGGCACTTCGGCCTAGTTGCCCACGGCCGGTGTATAATTATCTTTTTTCATCTTCTCTGAGATATTATCTGAAAACCCACAGAGATAGATTTGAATTCTAAGCAAATCTAATGGTTGTTTTTGATCTGTGTACTTCTGGCCTAAGGTCTGTTGCAATTTGTCATTCCTTTGAAGACGAGCGCTCTAGAGTCGATGAATACCAAACTTTTAAAAAATGTTCAGAAATGTTGGTGTCAAATGTCATACCACTTATAAACAAGACACTTAAAAATCGTCAAACAGACATGAGGGTTGTGTGATAATTTTCTGTTGTGTTATTATGTGAGTGTTAAGTTTGGCCTGTCATTTAAGCTGCAATTATGTTTTGTTGTAGACTTTACAATCATCTGTTTACATCATAATATAATGTAAATAAGAGGCATGTGTTGAGGTAAACACATGAAAAAAAACGAAAAGAAAGCAGAAGACGTACTTTATGGCATGTTATGGATTTATAAAAAACTGTAATTTGTAGTTCTGTCTGTGTTAGGAAACAGCTGAGGGGCAAAAGAGCAAATCAGCTAATGGGGCCATTTTTTTACTTGTACTTTCAAAGTTACATGCAATCAGCTGTTCATTTAACTGTAATTAAAGTGTTTATTTATTATGTAATGGCAATTATTTATATGAAAATTATCTGTCATCTCCAAATTTTAGATCGAGTCAAGCCTAACATAACATTAAATACAGTAACAGAGTTGACTTTTTATACTATTTAAAAGTAAGTAAATAATAAAGAAAAGGGTTAAATATAAAAAATTTATTTACATTCTGCATTACGAGCTTCACATTTGCAGTTTTAACTTTAACATGTTATTTTTTGGTTCAGTGTCGCAAAGCATGGAAAAATAAAAAGAAGTGTACAACTTTAGTAAACCAGATTGTATTAGTATACAGGATTATGATAAAAACGAACACAAATATGATACAGTTTAAAGGTTTACTTTTTTCAGTGAGCTACAAGTGACAATAATTCATTTTTCATATTACGTTCATAGGATGTCACATTGCGTTATTACTGGCATTAACAGAAACATCTGAAGTTTTGATAATGTAGGCATGCAGTTTGTACATGGTCTCTTAGATAAAGCTGCAAAACCTTTGACACTAAATATGTTGATTTAGTGAGAGTTTGGGTAAAATTCAGAAAAGAAATTGTATACCGAGTTTGCTTTTTACTGCTTTTTTATATGATACTGAAAATAACGGGCATATTTCAATAGTGGAACCCTTTTCAGTCTTATGAGAATGTGAAGCCCTTTTGAGAATGTGAAGCCCGCATTTTGCAAGCAGGACTTTTAGCAGCTTCATGGAAGTGAGGCAAAGTATCATCACATAATCCGACTCCAAAATACCACCCAGAAGCCATTCTTTACCCTGCTATTATATCTCTGTTTATATTCTCCATAAACATCACATAATGTGAGTGTCTGGAGCTTTGCGTCACGTCGCTGAGCAGGTGTAATGATCCAGAGCACCATGATACATGAGAGGCATAGAAAAAACGTAGAAGTGATCCTCTGTTTACACCTAAAACACACATCATCTTATCATAGCTATCATTTATTTATAACATTTTAAAAGGAACTTGATTCTGTAATGAGTTTAGATGTTGGCAATCCTGAATGCACTACACTAAAACCAATGAGTAACACAGACAGGCTTCAGCACATGTTTGTGGGTTGAGCAGGTGTTTGTGGTTCTTACAGTTCCAATAAAAAGAGTGGGTTTGCTTTAATTTAACCTCGGGTAAACTAAAGACAAATCCCACTCAACTCTATCTTTTAATTTGCATCGATTTCTAATATCACTAACAGGTAATATCTCAGATATGAACATCCAAGCCAATCTGAAAATAAAACTGGTTTCAAAAGTACTTAATTGTACTTAATAAGTACTTAATTTCTCAGAGGTAATCATTCTATGTGTGACTGTCGCATGTAAATAAACTTCTAATTCCAATTCAAATTTTTACCGCTTAAAATAGGAAGAAACAAGAGAACTATTTAAAGTGTTTGAGTTTGACAGCTGTATATATATATTTAATAAAGAATCAATGAAGAACCGGGTGCAAAAATATAATGTCCAATCCAAAAATTGCCCCAAGAAGAGTCTCTTTTAGAGATCAAGACAACTAACATCTGGCCCATTGTTTGTGTGGAATTGGAGTCTTATGCAATTGTTCATTTCATGCATTTAAATGTTCAGATCTGGAAAATATCTTCTCTGAAAGCAGCTGCATAATGAAATCTGCCTCTGTGCAAATATGCAAGTAACTTTGGTCCAGCGTACACAAAAAGGATATAAATCATTTGTTGTGGACTGATCAGTCTTTCATCTTTTCCTGTCTAACAGATCGTTACTTTCTCCAGTCACTTCAAAGAGACCACCCCCCCACACACCCCCGAGACCCTCCCTGCCTCTCCATTTCCCCTTCACTCTCCAACTCAGAGAGAGAGAGAGAGAGGGAGACAGAGACAGAGAGAGAGAGAGAGAGAAAGAGAGAGCAAGAATCCCTCTAAGCTTTAATGTGGACTAGAGACCCTCTCAATGCTGCCTGTCTGACTGTAATAACTCCAGTCCCTCTATTTCTGTACAATATTCATCACTGCTTCCAGTTAATGAGAAATCTACAGGACGATGTCTGACAAGTAATTTACATCAATCAAATCAACAACGAACAGAGCTATTGCCCTTGCCTCCCCGTTGAGATATATATATATATATATATATATATATACACATTGATATATATTTCTCATTAATGATGATGCATTTAGTAATACCCATAATACCCTAAATATATATTTTAGTAGTTAAAGTAGATGAAGCTGTGAATGACTTCAAACAAATTTCAAATAGACTGCTGACATTTCTATATGTAAAGTAAAGAAAACAAGAGAGAAAAAAATCGCACTCACACACCACAGTCAAATCACAGACTGCTGAAGTCTCTACGGCTGTCTTCAAATTTTAAGTTTAACGAAGTTCAAATAATAAATAAATGAATGCAAGACACAGCTTTTATGCCCCACTTAGTCATTTTTAGAAGCTTACTTAATTAAAAATATTAAGGCAGGCCAGAAACTAAGTTTTTAAAGTTAAATTAACATTATTTAATGTTACCAGAGAAATCTGAGCACAGCTTATATGACAGTTCACAATAAATGACATGAGATTGGTTATATCCAATGTGAGTTAAAGAATAGCTTAACAAAACATGTTAATATGGCTTAATAATAATGTCATCAACTTAATGATAAGTGATGCCTATTTGTGTTCATTTTGTTTAATTAACATGAGCATTTTATAATGAACCATTGCGTTAACGTGTGACTATGATGTAAAAGGCACTATACATTAAGCCTATGTTTCAGTAATAGACACAATAATAGACACTGCAAACAATATGATCGTCTTAAACAAAATAGTTTTAAACTCTTATTTATAATTGAACACTCCATGTCTGTTAGGTTAAGTTCACACAGTGCCCAGGCTCTAATGGGTCATAAAGCGAAAATGAACCAATTCACTGAACCCAGTGATGGCCCTAAATCCATTTTATCCCAAGACTATAGTGAATTAAGAAAGCTGAGGATTAATCTAAATGATGAGAATTGATTGAGGCAACGCACCCTCAAACGGCCTTGGAAGAATTAAACCAGGAGGAAATGTGACTGAAATACAGAGTGCAGAGAGAATGTGAGAGAGAGAGAGAAAGAGAGAGAGAGAGACAGAGAGAGAGATAAAAAGATGGTATAAAAAGAAATAGACAGATAGATAGATAGATAGATAGATAGATAGATAGATAGATAGATAGATAGATAGATAAACAAAAAGATGGAAAGACAAATAGCTACACTATATGGAAGTATTGGGACACCTACATTACACTAGAAGGAACTTTAATGCTATTGCATTCAAATACATACACTTTAAGATAGTAAGGCATTTATGAGGTCAGAGACTGATGTTGGACGTTGGACAAGAAGGCCTGGCTCACAATCTCTGTTCATTCCAAAAGTGTTGAATGGGGTAGAGGTCAGGGCCAGAGGTGGGTAGTAACGCGGATAGTTACTTCGTTATATTTACTAAAGTAACTTTTTGGATGCACCATACTTTTTACTTTTACTTGAGTATCACTCCGCTACAGTCACATTCCGCTCGCCACTTTTATTTTTATGAATCCGTTATTCAGCACACAGCGGTTTGTTTTGTTTTGTCAGACTTCCATGAAAGGCTGTCACGTGACTCTTTTTTTGCCAATCAAACGTAGCCACTAACAACATTTGACTCCGTTTCAGTCACATGACTGCCCACAAAATCTCTGCGGCCTTGCACAGAAGCAAAGAGACTGAGAGCAGAAATCGACTGCGTGAGATTTGGAATCAGAAGAGGCAGAACACCCCTGGCCTCACATTCAAGCTGTTTACCTCACAGACTATAAAAAAGAAGAGTCATGCGCTGTTATATGTGTCTGCCCAAACATGTTGACATTTCAGCAGGGGGTGGACTGGCAATCTGTGCATTCTGGAAAAGTCCAGAACTTCCGTCCGGTGTACGGCCGTCAACCTGTCTTTCTCAGCCGAGCTGCAGATACCTGCGCACCCGGCCCCCAGAACACGGCCGACAGCTGGGGAAGAAAGTCCACCCTGCATTTCAGCCTACAAGAACTCCACTTTTCTGCAAAACACAGACACAGTTTCTGGACACAGAGACCTCGGCATGCACAGGCTGCCTCGTCATGTTCCTCTATATAATCTCTGCCTGCTCAGCCTATTGTGCTGTTTCACGAGTTTAAACAAAAGAAGTTATGAGGTTATTACCATTTCTTGCGGTTAAATTTGCCTTAATTTATGTTCATATATATTATGTTATACTATTTTAGTCATTTTGTAAAACATGTATTGTTTTAGTTAATGTAAATGTAATTATTATTGTTTTAGTTAAAGAATTTGCATAGTGCTATTTGATGTTTTGATTACATTAATGCTCTGATTATTGAAAAAATAAATCAGAAGTTACTCAGTACTTGAGTAGTTTTTTCACTACATACTTTCTTACTCTCACTCAAGTAATTATACTTTTTACTTTTACTGGAGTCATATTATTCTAAAGTAACAGTACTTGTAATTGACTACAATTTTTGCCTACGCTAACCACCTCTGGTCAGGGCTCTGGGCAAGGCAGTCAAGTTCTTCCACACTGAACGCAACCAACCATGTCTTTATGGAGCTTGCTTTGTGCACTGGGGCACAGTCATACTGGAATAGAAAAGGTTCTTCCCAAACCGTGTCCACAAAGTTGGAAGAATGGCGCTTGTATGCTGAAGCATTAACATTGACCTTCACTGGAGCCTAGCACATGCCCTAAAAAACAGGCATTTCCTAATACTTTTGTCCATACAGTGTAGATAGATAGATAGATAGATAGATAGATAGATAGATAGATAGATAGATAGATAGATAGATAGATAGATAGATAGATGGAAAGATAGATGGAAAGATACTTGGAAAGATACAACAGATATAGGAATAGTCTCTTAACACAAGGTATTTCTACTTTGCCAGTTCAACTACTGGGTTTATGAACAAGGACACAAACATTTTATTTTACCTGGACTCTAGCATAACATTGCTCCAGTGTGGTCTTGTTATCAGGCTCTTATCTGCAGTACACCTGGGCACAGCAAGTTGGCAAAGAAAAAAACCCCTATACATTCTACACTACACACTACATGCCTGCAATGATGCTTTTAAAGCAAACACAGTTAGATTTTAGAGTCAGATTTTAATACTAAACTGACCTTTCATGTATTCTTCTTGAAAATATTCAATGCTACATGAGCAAAAGAAAGATCAGAGCACTTTCCTGATGTCGCCGGGCTCAAGCTGCGTGTGATTTCAGCCCAAATGAAAGGTTGAGGAATACGTTTGTGCAATCTCCCCAATCGGATTACCCATCCCGTTCCAGCTTTCAGCACCCACAGGAGCCAAGTGACAGCTACATCTGAGCTCAGCTTTATAATTTTTAATGCATATGCAGCCTGCTGCACAGATAAAAAAAAATGTCACGTTCTACCTCAGAGCCGATTTCTCATCACCCAAAAGTTTAAATGCTGCTGCTCTGAATGTTTCCAGCTGTCGCTGCAGCTTCTTCCCCTTTTCATGGGATGAAAACATGTGTAGGGCATGAAATGATGAGAGCTTTAAACTGAAGGCCATGCCGAGTGCTATCGGGAAGACAGCAATCACAAGGTCAAATCTGATGCACACTAAGGTCGACTTGAATGTAAATATAGAGGACTGTACCGACCATGAATGCTGTGTAACTGTTCGAAACTCCTGCCTGTGCTCTCACATCCACTATTTATAAAAAATGTTGATAAAATAATTGTTGAGATACAAAAATGAGAAAGCCGGCCATATAGCTTCGTGAATCACTGCATTCTGGATCTGGATATGATTATGTGGCGAGATGGTTATGTTTTCCTATGTTAATAATACACACTGAGGCAGGATTACCATTCTGATTGCGAGGCTGAATTTGGGTTGTTGGCTCATGCAGGCTAACTTAGTTCGATATTGGCTGGCTTGCTACATGCTGCGCATCTGACGCATACCATGAAGCATAAAACATAAACCACACATTTTAGGCAAGCTTGTTTTGAACTTGAAGCATCTGGCACGGCTGACAAAGCGGAACCATTTCCCAGTGTGTTTTTTTTTCCTCAAATGATACGAGAAATAGCATAAGGGTGCTTCTATGATACACTCGAAGCATTAATGCACACTGTGTGTGCTTCTGTGCTGCTAGCTGCAGAGTTATTGGCAGCTTTGACTTACATTGATGTGTACTGCATGTGTCGCCATGTTTTTGCTGGGGTTTCGATATATGCAATATGCTGTGGGAAGACATATCAGTATACAGATTATAACAAACAATTAATTTTATAAACCTAATACTTACTCATTTGAATCCAGACAAAATGGTATTACTAATAACTCAATCTGCACACAACTATGCTAATTTGTCTTTGTGCGAGGGCTTGTATCGCTGATGAGTTGCCACATCACACACCACCAAACAAAGAAAACTTTTAGTTTATGTGTTACAAAATGAACTTTTTACTTACGTGCATTTGACCATGTTAAATGTCAGTACATACTGACTTTCAATCAAGGGTATTTTTGGCTACATACTTTTGACTCTTATTTGATATATCAGAGTAATGATATTTTGACTTAAATAAGGTACTCTGTAATTTTACCACCGTCGAGACTTGCTTCACACTTGGAGCTAAAAGAACTGGACTGGACAGCATTAGCAAAGTGATGGCATCTCTGCTCGGCCACTGACATTCTTAAGGGCTTCTGGGCAGAGACGGCACATGACACGACTGCACAAGACAACTTTAAGGCACATCCAGATGGGCCTCTGAGGTGGATTTGCTGCATTTTAATAAGTAATTTCAGTTCCTATTCTGTGCTCTGAAAGTAAACAAGATTATATGTTAAATGTTGGCACATCCACAAAATGTACTCAGGCCTGAATGGGTAAAAATATCAAATATAAGGTTATGCCTCTTAATATATATATCTATATTTATATATATATATATATATTGTATTTTAGAGCACAGTGATCACACTTTATATATGAGTAAGCCTCTCAAATCAGGGGGTTCTTTAGCTCAAGCTCTGATGCTTTCACTTGCTCCCTGTAGTCTGAAGATGATCCCTGTATGGGTGCAGTGCTAATGTCAAAGCTTGTTTCATCCTGATGGCAAGCTGTTTATCACCTGTTCCCAGGACCTAAGTGACAGTTGTGTCGCTACACCGCCCAGCGCGCTTAGTCTGCAAATGGTATTTGCAGTGGATTACGCTGATACACCTCGTTTGGGTAATGCGGTTGATTTTCCTCAGAAAGCTCTTGCTGGTGTCAGGAGGCTTTAAGTAGTAAATTCTCTGCAGTGTGAGTGGCAGAGAGTGCCCTTGGGGATTTGCACGGGTGGGAGGTCAGTCGTTTAGCTCCATCACCCCAAGGTCCTGAAAACTCGTCAGGATACACACTAATAAACCCGTGTAAACCCCGCTGACCTGCCTTCCAACCTCCTCAAAATCCTGGGGTAGAGTATGAGCAAATGCCTATTCACCTTCAGAGGCCTAGATTTGTAGTTGAGGTTTGCCATGAATTCAATTTACATTACACAATTACACATTGGTTAAATAGCTAATTATGCATTTAATTACACTCTCTTTACATTGCATTCCCTGTCTAGAGTTTAAGCCTGCAAAACAAGATGTACTCACTTTTCATCAAATTTATTTGTAATACAATATGTGGTATGGACTGCATATTTAGAAACTGCACTTTCTACACAGTTAGCAATTAGTGAGAAATATTTAATGAAAACGTAAGAAAAGGTGATTCAATGTGTATGCCATGGGGTGTCTTAGGTAGGTTATCTATGAAAATTGTTAGACTGAACTAATTAAAGATATTGACATAATTGACATAGATGTGTCTGATCTAACAACTTTGTGTAATGATTTTTACGAGTAAAGATACATGCACGTAAAACTGATTCTTCCAGTTCTTACGAAATGCATCTCAAATCATGTTAAATTACAGTTAGATCACTGGTTAAAGTAGAACTGAATGCAGGGTCTTTGGGGTTTAATTTTGAGTCATGAGCTTCTCTAATACTGGCTCTGACTGCTTGTTTGTTTACAGGTTTTTGTGTAGTGTCTGAAACTCTTATCTCAACAACTCAGCTTTGCACAGCTGTGTTTGCTTTTGAGCAAAAATTAATGCCATGGTACAAATTGAGCATGTGTGTGAACTAAACTGATAAGATAAACCATGCAGCTGACAAAATTAGGGCTAGCCAGTCCAAACAGCAAAAAACACAACTGCACTCTGGCTGTGTTTTAACCATAAAATGACACGAGACAGCTGAAATGTGAGCAATACAACATCATCTGTATGTCTTTTTTACTAGCTGCAATAAATGATCCTTAGTGATCCTTAGATTTCCTAACCATGTCATTACATCAACACTATATTTAAATACATGAAAACTATACATCTATACATCAAACTGCTCAACTTTAAAGAAGAAAGCAAGGGGCATCTCTCTTGAAGAAACATATCAAAAAGACAATTAAAGCAGCACACCCCCTATCCCAGAGAAATAAGAGATGAAGTTGAGCAGCAAGAGAAAATTGGAGGCATGCCTCCCTCAGGGTCCTGCAGGAAATGAAATACTGATGGCCTAAATCAATTTGATGTCAACAAATCCAACAAAGAGAGAAAAGCTTTGAGAATCTTGGAGTGGAGCCTTCCTTCAGACACCCTGACTGACACCTGTCTGAGGACTGATCATCAAGTGCAGCATCACTCATATCATAGTAGAGCTGTTCAATATATCATTTATCAGTATATACACAATATTTTATTTGCTTTTGTAATTCTGATGTATATATATATATATATATATTAGGGCATTAACACAAACTGCCTGATAGATGTCGACTAGTCAAGAGTTTTTTTTCCTCTCTCTGTGCGCGCTTGTACACACCATGCAGTCTCTGCCTCTGATTGGCTGACACTGACACGCATTCCGTGACTTAACCAATTATTGTAGTCCCTTCATAAAAGGGGCGGTACCAAGGGAAAGGTAAACACAGCCACAACA
>JBBPCY010000001.1:49335148-49350412 GCA_037974405.1 Brachyalestes nurse | reverse complement strand
ATTGTTATGCTATGAAGTTTAAGTATTCAGGTAATAAGTAAGGATTATTTGTATTAAAATAACTATTACAAATCAAACATTTTTTAAATATTTTGAATAATATACTTTTTATAGCTGACGTTTCCATCTTCAACTCATTGTCGCATGCACATGTGAAAGTTTTGATAATAAAACTTTAACTTGAATTGCTGAGAGCAGCCCCTGCTTTGTGAAACACCTCCTGGGTGTATTGCATAAACTGGCTAAACAACAAGAAAAACTAGACATGCATTTCTACAAGAAAATGCAAAGATTGTGCAATGCCCAGACTGTTTCATGGGTGGGGGTTAACACAAATGCTTCTGGCTGAAAGGCTGAAAGCAAAACATTTTGGCTTGAAGAGGGCTGTTCCAAAACATTTGGCCAAAAGGGCAATGTCAAAAAACTTTCGGCAAAAGACCGGGGGACAAAAACCTTTATCTAAATGGAGATCTTTGAGTGACCTCTGCTCAGACGCAGTTCATCCAATCGCAAACATTTATCCAAGCGCATTTTACATGGGATCAGGACTGCTATGTCAGAATTGGAATACAGCCAATATCAAAATCTCTAGGAGGAGAAAAAACACCAGAAAACAACTGAAATAAAAAGCTCAGAATAATAGTGAATAATAGAAATAACAGAAAAATAACATTTCTTCATTTCATTTATTTACACATTTTCACAAACTGAAAAGGTTATTCCTTAACATGACTTTGCAGAGGATTGTCTAGAGGATTTGCAGTGGATCGTTCCGCTCCAGTGGCTTGATAAATGATGCGTTCCTGGATTTTTGATGCTAATACTTACACAGTAACCTTGACTTACCTGGATGTGCTTCATGAGACAGGTAGATTTGTCCTGACTGCAAGTGACCTAGGAATTGGTCATGGTTTTTGCTTTCCAAACCCATTATTAAAGTATAAGAAGACTCTTTTTTCATGATATTCCCGTACCGAGATACTTAGGCTCCAGCGTTAAATAAAAAATAAATAAATATATATGGCCAGCACTTTCTTCTCTCCTGGGTTTTGATAGCTAAAGGGACGCTGTTCTTTGTTTCCTCTGACATTTCACATTGAACAACTGCCATACATTTGACCCAGCCATCACTGGGCTTTGAAAATGAGCTCTTCACAGAAAGAAACTATTAGTACACCTCTCACAAACATTGTATTGTTAGTTATAGACGTTCATTTGTCGAATACATTTATTTACATCTTGGCTTTTCACAATGCCAGGAAAAAGCTCGCCACTGAGCCGAGGATGTGTGTGGGCTCAAAAGTAGCTTGTTCTGTAGCGAGACTCCATAGCTCTCAGGCAAGATTGATCTTTGTGAGAGCTTCAGAAATTCTCATTGTTACAGACAAGGCAGTTCATTTATTTGAAACCTTGCACATGTTCCAGACAAAAGTAGGGAGATTTAAAAGGTAGTCCATAAACCCAGAGGAGATTGGAATAACAACATGTCAGGAGGGAGGCAGTGGCACAGGCATAAGACCACACTGGCTTTTGTTTTCATCACAGCGTTTGGACAAAACCTGGAAAACAAAGGCTGGATTTCTAAATTCAGAAACTGCGAGGGAACAGAGGGATGCAATGCAAGCATAAGATGACTTTTAGTTGCCTGCTGCTTCCCGTTTCTGCTGGTGCACAAGCAGCAGAGGTATCGCTTTCGCAGAACTATTTTTTTACCACACCGTCTCTCCATTCTAAAATGCTAGCCTTTCTGTTCTTCCAGTAAGTTTAGCTAGAGGCACCAAGAGACAGGCAAACCTTCCCTAAGGACTTAGACAGATGCTCTCACACTATGAAACACAATGTACTTAAAATGTGCTTAACTCTACCATGTGAAACCCCTTAATCCTAAACATAAGGCATTTTTTTCAGGAGGGAAAACTTCAGTAGTTTTACCCCTTAATCAGCCTTAATCTGTGCACTTTTTCCCTTAATTGTCCTTAATTTCCTGGAAATTCAGGTAAATCTTAAGGTTATTTTAAGGGGTAAAATTAAGGGGTTTGGTTTCGTAGTGTCAGTTAATTGAAGATTTTGTCATTAATTTCATAAACCTGCATGTATAAATCTGTGCTGACTGTAACTGACTATAGATATAGGATCTTCTTCTTAGATTTCATTGCTGTTATTTATCTGTTTATTATGTCAAGTTAGCATATTGTGACGTCCACAGGCTGGGAAGCCTCAATACAAACCCATTGATGCAAACAGATGCAGGGGCATGGCAGAACTTTATTAAAACTTATCACAGTTAAAATATTACAAAACAAAACCTCCACCACTTTGGGCGGAATGAAACTACAAGCTCTCTTCAGTCTATTTCTCCACTTGCTTTCTCCTCACATCTCTCCCAGTTCTCTCTCTCGACTGGCTGCAGACTCAATGTTTTTAAAGAGTTCTGGCTCCTTCCTTGAAACCATTCACCTGTTCATCATAAAAAAGTTGCTTTAAATAAACACAACATAGTTTCATTGAATCATCATTTTTGAAAAAAAAAAAACCATCCATATCCACTAACTGGGAAAAATGAAAATAAACAAACATGATTACAGGTTGTGCCACCTTTAGTAATAACTACTGCAACCAAACACTTCCCATAACCTTGGATTAGTCTTTCACAACACTGTGGAATAATGGCGGCCCGTCTTCCTTGCAGAATTCCTTTAATTCAGCCATATTGGACGACATTCAAGCATGAAATACCACAGGAACTCAATTGGGTTCAAGTCAGGTGATTGAACACACAACTTTCAAACCTTAATTTGTTTTTTTTGTTTTTTTAGCAATTCAGAGATGGAC
The DNA here is from genome assembly GCA_037974405.1 of Brachyalestes nurse. Lineage (NCBI taxonomy): Eukaryota > Metazoa > Chordata > Actinopteri > Characiformes > Alestidae > Brachyalestes > Brachyalestes nurse. The sequence goes on along the minus strand of JBBPCY010000001.1, from coordinate 49,347,580 downwards.
GTGCTCTTGTGCTTCGGGTCATTGTCTTGCTGAAAAACTCATTTGCACTAGAGTGTCAGATCACAGACTGATAACTGGATATTCTCCTGTAGTATTTTTGGCAGAGAGCACAATCCATTTTGGAAAGCAGTCCAGGGCCTGGAGCAGCAAAACAGACTCGCAAAATTACCAGCACCATATTTGACTGGCAGCATGAGATTCTTACTGAGGAATGCTGAGTTAGCTTTACGTCAAACAGGACCCTGGTTCTCCAAAAGGTTCTACAGGCCAATCAGTCCACAGAACATTATTCCAAAGGGTTTGGGGTTTATCAAGGTACTGTTGGCAAATGTGAAATGATCCTTTATGTTCTTAGCAGTGTCTTTTCATTGATACCATGGCTGGGCTATTCTGGGATGAGTGAGGCCTGATATATTCATCTGGGTTTTTTATGACTTGCCGGGTCAGTTGTTGCTATGATCTTGGAGGAATTTTGTTAGGTCAGCCACTTCTAAGGAGAATCTTCAAACCTTCTCCATTTGGAGATAATGGCTCTCACTGTGGTTCATTGGAGTCCCAGAGCCTTAGACATGACCTTAGAAAACCATTTCCAGACTGATATTTCAATAACTGTCTTTTTCATCTCTTCCATAATTGCATTTGATCATAGCATAGTGCTGCTTGTTGAGCTCACAGTAACATGCTGGTTATTGAGACCTTTTAGCCTAGTTCACATCGCTGGAAAGCTTTTATTAAAGTGATGTTTAGATTTAACAGGCAGTGACATGCACAAATGTTTGGGGTACAGTGGCTTTACTTTACGCCTCCCCCCCCCAAAAAAAAAACACACACACAGCAGTGTTGCTAAGATCATCTCAGAAATGTTGCTTCATATCCTTACCGCTCAATGACATGTTCAGAAGCTGAGTGGACTACATAACCCTGATAAAATAAACCTTTGTGGGCAATTAAAATGTTTTATAGAATTAACTGTACAAAAATAATTTAGCAGTCGGAGATCGAGAAAAAAGTTACCAAAGTTGATGGCATTGTGCAGCCATTACCATGACTGTTGCTCAAAGCATTTCTTCAGACTAGATCTGTATTGCATTACTGCTTGAAGAAGTCCATTACTGTGGTAGCAAGTAAAGCTGCATGATATGGACAATACATTAGTATTGCGATTACACTGCTACATATTGTGCCTCTCAGTATTTTAAAGGGCCCTATATCATGACTCCTCTGGAATTATAAGGGCCTGAAGTATGTAAGTATTGTTAAAGTTTCAAAATGTGTGTTTGCTGCCCAACTCATACAGTCCATACATGTGACCTAAGCTGCAAAAACAGCCCAGTTACAAAGGATTGTTTTTGTAGTGTCACAAACATGTACATATATTTCCTTATTTGGCCTACAGCAGTTTAGCCACCCAATTAATGCCTTTTGAATGAGGGCAATACAGGGCAGCCAATCAGAAAAGAGATTAGTCTTAAAAGCACAGTAACAAAAACATTCAATTACATTCCAATAGACTTTGCAAAATAGCCATGTATAAACAAATTATGATAAATTATGGGTTATATTTTTGGTACGGAGATCTACACAAACCTTAAATGGAAGGGAAATGTAGAACACGGACCCTTTAAAACACACTGGCAAATCTCTGTCTTGGTTAAAGACTGGAGAAAATAACTTTTGTTGGATTACAACAGTACCTTAATTCATGAAAACATCCAGTAACATTCACCTGAAGCTGTCATTGGCCACCTAGTCAAAAACACTGATAATTAGAGGCTGATTTTCAGATAGCTGCCTTCTGCGATATCAATATTGCAGAGGTCAATATTGTGATAAGGATTAACAGGAGATATGTTGCTCAACCCTAGTAACAACTGCAGATAACTGTTAACACTGTAACGTTAAGTAGGTTATGTAATGCATGTAAGCCATGGAGTTCCTCCCAACCAATCTGTCTTACCAATATATCATTTTTGTTGACAACCATGATTAAACTGACACATATGTACAGCTGGTGCTGTTTGTGCATAACTAATAACTTGAACTAATACAATATGGTTTCTGGTGTAAAGTGGCTTTTTACACTGATCGAAGGTCAGTTTTGCCCTTTTCTTGTCATAGTTTAAGTTGGACCTCAGTAGTTGGGAATATAACTGCATACAAAAGAAGTTTCATCTTACCAAATGTGTTTCTTACTCACATGCATGGCTGCAAAGAGGTCAAATGTGATATTTGATCATATTCAATGGGGTCACACCTTCCAAACAGTATCACTTGAATTATGTCCCAGTAGAAAATGCATTTAGTTTGAAGTATTCCTTTAAACAGTACTCAGTGCAGCATATCGGCATAAAACCAGCATGTGTGAATCGGATGACCTCGCAACTATTAGCAATTGCATCACAAACTAACAAATTCTATGGATCAGCTGCGTCTCCTGAGCAAAGCCTGCCTGCATAACCAAATAATTCTTCATATTATTGTCGCCTAGCAGTTCAGTGAAGCAGAAAATGGAAAATGTGTGTTTCAAGATGTGTCCATTTAATTTGCAAGGGCCTTGCCCTAGTCAGTATTGAGAAGTCGTATGGCTTGTCTAAGAGTATGTGACTACAGAGAAGTGCATCAGAACAATAAACGCATAATAAAGTTGCTTCAAACCAGTGTGTTTGTGTGACAGTTGTATATTTGTGCAAACGGATCAAAAGATGGAGGGTGTGTTGCCTGTTTAGGAAACAGAGAACGGTTATGAGGGACATGACAGTTAATCTGCTGTAAGTGCCATATTCTCACAACTGAATTTGATGCAAACTGACTCATTAATACACTACACACAAAGTAAACAAATTCATAGTTATATAAACATAATCTACATCTATCTATGTATCTATCTTTGTGTGTTCTTGATTATTAAACGTGATCATTTGTATAGTTTTTGTACATTTTTCACTGTAATCACCACAAAATTGATATTTTTCAACTTAGTTTTCAAAAATCATGTGCCTAAAATACAAAATAACATTCAATAACATTCAGTTCTTACTATAAAACATATGGTGTGCTCAGGCACACTTCAGATATAGACATTAATATCTTAAGGACTTACCAACTGCTGTAGGCTATCAGGGTTGCTTCTTGAAAGAAACAGATTTTTTTCTTGTGGAAAGCCTTTAAACAAAACATTGAATGGCAGGAACTGCCTTAATGATTAGTTCTGCACCAAGGAACTGAACGAGGCACTTTAAAAAAATTGTTTTGACCTCTCTGCAGCAGTGTACTGTATGTTTTTGACTTCGTGTACTGCCCTTTCACTGCCAGCACAAAAGACTCAGCTGCTCAAATGAAAGAAGACCAGGCAGTGCAGTGGTTCATACAAAATTTATTGGAACTTCGCGTTTCATTAATACATCTAACCTTTTCAAAAACAACCTGCATGCCATTTATCAGTGGAACCCCAAAAACTGACCCATATTCGCATTACTACTTTGGCTGGTGGAACAGCGAAGTGGTAGTTTTCTGCTGCTTTAGAGCAGGCTGAGGAAACTTAACTCTGTGGTGCAAAGCGGAAACCCCCACTGCTTGTGTTTTGAGTGGAGTGGAATCAGACAGCTAGACAGATGTTTTCAATGCTCTCTTCTTTCAGATACAAGTAGAATCAATGTACCATTGACATTTTTCTGACATGTCTTATTGTTGGGCTGTTCGAGTTTGCCATTGAGTTCATTACACATAAAAAGCCTTTTTAAATAATAGCGAGTCAAACGGATGATACTCCGTTACAATTAAAATGCAAGGCATGAACACGCTGGCACAGAAAGACCTCTGAGTAACAGCCCTGTAATTTTCTCTTAATTACTAGAACACATCCTGGAGTCAAACAGTGTTCCACTAAACATGGAGAGTTGCTCTTGACATAAATTTTTCTGGCATGCACAAGTGCGCGGCATTAATTTTTTGTACCCATGGGCCATAAAGGGGCTTCTGTCCATCTTGAAGTATCAGTAATTATGCTGGAGATATATTTGTCACCAGATGATTATTCAAAACAGAAACATGTTTTGATAAGACAGAGAAAAATGTGTATTTTATATATATATATATATATATATATATATATATATATATAATGATCATTAGTGATGAAGATTAATGTGAAGCAGGCAGTAAGTAATGCACTGAATTTACTTAAACGAAATGTTACCTTCCACATGAATAAAATATATTCCATCAACACAAATGCCCTCCATTTTACTTACATTTGCCTAAAATTATGTTAATGTAATGTATTTTTTATGGAAATTGGGGATGCTTCCATTTGAATCGAATGGAATCAATGTGTTTTCATTGTGTGTAGTCGGGTAGATCTTTATCGATGGGTCAATTAGGTGTATTTTAAGGACACAGGGACACATAGTGCTAGTTAGGTCATTATATAGTAGGGGAGACACACAGTAGAGTTTGCAGAATGATAAGCGGCTGGCTGCAGAATTTGCCCATAGGGTTTAAAATTACGTGTCTTGGCAGTGGATCAATACCTCCTCCCCTGGCAGACCCTGACCACAGAGCACTCATGGCCGCATCCAGCCGGCAAGGCCACTGTAATGAGCCGAGCCTCCACTGGGCCCCTCCAAATTACCACGACGAGGTTCGACTGGGGAATTAAAACGGCGAATGAAGATGCCCACAGGCAAAATTAGACTTGTTGGAGCTCTCAATCACATCACATTACTATCCAAAAACACAGGCTCCTTCTCCCGGGAGCCACAGAGATGTGCTATTGCTCAGCAATTAAGAACAGACTTGTGTACTAATGACACAGTCTACCTCTCACCCCTCCCCCACCTTTTTTTTTACTGCCGTTAATGACACCACTGCATTCCTATGTGTCTCTCTAATGTCTGTTCTTGACAAACCCACTGCAAGGTTTTAAGACGTAGAGTACATTCGCATCCTGTACTGCAGCTATTCCAAAAAGCGTGTTGCTGTCACGAGTGTTTTCTGTAAAAGAGATTGGAAACCAAATACTTTGTAATCTCCATGAAGCAGAACATCTGACAAACTTGCATGACTGGATTTAGATATTGGGAGCAATCCACAGCTACTGAGGGCCAGGAAACGCTCTGCCAATTCCTGGACTCTGGTACCCCCTTTTATTTGTTTGTTTGTTTGGTTTTACCGTTAACCTCCTACATGCTGCGGCCTGCATTTTTCATCTTGTATCTTTTGAATCTTTCCAAAACCATACACAACATGCTCCTTCTAACTCTAAGTCCGTCTGCTGACTAGCTGCAAGATTTTAAGAGGATGGGTACATTTTAGTTTGTGTCCTGGGATTCTTTAAAAAGCCTGTTTTTCTATTATTTATGTTGTTATTTTCATGCACAACTATGGACATGTAAGTGTTTTCTGCTGTAAACAGTAACTAGGGATTTGAATTTCTGCTCATATTTTTATGAAAGTAGAAGTTAAAGGTTCTGATAGTCTGCACCAGTTTCAGGCCCGAAAATTGACAGACATACTGGCAGGCACAAGCTTCAAACACCATTCCAGCAGAATAACACTGTGTACAGCACATATGATTGAAACGATTATAAAAACCTACTTGATTTGAATTAATTTCCAACAAAACCACATAACTGTAGGAAGGGGGAGTCAGGGTGCTGCAGCACCCCCTGTTGGTGCTAAGATACCCAAATAGGATGCTAAGGAATTAAATCTAAAATGTTAAAGATTAGAAAGTTGAGATTTTGCCTAAACAAGATTTGAAGAAACCTTTTCATGCTTTTATATCCTGCAGCACTGACTAAAGTAATGCTTCTCTAACTTAGTCCCTAAAAGACCATTAGATAACTTCATCTTATTCAAAATGCTGCTGCTAGAATTCTAACATAAACCAAGAAAAGAGACGTTACTCCAATTCCAAGGTCCTCACACTGGCTTCCTTGCTTTTCTTTTTATGCTTTCTATACTTATTATACCTCTGTGAAGCACACTGAGTGACTTCTGTGTATGATAATGTGCTACATAAATTAACTTGCCGTAAGTGTGACAGAAAGCATCTTCATGTTAGATGGTTGGTAAAGCAGGTACGCAGGGAAGCGAGCTTTCTCCCACATCACACATGCTCCATTGAGTTTTGTTTAAGTTGGTACTTTGACTTGCATATAACCACTTGTTCCTTACACTTATATCACTTGGGAATGGTTGAAAATGAAAAATGGCTGTTTGAGTGTTGTCACACATTACAGTGACAGACTACTTCGGCTGCAGTTGTTTGAAGCAGTGATTTAATGCTACTGAAGCTTAATGAGAAAGAGGTGCAACTCTCTATATTATCTACAGTGCATCACATTGTTAAACTGGAGGAGAGATTAAGTTTAGGATTATGTTTAGGTTTTGAATTGAATTATGGTTTAGATGGTTTTTAGATTTAAGACAGTCTCATACTTATTGCATATAACCGATCCAAAAAATCTACATCTACATCTACAGTGAATTCTCATAATGAAGTGCATAAAGTTTCTTTTTTGACTTGTCGGAGAATTCACAATTTTACCTCCTGTGCCTCACAAGTGCAGTTAGTAGGCTATTTTGTATGCAGTTTGTGGTCCTCTGCACAGCATCAATAAGTTGAATATCAATTTAAGACCCATCATGAGCTTATATTGAAGCCTTATATACATACACAATGTGCTCATGTGAAAATCTGGCTCATAATGTTTGAAAGTTGCGTAATCCATGTGACTCGATTCATTTTTGGGGGAGAAAAGCACAGCTATAGTCTTTAAAATAAAAGTGTCAAGTAGGGGTTATTTGGGGGGAAGCCATAGAAAGACCACTTTTTGTCCCTAAAGAGTCATGCGGTGAAGTTCTTCACAAAAAGTTTAAAAGAACCATTCACAGAAATAGTCTTTAGGGGAAAAGTGGTTATTCTAAGGCTTTTCTCCAAAGATTCCTTTCTGGCTTTTTAGATTTGTATTTTCAGCCAAAGAAACACCCAGGCCAGGAAACACCGTACTAGACTTTTTATCCCTCTCTCCACTTGGGTGAATTAGCTGGCCTGCCCTTTACACTGTGTCTGTCCAAATTAATCCATGGGGTAAGGGAAATGGCCTGTGGTCAGATGTAGCATGCTCAGTGTCAGTTTCTACATCATTTCTCACAGCGGCTTGGCCTTACCAACTCAGCAACCAAATGTTCTTAGAGCTGGTCCTTGGGTGGGAGGACTTTGACCTGGAATTAGTAACTTTCTTCCCAGAGCACCCCTTGACCTCCATTTTGCTTTCTCAGCAGCCCTAAGGGCTGACAGGTATCAGCAGGATTAGGCGAGAAATGCACAGGGTCTGCACCTCAGGATATAATAATGAAGAATCCATTCAGGCTCTTACATTTCAAGCCCAAAGGTTTTGCACAATGAAATATTATACTCTTAAGAATCAGAATCAGATTCTCCCTGTTGACAATCTGTCGGCCAATTATGCCTGTATGGGCAAGAAGTTTGTCTGTATGCATGTACAGAATACATATCAATGCGCAATACAAATACAACATGAAAATGAAGGTTTCCCAAATGGCTCTTGTCTGCGCTGTAAAAATAAAATTGGAATAGAATGATATATTGTGTAAAGTTTAATCATATGGCTTTTTTACTGTGTCACTCCAAAGAACTATTCTATTTTCAAGAGGTTTCCAATTAATTAGTGCAGACGAAGTTATAAATAAATTATAAATAAATAAAAACTACTTTCCAGGTTAGCTTTGGAGAACAGAATTACAGAATTTAGATAACATAAAAAAACACATGTAAGATGAATTCTGCAGATACTATTCTGCAACACTCAGATATTATGGTATTACTGTTTGGGTCCTATTTCATTTGGACAGCCCTAAATAGATTATCTACAGATGTTTAATTTATCAAGAAACTGTCTGGTCGATTCTCAGCAGTGTTAGGGTTAGGATTAGGACCATGGGTAGGTTTAGGATGAGATTAGGTTTTAAGTTGAGTTTAGGGAAAGTTAGGAAACTTTCATAGATTATAACACATTGGTGGAATTTACGTTAAAAGCGAGATAAGCATCTACAAAACATCAACAGCTGCCTCTCCAAACAAAGTGTTGGTTGCAAATGATTTATATGCCCTTGTCTCTTTCTGACAAACAAATCGGTATAAACAAACCTTTTACTGATTAATTACAGACCCTGTATTTTTTAGAAGTGTAAATATACATATTTTAACCTGTCAATACTTTTATTGTTTTGTTCTCTTCAGTCATCACTCATTGTTTCTTATCAAACCCTCTCTGTTAATGAGAAACTCTGCCTGCACTGCATTAGGGTGATAAATATAACTGTACTAGTAGAAATTAATGTAACTAACATTAAAAATGGAATCAAGTAAAATCTTAACATACAAATACAAATCATGCATGTCTTAGAAATAGATTTTCTTCAGTGTTTCATTCATTTAGGCATTTTTTTCTCTTAATTTCATTCAGATGTCAGTTCATACCAATATTTACTTTTACACCATGTGTACTTTATGTACAATATTTACTTTCAGACAATCTCCAGAATTCAGTCCAGTCATTACAATAACGTTTTTGGTCAAATAAATTTTGAAGATTTTGAAAAAGTTATTTATAACTTTTTTGATTATTAGTTAAAATGCAGTGGTTAGCGCTGATGCCTGGAAGAAGAAGGTCCGTGGTTCGATGCTTGTCTGCATGTTTGCCTGTGTGGGTTTCCGCCAGGAGCTATGGTTTCTTCCACAGGCCACAGACATGCACGTCAGGTGAACTGGAGAGGTTACATCGCTCTTAGGTGTGAGTGTATATATGAGTGTGATTGTGCGTGTGTATCCTGTGAGTGGCTGGTGGGCTATTAAGGGTATTTCTCTGCCAGTCCGCCCTGCGACACCAGTTAGGATAAGTAACTCAGATAATTATTCATTGATCTGGAGCCTACAGAAAGACTTTAGTGGCACTCATGATAAAAAAAGTGAAATTTTAGATACACTATATGCACAGTGTTGGGACACCTGACCATTACACCAACAGGGACTTTAATGACCTTCATCCCAAAGGTGTTGGATGGGAATGAGGTGCGATCCAGTCAAGTTCTTCCACACCAAACTCATCCTGCCATGTCTTTTGGACCTTGTTTTGTGTACTGGGACACAGTCATGCTGGAATAGAAAAGGTTCTTCCCCAAACTGTGTCCACAAAGTTGGAAGCAAAGTATCCTGAAGCATTAAGATTACTGCCCCTCTCTGGCATTAAAAGAGTTAAGCCTGATGTGAAAAACAAGTGTGATAAAAAAAAAATAGTTTGCTTCTTGATCTAACTAATAGTTAGATTAAGTATGTCAGTGGACATACAGCTGTAGTCAATAGACAATGCTCCAGCTAATGTGTTAACTATGGTACAACAATACAGTATGATAAACTCTGGTACAATACAATGGAATAGGACAAAACATGCAGTTTATGGCCTATGTACTATGTGAAATGCAAAATAAGCTGCGATGTGGCTGCAGTTGGTGTGCGCAGTCTATGTTCTCATATTATGTTTCGTTTTCATAGCCAGACTGGAATTACACCCTGAAGAATATTTTGATGGGAAAGAATTTATTAACTGCTATCGCTTCATCACTGAACTTTCATTTTCTGTTTCATCTTGAGCCTGCTGAGGACTGTTATTTCACTGTGCCTCACAAGTGTGCAGCATTATAAGCTTCGGTGTATATTTTCATTTCAGTTCAGAAATGTTACATTCAGATGCATACATATTGGGATCACATCAAGGTACGTTTTGCATGTTTTGTTTTGGAATCTTTCTCAGCTCTATTCTTAATGCTGGACACATCTAAAATTTCTTTCTATGTTTGTCTTCCTAGTGTCCTACTAATCATTTTACTGGAAAATTACAATCATTTTATACACTCATTTTGTCTGACTGGTTTTATACTGTTAAAAACAGTGACTCCAAACTTTTGTGAAAAGTGAAAAACTGTTTATCTTGGCAGTGTGTGTGTTTTTGCAAGTAAAAACAGCAAAAAAACAGCACTATAAGGAACACACATGAACAAATGTAGTTCGTTTTTATTTTGAAAAAGAAATTAGAAGAATTGGGGTAAAAGAGAACAGTTTGGTTCTTGACGTATTGGTACACTCCAGCCATCAGCAATACCCAACTTTAAAAATGTACATTTACAGCATTTAGCAGACTCACCAAGTGAAGCAGCGGGCAGCCAGGAACACAGTGCCCAGGGATCAGTGTGTGAGGACAATAATTTCCTCAGGGTACCTCAGAGGTGCTTAGCAGTCCTGGGAATCAAACCCACAACTTCCCGATCGCAGGGTGTACGCTCTAACCACTAGGCTACTATGTTTCACCAAACTGCTAATATGTCAATAATTTAAAAAAATAAAAAATATCACACAACACTCTCAAACATTAGCCTTCATGCCTTACACTCTCTCACACACATGCACACACACACACAAATACACACACGCACACAAGCACACACACACACAAAATCATAAAGAAAAAAACACGTTTTAAATCCAAATAAAAATAACTGATTACTTTACCAAATATCACAAATGGGAAATATAGGAATTAGTACATGGTTTCAGATCAGTGGGGAATACTTTCAGGGATGGGAACTGTGTACATGGGTTATTTAGAGAGAGTATCTAATCACAATTAATTGTTTATTTTGTATTCACATTACATTACATTAATTTGGCAGACACTTTTATCCAAAGCGAATTACAATATGAGGAAACAATTTTTTTTTGTCCATGTGTTTCATGATATAGACCAAACTAAAGGTAAATGCTGCATTATTTTTATCTACTTCTGCCTGTGCATTTTAGGCTCTAAAAATTCTTCGACTGCGGTGGTGTCTTAGACATCAGAAAGCAATATGACACCCATCTCCCAAACTTAGGTAAACAGAGACTAGGGAAAGGAAAAAGCAATACTGAAAAGCTATCTTATGAAAAATGCCCCAAGGTGTATAACAGTGAACCACGAATTATAAAATGCAGGAGGAAAAAAACAGCAGAGGGGGAACCTAGCAACTCTGCCCAGCTAAATGGAAATTACATTTTTAATCTGTCAAAATGCCACAACCTGAAGTGAAGAGCAGGGTGTGCTCTGATACATGGTGGGCTGCTAGGAAATGTCCTTAAAAAGGAAAAGAAATCTGAAGTTAAGTCACATCTGAAGTATTTGTCTGCTGACTCTGCAAGTCAAAGAGATTAAGCTGCTTTTCTTTCTTTCATTCGTATTCACAGCAAGGTCGCAGCGAGCACCCAGAAGTCTCAGCTATCAAACACTTTTCTGTCTCTGTGATGTCCCTTAGCCACCATTTATGAGCGTAAATTTATCCCAAGAGCAGGGTGTGGTGACGAGTCAGAGGTGCAATCTCCTTAACATTTAGTTTTGTCAGCCATTTAAAGGCTGGTCAAATGAAGATCACTTAGCACCATGCACTAGCCCTGCAGCGCACACCTTAGCAAATCAACGGCAGCAGTGAGGGCAGGTCTGACGAGAGAGGCAATAAATTGGTCTAATGTCTCCCGAGACTTGATCTCTATTCAGAGCTGGTGGTAGTATGTCAGGTGCGCTGTCTATTCACCCAAGGTCAACAAAGCAGACATTCATTTATTTACTTGTTTTCTATCTAATTCCTAAACCAAAATCCAGGAATTCTTTCCCACCCCACAAAATCCAGAGATTCTTTTTTCCCCTGGAATTCTTTTTTTCCCACCACAAAATCCTGGAATTTTGTTATACTCCCTCCCTCACTCTCACATACATCCTGGAATTCTGCTCCTCATCCACCAGCCCAGCAAACCCTTAATGGCTTGAAAGTGAGATGGAAAATAAATTGATACTACTTTCATGGCCGCAATAATGATAATTTCGATTTGGGCCAGCTGGTGACTTGGTGTTTGGGGAGTTGCCCTAGTGATCAGAAGGTCATGGTTTTGAATCCCAGGACTGCCAGTGACAAAGTACCGCCCCCAGACACTGCTCCCCGGCCACTGCGTCGCTGGCTGCCCACTGTTTCACTTGGTGAATAGGTTAAATTCAGAGAAAGAATTTTGTCCTCTTCACACTGTGTGCTGTGGTGTGGTGTGTTCACATATGACCAGTGTTGGGCAGTAACGCGTTACTAAGTAACGCATTACTGTAATTTGATCATTTTTTTAGTAACGCAGTAATCTAACGTAATCTTATAATTTTTAAATTGGTAATTAGATTACCGATACAATTCAAGTAACGTCGCGTTACTAATAAAATCAAGTTCACAGTAACCTGTCAGCGGCAGGCGCACGCGTGCAACAGCAACTCAAACGAAAACAAACACAGCATGGAGAGTCAGAAGTTCGCGTTCAGTAGCTGGAAATATAGCCTTTAC
>JBBPCY010000001.1:49323547-49335048 GCA_037974405.1 Brachyalestes nurse | reverse complement strand
AAGATGCACTTTCTATATTTATAGATATATTTTATATGGAAATGTAGCTGAATTTACGTTCATATTTCTTACAAAATTAGTCAATTATATTTTTCTTGATAATTTAGCTCTAAAATGCTAAAATATATATAAATATTGCCACAAAAAGGCAAAAAAAAGTTGGAGGATGTTTTGTAGTTTCCGTTGTTGTGGATATTTCCGCTTATTGGGAAGAGTTCAGTTCTCAGAAAAAAATCTGCCTGTGACTGAATCCGCAACTGCTGCATCGCGTACAACTGAGGGATTACTGTATATATATATATATATATATATATATATAGTAGTGCTTTGTTAAGATAATCTGATGAATCTAAGCATAAAAGGTCCACAAGCCCAGTACAGACCTCAGCTCCATTCACCGGACTTTCTCAGTGCATGTTAGCTTAGAGGATTTATGAAAAGTATATAAGATACTTAACTCTCTGTAGGCATTTCTTCAAAAAGGAAGTGCAAACAGCAATTAAGCAGGACTTGCTACTACCCATTAAAAAAACGCTAGATTTCATATGATAAGTTTTAGTCCTACAGCTTGAGTGATTTGAACATCTCTTCATACTTGGGCTGAACCCTTTTCTCTGCATTTTTAAGAGAGTTTTATCAGAGCACAGACAGAACTCCATGGGCAAAAATTTACTGCTTTTTCACTTCACCAATATTAAGTAAAACAGGATTTTAAACAATTGAACAGTAAACAAAAACCAAGCAAGCAAGAAATCAAACAAACAAATATGACACGTGCTTCAGCATCTGTACAGCCATCTATAATAGCAGACAGATGTAGCCTCTTGTTAGTTCTTATTAAAATAAACAGCAATATGGACATCAATTATTCTTCTCTCTCTCTCTCTCTCTCTCTCTCTCTCTCTCTCTCTCTGTCTCTCTCTCTGTTTCTCTCATTATCATCCCTCCCTTACTCTCTCTGTTTCTCTCTCTATATATATCTATATCCCTCCCTTACTCTCTCTCTCTCTGTCTCTCTCTCTCTATTTCTCCCTCCCTTACTCTCTCTCTCTCTGTCTCTCTCTCTCTCTATTTCTCCCTTCCTTACTCTCTCTCTCTCTCTGTTTCTCTCTCTCCCTATTTCTCCCTCCCTTACTCTCTGTCTTTCTCTCTCTCTCTGTTTCTCTCTCTCCCTATTTCTCCCTCCCTTACTCTCTGTCTTTCTCTCTCTCTCTCCCTATTTCTCCCTCCCTCACTCTCACTCTCTCTCTTACACACACACACACACACACACACACACACACACACACACACACACACACACAGCACAGCACAAATAATGCAAACAGAATCTTTATTTTCACTTTTTGCCTGAGTGTGTCATTCTTATATGACTAACTACCTTGCAAGCAATGGAAAGTGTGTACTGCCTTTAGGTAAGACGTACTTTGATGTATATTCTCCCCAACCATACTGTTTCCCCAGTTCTGGTGTATTTGTACAATTTGCTATACAGAGGGGAAATCTCATCTTTTTGTATACAACATTCAAAACAAGAGAGTCAAGGAAAATCTTCCACTTTGTTTCTTGCTGAATATCAAAGGAGAGAGACATTAAAAATAAAGAGCACCATCTGCTTGCGTTCACCCGCTCTGGAGCGGTGCGCTGTTTGAGCAGAGGAATCCATTTGGAGGAGGAGAAGGGGGGAGAAGGGGGTGTCTGCTTTTTTTATCTCCAGTTCTTGCAGTCAGGGTCTGAAACAGAAATGTAAGTAGCCTAACAACTAGTGTACAGTTGTGTGACTTCTGGCAAAATGAGAAATTCATTTTTATTATTTTCCAATTTCAGGCTCCTGAGGGCACATCAAATAAAAGCTCTGCTTAGCAGGCCAGGAACACTCCGTAGCTTCAGGTCAGGTTCCAGCTCGGTTATATGCATCCATGGCTTAGTGTCCCTGAGCACAGAAAACTCTCTCTCTCTGTCTCTCTCTCTCTCTCTCTCTGCTCATTCTTCTTTCTTTTTCTGTCCCCTTTTGTCTTGCTTCCTATCTGTTACTTTGTTTCTTTATCTTTCTTCTTTTTTTCCGTGTACTTCACACTCTGTCACTCTCTGTATCTCTTTTCCTGTCTCTCTATTTTCTCTCCCTCCTTTCTGTCCCCTTTTGTCTTGCTTTGCTGTCTCTTTTGTCTCTCTGTCTGTGCTGCTTTCGCTCTCTCTCTCTCACTCTTTCAGCTCATCTGCTCCTGTTTCTTTCTCTTTCTCTCTCTGTCTCTTTTCTCTTCTTTCCTTTCTGTTTGCCTGTCTGTCTCTTCCCTTGTTTCCCTAGTTTCTTTCACTCTCTGTACCTCTCTCTCCACTCATTCTTCTTTCTGTCCTCCCTCTTGTCCGCTGTTGTCTTACCTTTTTTGTGTTCTCTTGTTTCTTTATGTCTTCCTTTGTCTGTATCTCTTTTCATGTCTCTCTTTCTCTCCCTCCTTTCCGTCCCCCTTTGTCTTGCTTCTCTGTATCTGTTTTCCTATCTCTGTCTCTCCTGCTCTCTCTTTCTCTCTCCCTCTCTCTCTCTCTCTCTCTCTCTCTCTCTCTGTTTCTCTTTTTCTGCTTGTCTGCTCCTGTTTATTGTTTTTCTTTCTTTTTTCTTTTTATTCTGTGTGTCTCTTTCTGCTCACTTTTTTCTCCTTCTTTCTTTCTGTCAGCCTGTCTGTCTCTTGTTTTCTGTCTATTTCTTTCTGCCTCATTCTCTCATCCTTTGCTGTCCCCCTTTGTCTTGTCTTCTGGTCCTTTGTTTCTTTATCACTCTCTCTTTTTTCTTTCTGTCTACTTCTCACTTTGTCCCTGGCTATCTCTCTTTCTCTCCCCCTCTTTCTCTTATTTCTCTCCCTCCTTTCTGTCTACTTTTGTCTTGCTTCTCTGTCTCTCTTGCTCTCTCTTTCTCCTCTTTCTCCTGTTTATTGTTTTCTTTCTCTCGGTCTGTCTCTCTTTCTGCTTGCTTTATTTTTCTTTCTTTCTGTCTTTCTCTTCTCTTTTGTTCTGTCTCTTTCTCTCTCTCACCCTCTCCTGTTTTCTCTAAGCCATATCTCAGCCAATCCAGCATCTGCATGGACCCGAGACAAAGTCGAGCTTTCAGTATTCTCCTCTGAGAGTGTCAAGGAAGTCGAGCATGCTGTGAAACCAGCAGCTCTAAAATTTTGAAGGTCAGCATCTGTTTTTACCCATTTTTCATTTTTTATAACACTCCTGTAGTGATTTGAGAGTAAAGTACAGAGGAGGGTTTGTGCAAAGACTTAAACATCTTGAGCTGCCATTTAAAGGGGAATTTTGCTGATTTGTCCGAATCTCTGCGTAATTAAATGTTTCAGATATAAACAAAGACTGGTTTGATGAGAAATGCTCTTTTCTAGGGAAACTTACTGAGGATTAGTAAGGAGGGGTTTGTTGTGAAATGCTCTGTTGTAGAGAAACTACCTGAAATTTAGTGGTGATAAAAACCAGATGTCTGAACAGTTTAATGGCTGTTAAAGCTACTGAAAGTTATTACATGAAATGATCATATTCTCTCTGATGAGACTGTTTTATGCTAGTTTTCATAGCTGTACATGCAGGATATTTGAAGGCAAATATAAATATATTTTTTTGATTTACTCTTATCAACATTATATCTAAAAACTGCAGGTTTAGTGAGTGTGCAGTACGAGTAACACATAAAATGTAGAATTATATTGAAATATGTAGGCATGTAGGATTTCCCTTAAACATTTTTATAGTGTGAAAACCACTCCTAGTGAACATTAGCAAGGCTATCTTGTGAACATTAGCAACAGAGCACCACTTTGTGTGTGTGTGTGTGTGTGTGCATGTGTGTGTAAATATATGCTTTATTGGGACGCATGACCATTATACCAGTAGGGTATAATGGCATTGAAATGACATTGCTTTCAAATACGCAGACGTTAATATGGAGTTTATGGGAATTTGTGTCCATTCATTCTGTAGAGCATTTGTGAGGTCAGGCACTGATGTTGGATGAGAAGGCCTGACTCGCAATCTCTGTTCCAGTTCATCCCAAAGGTGTTGGATGGGGTTGAGGTCAGGGCTCTGTGTGTGTCAGTCAAGTTCTTACACACCTAACTCATCCAGCCATGTCTTTATGGAGCTTGCTTTGTCCACTGGGGTACAGTCACGATGGAATAAAAAAGACTCATCCCCAAACTGTGGAACCATGGCGTTGTTCAAATATTAAGACTGACCTTCACTGGAAGTATACTATAACTGAAATCCAGTAGCTAACTTGCACCAGTTACACCAGGCCCATGTGCTTATTTTTCTTTGTTGTAGGAACAAAAATCAAACATTGTTTATTTTACATGGCTATTTTCACTTTCTTTATCCCTTAGATTTAAACATGTGTTACTGTGCCTTTAAGATTAATATCTGACCTCTTTTCAACCTGCCTGCCCAGTGTTGTGCCTCATTCAAATAAAAAAGGACTGAACACTCCCTGTATCTTCAGTGTGAATAGGGGCGGCTATACCACTGTTATACCAAGGTTTTAATGACATCACAAAAACAATGAAGTCAGAAATACTCAATTTCCTTATATGAAGAATATGGATTGTGGCACAACAAACTCTTTCATTTAAAAACAGTTCTGTTTTTCATACTATGAGGCCATTAAATTCAGTCATAGCCTACTTCAAATGTAAATTGCCACCATGCTTGAGTTTACAAACAGTCGCACTATGTGAAGTCGTTTTTAAACGTTTTCAAATTATAACTTTTCATATCTGCTCTTTATAGTGCTGTAAATTTCCAAAGAGGAAAAACATCACTTTTCTAAAGAAGGAAAAGTTCCCATATCTTTAGAGGGCATTGTACTACAGTTGTAACGATGCATATACAAAGGCTTGTCAGATAATAATTATTATTATTATGAGATCAAGATTTGATGCAAAGTTTGATATTTTATGTGTACAAATTTATAACTATGTGTATAATCATACATATTGTTTTTCTCAAAGAAATAAAAGTTCTCAAACTGTTTCAATACCTTCTGCTCCATTCTCTATCCAAATACTCACAAACAGAAAAAAGTCCAGTCATTAGAGTCGGGGCATGCAACTCATTAACCCCGTCCCTTCCCCTCAAACTATGCTCTAATTGGCTGAACCCAGACGCCTGACAGAGGTTTCCATGAATGATAATAAATGAGCCACAACTGGAAAAGTGTGTGAGGGGCTAATCTGTGATTTGGGCAGTTTATCATCTCCATCCGCTGTGTCCAGCATTTTGTTTTTTGTTTATGACTTTACACATACATTTTTCTGGGAAAAACTACATGATAGAGATTACTTTTCTTCACCAAGGTCTCTCTGATAGAGAAACAGCATTGAGCATCTTGCACACAAGTGGCAAATGCAGCTCTTCCAGATTCAAAGTATATCAGGAAAATACGCATGTGCCCAGCACACACATAAGAGAAAAGATAAGCATACATATTATAGTATTATAGCCATATGGAGAAAATGCAATACAAGGCCATGAATGTTCATGGCCTTCTACTGAAAATGATCTTTTGAGGAATCTGAGAGGCAATGAGCAGCGTAATGGACTGACTGCCATATTATGTTAATCCGTCCCACAGCTACAGCTATAGCAACCTGACCTGTGCCTCCCTATCGGACGTACGCCAGGTTTACCAGTGATAGCAGAGTTCACCTCAGTTCCCTATAAGCTGAATTCAAATTGGAAGTCAGCGCCTCATAAAATGATCAGTTGAATATTATTCAGTACGTACCGTGCAGTTCATTCAAGCATTATGAGATGGAGCTTTGATCCTATTTCAAAACCCCTAAACACTGATGGAATGATTAGTGTTTTATATTACAGGGACTTCTCTCCTGAGTGCACTACAAATGCCCTGCAAAGTTTAGGCCTAAACACCGCTGAACAACAAAACGAATAAGTTCCTAGAGAAATAACAGTCAGCAGCATTCCAAAACTTACTTTTCTACTCTTCTTTAACAAGTAGGATGATTGTAATTACACCCTCCTATTTACTTCTACATATTTAACCCAGTGTTGAAATCAATGTTCCAGCAGTAATAAATACTTCTTTTTCACTATAACCCTTTTCTAGAATGGTGCAATTATTTAGATAATCCTGTTTGCTAATATGTGTGTGACAGAATTTAGAGATGATGAGGAAACTCTTGCTTATAATATACAACAGCTACAGTATAAATAAATATTTTTTGTTAAGACATTCTTGTTTGCTTATATACATATATGTGTGATTTAAGAATCATAGCTAGAGAAAATCCACTCGTTTTTAACTTGTATGGTGTCATTTATTCAGATACTTCTGTTTACTTGTGTATTTGACAGATTCTTTTTTTTCTTTTTGCTGTTGGCATTAATTATGCATGACATTTTTTGATGTTCAGCATTAAGATTAGCTATTTGAGGCTGGAGATGGATATTCGGCTAAGAGGAAGTAGTAATCCCGCTCTGCACAGCCCGAAGATCTATCACCGACTTCACACACATCTCCAAAGGGAAGCAGTGCGGTCTAATAGCCTGGGAGGTGGGAGAAGAAATCAATTGCATGGAAATATGGGCAACGGTAATCTTCAGCTGAATAAGCCATAAATTAATCATTAGCCATGCAAGATCAAGGGCACAGCTATGTTAATTAAACAGCAATCATAGTAAACATTTTGTATCCGTGTGGCACCATCATCACATGGACAGTACACAGATGAGCACCTTTGCAAATTATTTGCATGCTTTGGCAGGAAATGCATAATTATGGCTTAGAAAATCCACTCTCAAAGCCAGTTGCCTTCCAAATGTTTATCAGGTCATCATCACATTCTGGAGATTTATGGAAATGAGAGCACATGCAATCAGAGGTGGAAAAAACCCTCATGATTAATACTTGAAGTGTACATTATAGCTCATTCTAACAAAAAATGTCTACAGCTTACACAGTGCGCTAACCTTTCAGGTGTTTAGACCACCTTAGAGTTTCAATGTGTGCTTTGAACAACAACAAAAAAACAGCAATCATTATTTTGGCAAATCCTGCACCTAGACTGATGAACATGACACACAGTGACAGTTAAACATGCTAATGAAACATTTGCATACTTGCTTAATTAAAAAAATGAACATTAAAGAAAAAATTAAAACGTTTGATAAGCAATCCTGTCTATATTTTGTAGGAAAGGCAATGCTGAAGCTTTCATTTTCAAGGTTGTTCTAACTGAGCAATACTGCACTACAGGGGAAAACTTCAGAATGTGCAGTACTAACAACAGACAATCCAATCTTTTAAAATATAATAATAAACCCATACCAGCAACATTCTTTAATAGTGAGCAAATGTTCAAGAGCAAAAGCCTGACCTTAAAGGGAAATTCCACTGTTTGTTAAAAATTTCTGCATAATAAAACTTATTAAGATGTTATCAGAGTCGGAATAGTTCAGAGAGAGTTAGAATCGTCCACATTGGTGGTCACTTGAACCAGACGTCTGAAGAGTTTAATACCTCTAAAAACTCCCTGACAGAATGTTATTACATGGTTACCAATATGCTGCCTGATGTTTGAAGCATCGTTTTATTATATCAGATATTTTTGCAGCATGTTGTAAGGTAAAATAGACCGCAAAGACATTTTTCCATCATTACATATAAAAAGTTGGAAGACATCTGTAGTTTCATTGGCTTTGTTGGAATGTAAATAAAATGGCCATGTTTGTGTCCTGGTTACCAAAACACTCTTGACAACTTAGTTTACATCTTCATTTAGTTCTAAAAAAACAGTTATTTACAATAGCCTGACCTTAATATAGTCTTAGAAAGCCTGGCTCAAGTGACAAAAGAATCATCCCACACTCATCACTCCACACTCATCACTTCTATTTACTTCTACATATTTAACACACTGTTAAAATCAATGTTCCAGCAGTAATAAATACTTCTAATTCACTATAACCCTTTTCTAGAATGCTGCAATTATTTAGATAATCCTGTTTGCTAATATGTGTGTGACGGAATTTAAAGATGATCACTCCAACAATAATAGCACAGCAATGATGATCACTCCAGAGATGATCACTCCAACAATAATAGCACAGCAAACTGATTTGTCTGTTACAAAAATCTAATGTCTCGTAAAAGCTGTGGCCAGTTTCAGTAAAGGGGAGTGGTGCTGCTTTGTTGACAGTCCTCCTCTGCCATAAACACTGGAGCTGTACTCAGTCCTAGCTAGTGATGAATGCAGTCACATCCACTTCACTAATGGAAAAAAGAATGACTGTTCTAGACTGGAAAACACACACGCACACTCACACACACTCACACACACACAAACACCCAGACCAGAAGCTATCACATTAATTTCTGAAGCAGAACAGTTTAATTCTGAATCCTTTCTTCAGCCCTGACCCAGTGCCAGTGTATTTTTTAATCAAGATGAATGACCTTTTTTGCGGCCCCTTATGTGTTGCCGCACTACCTCCGATGAAATGCACGGTATTTTTTTTTATTTTTTTTTGCATTTGCAAATGGAAACAGACCGAGTGGATACATTTCTCTAAGAGAGCTGAAATGTTTTTACAAACATCTGAATGCTTTGCACGAATGTTTTTGCTGGAGTGCCGTATGGATATGGCACTGCTATTTGTTGTTAATGCTACTGTTGCTGTTGTTGTTGTTGTATCTGCCTTTTTACAAGAGCCCTGGGCTCATCCAGTATAAGAGGTATCAACAATGGCTTGCAAATCACATCCGTGCCTTCGCTGACTACTTGTTGTGAGATAATCCAAGCAAAACCCTCACTGCCGTGCCACATACCAGTTTGATTTTAAATCTCTTAGACTGTGTGGGATCCTAAATCTTCTCAACATACTTCAGCACCACTGTATATACTAAGATATTGTTGTTTGCTGTAGTCCAAACAGAATCAGATAAAGTGACCTGCTAGAAAACAACCACCCTCTGTTCTACCATAGACATGGGTTTTTTAGTATGGACACCAATCAGGATTTTTCAAAACATATTCAATGTACATTCTACATTATTCATTAGTTACATGGAGTGACATGTACATAATTACATAGTCACTGAAGTAATTACAGTTACATTCTGGTTTCAGTCTGCATTCTAACTGTCATCAGGTGCCATGTTCTAATGTAAAAAAGTCAGGAAAATGTGGTAAAAATGTAAAATGTGTTTTTTTGCTCTAAAATAAGAAAAAATACATTGATTAATACAAATAATAATAAAATACATTCTCTTAAAAGAAGAAACACTAATGTAGTAAGGACTGAAAGCACTTTCCGCAAAAAGTGTTTCTATGGTGGCCTAGTGGTTAAGGAATTGCCCCTGCAATCAGAAGGTCATGGGTTCAAATCCCATGACTGCTAGTGACACCACTGAGGTACCCTTGAGCAAGGTATCGTCCCCACGCACTGCTCCCCGGGTGCTGTGTTCCTAGCTGCCCACTACGTCACTTGGGTGAATGGGTTAAATGCAAAGAACAGTTTCACATTGTGTGATGTGTTCATGGATGACAAATGGACACTTTACACTTTAATTAAACAAAATGTAAGAAGGGTAATTTTCGCTGACATCCAGGGATGAGGGTTTAATGTCTTTAGGTCCTCAATAGGGTGCCCGTCAATCTCCTGACATTTAGAATTTTCAATGTGGTATCCTCTCACGTTCTTGTTCTGTAAGTAAAAACTGCAAAGTTTCAGAATTTTAGGTCAATATTTACTGGTTGCTCAACACAAGTAAAGTTTCTACTATATTGTGATTCTTCATTTTTCCTGTGCTATGGTAAGCAATTACATCTGTTACTTATTTTATAAATTACAAGATCTGTATAAGTATTCTTTGGATGACATGTTGTTGTAAAGAAAGCAAATGTAAACAAATACTTGAGTTTAATCTTTATATTAATAAAATTGCTTACAAGCAGTGTATATTGTGGTACGTAACTGTCGATTGTAATGTGCAGCCAAAATTTATGTGATCTTGCATGCATGCTATATAGTTTAAATTGTTTTAAGGAGATGTTTAATGCATGGTTTGTTACATACCTACAAAAGACATTGCAATTTTAACCTTGATTCAGGTGGTGCTGGCTGACACATGGATACAGTGCAGCACTACTGACAGCCATTCCTTAATTTTAGCTATTCCTTATACTGCATTTAACTGCTGTGTCATGATTGTTGCTTAATAACTATCTATCAACAAACTAAGGCATATGTCAGCAATCTAGCCGTGGTAAACGACAGAGCGGAGCGAGCAGTGAAACTGATGCAGGATTTCAACTGTTCCATTACAAGCAGAAACAGTTTCTGCTGCAGGTTGTTTTAAGTCACAGGGCCAAATATCCAAGAGCCAGGAAGTGGCTGCTTGTGGGTGCTGGAGATGATGCATTATAATTTGGAATTTAGTGTCCATAGACTTCATTAAGGCAGTCTTGCTATCAAACTTGTTCAAAGTATTTGTCTCTGTAGTAATTGTACTTAACTGATGACAAAATTAAATAATCTATCCATATGACAATACATCTGTTAACTTTAGCAACCTTTAAATGTGTATTAAAAAATTACTGTGAGCTCCTGTCACAGGACATAACAAACTGACAGAGTACCACTGAAAATATTCTGAAGTTCATTTTTGACTGGCACCCTAGTCCTCAAGCATCTACCCAATGGCCATGATGCCCACCTACAAAACGTGATGTAGTTTTGGTTGTTTTGTTTTTGTCCATCACCCCCCGCCCAACACACACACATCCCGTCCCCCTGGCATCATTTGAGCACCTGCCCCTCTAAAAGTCTCTGCACGGCCCTGCACTCCATCCAACTGTATTCTATCACTTTGCACCAGACCTGAGACAGATTACTGCTGTCAGTGCAGGAATATAGCAGTCTGGAAGCTCTCTGAACATATTTGTAAATCATCACACCCATTTTCTCTTTCTTAACTCTTTCCTTCTTACAGTCAAGAGAAGAAGTGAAAACATAATCATCTTGCTGTCCCTATTTGTCCAGGTTACCAGATGACAAATTAGTACAAAGAATGTAACAGAAATAAGTAACCATACACTACTCTTCATAAGTTTGTAATCACTGTTTTCAATAATATGAAAAATTCTTCTTATTATTCTTTTTCTTCTTCCACTCTCAGCTGCTCCTGGGTTAGGGGTCACCACAGTGGATCAACTGTCTCCATCTCCTTCTATCTTCTGCATCTTCCTCTCACAAACCAACTGCCTGCATGTCCTCCTCACCTCTCCTCAGCATCCTTCTCCCAACACACTCAGGCTCTCCTCAGCATCCTCCTCCCAACACACTCAGTCTCTCCTCAGCATCCTTCTCCCAACACACTCAGGCTCTCCTCAGCATCCTCCTCCCAACACACTCAGTCTCTCCTCAGCATCCTTCTCCCAACACACTCAGGCTCTCCTCAGCATCCTCCTCCCAACACACTCAGTCTCTCCTCA
>JBBPCY010000001.1:49307999-49323447 GCA_037974405.1 Brachyalestes nurse | reverse complement strand
ATTTGTTTCACTCAATTAGAAAAGGGAGCTGTATTTCAAATAAAGTTTGAATCTGAACCTGTGTAGTCTGAATGGGGCGGGGGGCTCATTATTGTTCCTATCTAGAAAAGGGGGGCCCTGCAGAGAAAGTTTGGGAACCTCTGCTTTAAAGCGAACTCAGATCGATTATTCAGCCTTTTTTGTACATCCTTTTTTGTTAACATGCCAAACGAACTTGGACCAAACTGAAAGCTCTACCAAACTTCTACGTTTTCCACAACAGATCTATGCTAACTGATGGAGAGCAAAAATGTGTTGATCTTGACAAGAATCTCTAGGTCCCCTTTTTTTCTTTCTTTCTTTCTTTATTTGTTTTTAATATTTTTATCACTTACTCGTTTGTAGTAGATTATTTCTTTATTGTCTGTTGTCTGTACCACCTCTTGACGTGGTCTCAGTTCCGTTCATTTCAGAGGGTCCGAGTTTGTTTGGCGTATTCACATATAGGCAAAAAATGCTGACTTATCAATCTGAGTTCACTTTAAGGGCCAAAATGGACAAAGTGTGAAAACACCCTGAGACCACATCAGTAGCTGGTATGAAGTCCACAGCACAATTCGTTTAGCTTGTGCACTATGAACAGTCTCCTGAGTCAGATGTAATTGTTTTGGTTTTCCCTGTATCTGTGGGCTATTTTCAAGTACCACCACATGAAGACAAGTATAGTAGCAGCCATCTTGTTCGAAGTGAAAACTAAGCAGTGAAGAATCCAAAGCATCAAAGGTCTGAGAGCTCTGTAGGAACTGAAGTATGAACAAAAAAAACTAAGGCTGAGCTGAAATTCTGAGCTGAAGTGGACCAGAAAGTCCCTTTTGACATAAACTCACAGTGTGAACATAAAAAGAACTGAGTTCCCTTGGTCCACTTCTAGAGCACTGAGTTTGGTTCCTTTAAAGAGGTCTGTATGTAAAAACACTCTAACTCTGTACACAAATGCCTTCTCTTGTTCGTTTTCTCCATTGAGTCTCTCTATCTTTCTCTCTGAGTCGACAAGAGGAGGACGGGTTCCCCTTTTAACTTGGTTCTTCCAGAAGTTCCCTCCTCCAGCTTTAGGGAGTTTTTTTCCTTGCATCTGTCATCCTTGACTTCCTCACTTTGAGTTCAGATCTGCATTCTGTAAAGCTGCTTTGTGACAACATTGGTTGAAAAAAGCACCATGTAAATATTTTGAATTGAATCATATTGTCTGTTTAAAAGGGTCTTATATTGTCCAATCATACACCACACAGCCGTCTGTTTTCTGGTCAAAATTCTCCTGAGCTGTCCATCATGTATTCTGGCAGGAACCTAAGAAGGCCCATAGGTAGACACGCCTGTCTCTGACTTCTCGTTCTATGGGTTTTACCCACAACTGAGGTAAAACCCATAGAATTTTAGCCTATAGCTAACTGTAGTCTTGCATGATATGACAGTTATAGCATCTTTTAGATGGAAGTGATCTCAGGACAGCATGTGAGATTGAGCTGCATATTCAAGGGGAGATGACTCACTACTTTTTGATTGAGCTCAGAATTAAAATGTCCAATCTACACAGACCAAACAGTCTGACAGTGGCAGAACCATTCAAAATCTCCTTTTCACTTGGGGGTGGGGCATTTCTCAAATATTCATGATCAGTAAGAGGAAGTGCAGCTCACTAATTTGGCAGATATATTTTTACCGTGACACACAAACTAATGCACTTGATCACAGTTTTTGAATATTGCTAGATTTTGCAATGGTTACTATTTCTATATCTCAATAAATTAGGATGTGTTCTTCAAAGTGGTTTTGACCCACTATTTCTTTGGAAAACCCTCATAATCCTTAATTCTACGGATATTTTTTTACATTTTCCAATTATGTGAAAGAAAACTTTTTTTGTCCCAAAAGTGATGATATAGTCCTTGTAATTATCTACTGATCTTTTTTTTTTTAGCTTTACTATCAGTTTTAAAGAGATCCTCTGATACAGGCTTTGGTAACAGAGGCTTGCACTTTGCCTCACATAGTAAGTAATTGACAGCAATATTCAATAACTTCTAAATAAGCATATTCTGTAAAAGAGAAGTGCACTTTCTAGGCACTTTTCTTAACCGAGCACTCAGAGATTTGATGAGATTGGATGAGATCAAAGAGATCTGATGTTCTTTAAAGTGGTATTGCCTCACCACTTTTGGAATGTCCTCATAAATTTCAATGTAATTTAATGCAACAAGTTATTTCTACCAAACCCTGTGTCTTGAGGGCAGCTAGCAGTTTCAAATTATGTAGAAACATTGTTTTAAAAGATATAGTCCTTGTAGTCACATTTTTTGGTTTTAGTAGCAATTTCAAAGAGGTTTACGGCATTTATCAGACGCTTTTATCCAAAGTGACTTCCTTTCCCTAACCACAGGGGGCAGTCTCCCTGGAGCAACCTGTGGTTAAGGATCTTTCTCAGGGACCCTCCCACTAGGCCATTATTAAATGGCTTCAATATTTAATAACTCCGATATAAGCACATTTTGTAAAAGAGAACTGTACTTTCTAAGCATGTTTCTTAAACAAGCCCTCATTTTCAAGTGTGGCAGTTGGCGCCTCCATCAAGCAGCTTAAAGCGCTGTCCCTGGATATTACCGGTCCGCGAGCCAGTAAATCACCTTAGAGTGCGGATAGACATTAAGCCACAACAGGAGTGGAATCAGGGGACCTGTCCATCAGAGAGCAGCTTAGCTGGCTCATTTAAAGTGATTAGACTTTCCGGCAGTCTTAATACTGTGGCAAGGATGAGACCGACTCAGGAGCTATGGCCAGACACCCACTCTGTACATTCTCCTCTCACGCTTTAGCATCCAGACAGAGTGGTGCCAGCTCAGCATATAAAACTGGCGCTGTCACACAGGTTCACGTCTTCGTCACTCCTTTTGACCTGTCTCCAACCAGCAGGCCAGGATTAGCTTTGAGGAAAGCGACGGCCGATCTGCCAAGGCTGCGTCCCGACGACGGGTCTGAAATGTTTAATTAGCGGCTAGCTGGAGCGCTGCACAGGAGCAGATCTTTTCTGAGAGGACCATAACAGCTAATTGGCCGCGGTGGCTACGTCTGTCCAAACAGCCTGGACCTCAGCGCTGAGTCACCAGCTTATTAGACTCAAGTCGGCCATCGCAGCCAGAAGTGCCAAGCTTGAGCCACAAATACCCAGTCAAGACGTTTCCTAAGACTAATCATTTGACCCTGAACTTAGGCATGTCCACAGGAGCAGCAGAGTTTTATGCTCCATTTCGATCAGTCCCAATTTGAGACTTGAGCTAGCACAGAAGTTTGACAAGTAAATACAAAATACTGAATGATCTACATACAGTATTGACACAGCTTTAATGGAGCTGAGAACCTTTCATTCCTCTACACTCCAGACCATAAAAACGTTGAAGAGATGAAACTAATTCCTCCCAACTTTTCCAAGTATTTCCATTGTCATATGATACAGAGATGCGTGCTATGACTTAGCTGGAATCCTCAGCACCTGTAGTGAGTGATAAGCATGGTGATTTCATGATGACCAAGAAAGCTCTAGAACCAATAAGAGTTATTTATTGTAACATGGAGTAAGTTATAATTCCACCAACTTCCAGAATGCTTTGTGCTTGAAACTGTGGTGATCAAATTGAAGACATCATTTATAAATGCAAACTTTTGAGTAAAAAATGGCAGTATATTATTTCGTTTTTAATAACTTTGTCCTTTGACAGCTCTTTGGTCTTGCCCATGGTGGTGGAGAGGTTGGAATGGAAGAAACTGATTCTTTGCTGGACAGGTGTGCTTCATACACATAACGAGTTAAGATCAGGAGTATCTGTAATTGATTGATGCGCAATATGAGCACACAGCCAGTCTGTGGGAGCCAGAAGTCTAGCTGGGTTGTAGGGAATCAAAAACTTATTTCACTCAATGACATGCAAATCAATTTATAACTTTTACGTAACATTTTTTTTCTTGATTCTTGATTGATATTCTGCCTTTCTCCATAAAGTCAGCAAACTTACAAATTCAGCAGGGGATCAGATAACTATTCCCCCCGACGTTCTTTTGATGTTCTTTGTGTGTCTTCTCTGTCCTAGAGCTGCCGATTCAGTTGGTTCTCACTTTTCATACCTGTTCAGGTTTTCCACCCCTGAGTAATGCTGATGCACTCATGCATGTGTGTATTTGTGTGTGTGTGTGTGTGTGTGTGTCTGACAGGAGAGTGTGGACCTTGGGGAAATCATGTTCTCACTATGCTACCTGCCTACTGCAGGAAGACTCACTCTAACTGTTATCAAGTGCAGGAACCTCAAGGCCATGGACATCACGGGATATTCAGGTAGAGTTAATCACACTCTGTGTGTGTTGTGTGTCCCACAGCTGTCTTGACGTGCAAACAACGATTCCACTGTGTTTAGTGACGACTGGTCATAATATAAGCCTCATCAATCAATGGCCAAAAGCTAATAACACCTAACAATAGCTCACACAGTTAAGCACCGCATTTGACAGTCCCTTCTTAACAGTAATGGACCATGTCATGAGTTGTCCAGCAACTACTTTTCATAATTAGATGTTGATATTGATTTGTACCACAAATGCAAGCTATAAGAAATTATAACTTGCCAGACCCACTGAAGGAGGACAATATAGAACTGCATATATATGTATATATATATATCTGTATTTATTTATTTATTTATTTATTTATTTATTTAAAGCAGTAATGAGCTTTTCATGTTTGTTCAAAGCTCCAAATGTCTGTGTGCAGCAGTTATATTATCTGTATTGTAATGAATTGATTCATAATTAATAATATTATATATGTATATTATTATGTTGTATTATGTTGGCACAAGTACAGCTAACATGAATGCTTATCATGCAAGTTAAATGTTTCTGTATTAAATACTGCCGTGTAATGACACTCACAGTTTGGGTGCATTCAGTTCTCAGTGTAAATACATTTAAATGCTTATATTGTATACCATATATCATTTAACAATTGTATATATCATAGTTATAAATGCAGACTGCATGGAGACAGAGCTGGATGTCACAGGCATTGATTCACATTCAAATAGAGGACGAATCAAGGGGCCTTTTCACATCATGTTAATCATGTTATATCAGCACATTTGACACTGAAGATAAGTGAACATACAGCCAGGGGCTAGAAGTATATCAGCCCTGTATTAGCCAAGTCTCATTTTTCTTATGACCTGTTGGTGGTGGTGTTGTTCATATGTCCATAAAGGTCCAAAACAATCAGATCCTAACAGTAATTAAACAACGTGGATGCAGAAGATCGAACCTTATTTTCATGCCTTTTTTATTTAAAAGAAAGGGAGGGGTAAGCCCTACTTGCCCATTTACACCCGTCACCCCTTACTATTTTATGAATTGATTTAAGTAACCTCTTTGAATTATTCAATTTGCCACCAATTTGACTGCAATATCCAATCCTTGGCACTGTGTAATGTGAAAAATATATAGTTTTCTAAATCCACTTTTGACATAACATTCACTTACTGGCAGCACTCCAATGACACTACTCAAATAGGGCAAATTCTATTCTGGCAACAGTAAAATAATGCGCTGTGAGCAAACACGAAGCGGCATTCAAAATGAGTTGAAAGTGATGAAGCCGAAAAGTGAACGTTTCATAATATCGCGGCTTAAAGCAGCACTGGGGTTATACACAGTAGGCTGAAAAGTAAATGTTTCACATAGCTGGCAAATTGGATTCACATGCAGTAAACCTTGGCTATTAAAATGAGCCCGAAGCTCTTTTTTTGATGCCAAAGCGAAAAACTCCCCATTTGTTCCACTCAGGCAGGGAGTAGTTTGTGTCTGACTAATACACAGGAATAGGAGATCATGCAAAGCTCCCAGTGATTGGTGGAGCTGGAAATCAGTGTGCGGTGTTGACAGTGGACTTAGCGTTGTTATGTTTGGCCCATTAAAGCACTCAATCCCGACGGCTCCCCCTGAATGCTAAGTTGACTCACAGGCAGCGGGAGCCCCCTGATGCTTATTTTGAGGCCTCTTAAAGTTATTAAAGTGCGTCATACGATACACAGACCTGCTGTTTAAAACTCTAAACATGTCCATATGATTCAATGCTATTAGTCCGGGTGCCATCCTGTTGAGTCATAGGGCTCTGCACTCCCACCAGCCAGCCTGCCAGCGAACACATTCAAAATGAACGTTCCATATTTGCTTGAAATTTGCAGTCTGCCTTGTTTGCTTTTATTAAGTCAAAAGCTCCACCCACGGACATCACGTCATGTAAAGAGTGTCCCATCTCTCCCTTCCTGAGCAGACTGAGCAGCATTGCCAGACCAATTAGTGGGTTGTGGGCAGCAGCGGCTGGCGCTTCCTGATGCAGAGGAAGCACAGGTGGTGATAATCTAATGGAAAAAAATAGGGTACTTATCGACTATCATTCAAAAGTTTGGAATCGTTGGTTATATGGAGTTGAAATGGTTTTATATTCAATATTAAATTCAATATCATTGTTGAATTTAATATTATAAATTACACACCAATGTATTTGAGATGCTATACTCATTATTTGAAATATTTTGAGAAGCAATATGATATAACAAACAATGCTGTCGTTAGAAGTTCTTATCAGTCTTCAGCTCTGTTCTTCATTTTGGACACAAATGTTTTTCTCCTTTGTTCAGATGCTCAGAGTCTTCCTGATGATGAAAAACCTGTGAAGACGTACTAGATAATCATATTAGTGATTTTTATTTATGATTCCAAACTTTTGAATGTTTTCTGTCTCTGAATCTCTTTTAAATTATCTTTAAACATTAGCAGTGCAAAAGTTGCTCTAATTGCAAAATTCTGCCTGTTATAGTTTTGATACTGGCAGTTTGTTTTGACATCCAGACACTTTTAGAGCTCCACCACTGGAAGCTGAGCCTACACTGCAATAGATGTGAAGAAGATCTTCATGTGCAAAAAGCACTCCTTATAACCTCAAAGACTCCAAGTGAGGTTCAGCTTCTGGGGGGACCTGTAATTATGTCATTTAAGCCTGCTGTCCAATAAAAATTGATCTTCGTGCCACTAAAACAGTGTATTTGAATCTGCAATAAAAGCTGGGTTCAGGGCTCTATAGGCTATTCTTCCACTGCCTTTCACCAACACATTCATGCAGACTGTGCTATCTCTCAACCAGCACCCGAGTGCAGTGATATAGAGTAGATATTTAATCACTAAATCACCAAATTGCAGTACAAGTTGAGCAGTATAAATTTGTTAAGCTCTTCTGTGCAGAGTGCCATATTATAATGATATTTTAGCATAAGGCCATGCATCTTGAGGTAGTCAGATACTTTTATTCTTTATACTTAATACTTCATACTACACATATGCAAGCTCTGCCTTGCTGTGTTCATTTGAACCTTGTACATCAACTGAAATAAACACGACACGTTAGTGAGAAGCAGAACCAATTTAACTAGAAGAGGCAGTGTACCACAGTGTCAAGTCGAGTAGGTTTATTGTCATTTCAAGCGTAATGATATACACAGTGAAACAAAACATTGTTCCTCCGGAACCATGGAGCAACATAAGAGCAGAAACAGAAACACCAAAAGACTGGGACAAAAAGAGAGTGCAAGAAAACCAGTAGATCAACAACCGGACAAGAAAACATGTATTGCAGTCGACTAAAGCTACTGTACTAGACTGAATGAATACAGTATTATCACGGACTGTATTATGACAGTGTGATGCGTTGTCAGTAGAAGACTGAACAAACCATGACTAGTGAGCTGCTACCTGACCCAAACCTGACAGGGCATGACAAAATATCGAGTTTTGGTACAGGTTCACCTGCAACCTCAAACTCTGGCCTGCTTGGGTTTGTTTTCTAATTCATGATATCGTTTATGTATTACATTTTGCACACTTTTATATCTCTCTCTCTTGTTTGCGTGTCCTATCGTCTGCTCCCCACACACACATTCTATTGTTCTCTCCTTCTCATAACATTAGCTGAGCTGAGAATAGCTCTGTACTTTGAGGAGTGGGTGGTTGAGCCCCTGAGTGAAACAAAGAATGATGAGAGGAGTGTGTTGGGTTAGAGGAAAGGTCACGGCAGATCTTCTCCCTTTTTCTTAAGTTCGCCCAAAGTGTTCCCAAAGTCAACTGCCAAGTATGATCAGTAAATCCACATACATATAATGATAGGAAACATTTTCAGTGACACACTGTGTTGAGTGATGGCTGGTTGAATCATCTGTGATTCAACTTGCTGGTTCAGCAAGACATTTTTATGCTGGCAGGGAATGTTTTTGCTCTGACCTCCACTCTATTGGACAAAGCTTTTAATCTTCCAGATACACAAAAGATACGCAGACGAGCGTGTGAACACAGCCTCTTTCATAGCGTGCTCTCATACGATTAACAGCAAGTATATCATGGCCCTATTTGGTACTAGACGTTGGTATGGCTGAAGTTTAGGAGCTGTTTGTGTTTTTTTAGATTTGATGGTAACATATTAATCTTGTTTCCACAGATCCCTACGTAAAAGTGTCTCTCATTTGCGACGGGAGGCGTTTGAAAAAGAAGAAGACCACCATCAAAAAGAACACACTGAACCCCACCTATAATGAAGCCATCATCTTTGACATACCCCCAGAGAACATGGACCAAGTCAGCCTGCACATCTCTGTCATGGACTATGACCTGTATGCATCTCTGGTTCTCTGTGGTGCATGTGTCTGATTCTATTAGCATCACCATTGATTACAACCCTAAGAATTTCTGTCATGTCAGGCATACTCATTAACACTTAGATGTCGTTGTTGCTTTTGTTTGGCTGCACTATGCAGTTACATATTTACTTATATAGTGAGTCACTCAATTAATTACTTGGTACTTAGAATTTTCTATATTTCTACATAAATATGACTTAAGATTTCCAAGATTTTCAAAAAAGCAGATAAAGAGAACCCAGTTTAACAAATGAGACAAAAATATTATATTTTCTTAATTTGTTTAATATTATATTTGTCCATTTATCCCATATTACATATTTGTGTGTGGCAAATAATGTGAACCTTTGCTTGCAGTATCTGGTTCGACCCCCTTGCTCAGCATTAAATGCAGCTAAACATTTCTGGCGAAGGTTGATCGGTTCTGTGCAATGATGATATTTATGCAGAAATATAGAACATTCTAAAACGTTCAGTCATAATCATAAACTTTCAAGCACCACTGTAGATTCTGTACTGACAGATTTGAAACTGACCCTTTTCTGTTAGTTTTGTGGCATAAATTAGCCTACAAAACAAGCTCATGTCCAACAATAACTTTCCAACAAATTCGAATCATAATCAAGTTTCTTCTACTAACAAACAGAGTTTGCACTTTCAAAAAAGATTCTCAGCTTGTTTTTATGAACTATGAATAAGAAATAATTCAGATGAAAAGCATTAGGGGATAGGTCTGACTTCTAAGGGTTAAAAATGTAATTTTAATTCTACAGAGGGTGTGGTCCTGTAGTGTTCTTTATTATTCTGAGCATTTTACATCCAGAGCTCAATAATGACCTTATAACGTATTAGCTGTAATGTATCGGTTGCGCTCAGCGTTTTGCATATTACTGTGCTTGGACTTAACATGTTCTGTGACCTTTTATTCCGTTATGCTCAAAAGAGATAATGCCTGTAGTCAAAGGCTGAGTGTCCCCGACTCTGAGAGAGAGAGAGATCTTAGCATGGCACACACACACACACACACACACACTGAAACCCTGTACATGAGGCATGCCACGCAGTCAGAGAGAGAAAAAGGTCAGGAGTCGGAGGGCTGAGAACACAGAATGAGCTGGAGCAGCAGGGAGTCCCTGCTATTCCTGCAGTTAAAAGGCTATGGCAGTCCCCGGGCTTGTGTGCTGTTTGGTCTCAAATGTGGGTGCCGCACAGCACGGCAAAAGAGCAAGCAGCATCTGGAGAATTTCATGCGTGTTGCATTGCATGATGAGATGAATTCTGACTCCAGACTGAGCAACAGAAGCACTAAGTCACTATAGGCTTTCGGACTCAATGTCTGTTCATCTAGCATCTAAATGGTCCACCTACATTTAGATTCCCAGCAACACTTGGGTCTTCCACATCTGACTGGCCCATGAACACTGGTTCTGGTTTCTCGGTTAGGACAAATCAAGTTGGCAATGCAAATATGCAACTTTGAGAAAATTAACACAGGAATTATCTAGGGGTGTAATGATACAGAAAGGTCACGGTTCGGTTCACACAATAGTTCTGACATCACGGTTCGATACGGTTCACGACCCAGCGAAGAGCAGCAAAAAGTTCTAAAGAATGAGGCTTGGTTTGTTTTCGTTTATTTTATACAAACAGCAGTGTATTAACCAGTAAACACACATTCTTGCTTATATTTTCATGTATGTGTAAGGCAGCAGAAGTGTTACGCCAGTAGGTGGCACTAATACACCACACTACGACCCAGGCTTTTTGGTCCCTCTGTGATTCTGTATTACTTCAGTCACGTCTTCTCCGTCGTACCGTGTATTCTCTGTACAACATCATGTACCGAACCGTGACCTATTTACCGTGACGGTTCGGTACCAATACATGTACCGTTACAGCCCTAATAAACAGACCAAAGAAATGACAGTAATCTTGCGCTTATTGTCGCGTCTGTATAACTGATATTATGTCCGGTGTAAAAGGAGTTTTGCTCTTTTGGAGTATGGAGGCACTTTTCTTTGGCTCAATTCTTGTGTTTGTATGTACATATTATCCTAAACATTAAACATAAAATTATATTATCTGGTGGTGGTAAATTGACTGGACAGGAGTTTGAATGCTCATGAAGGCAAAGTTACCTTTTTATCACTCATTTTATGGTTGCTAAAATGAGAATTGTCAATAAATCCAGTGCAACACACACTGTCACTATAATCTCTTCTTGACTGCACCTATATGTTAACTGAACCAGTGAGTTCAGATATATGGTAGATGTACCAATATAGTTGCCAATGAGTGTGTTATGCTCATAGTATTAATTAGTTCTATAATAATACTATTTTTTCTCACTTCAGAGATCACAAGTAGCGATGACCTGGACTATGCTCTGGTGATGGAAAAGATCATTAAAAGTGTAGGTGAGCCCAGGAACTATGGCCCGAGCTCGGAGCAGGTGGAGCAGGAGGAGCGGAGGCAGGCGGAGATCAGGCTGCGAGAGCAGGCCGCTCAGCAAGCCGAGGCGGAGCGCAGAGATGCTGAGGAGGCTGCTCAAAGAAACCAGCGCTGGGAGGAATGGGTAAGAGCAGAATGCACTGCAAGGCAAGTTTAACCTACATAATTCTGGTTAAAATGATCAGGTTATTAGAAAGTATAAGCTGTCATTTTTTTCCTAACATATAATGTAATCTTGCTTTAAACCTTGGCACCACTTTAAAGAAGTGGGGACATGCTCCAGCATCCCCAGTGTAATATACACCTATAGCCCAGGTCCATCAGAAGCACTTTTATCTGGTTCCTGAAACTCAAATTATGTAAGATCATCCCAGTAGTACTTGTGGCATTTCTTCCAGCTCATGTGTTAAATTGCTTGTGTTTCCAGAGCCAGTGTCTGGAGGAGGTGAAGAGGCAGGAGGATGAGCTTCTGGAGGCTCAGTCGGTTCAGATGAGGCAATATTTGATAAAAGATGTGATGCCCACCCTCACTCAGGGCCTAATCGAATGCTGCAGGATCCGACCAGACGACCCAGTGGACTTTCTGGTACATTCTCTTTACCTTGACGTTCACCTTGTTATTGGAGCAGCAGCAAGGACAGTGTTCAGCTAGAAAGAATCATCTGTATAGATTCAAAAAACGTTTGTTGTGTTCATAAAAATCTCTTTTTTTTTGTTTCAGGCTGAATATCTCTTGAAAAACAATCCACAGGCAGAGTAAATCGCTGGCACATCTACATAAAAGATGAGTCTCAATACAGTTCATGTTTCTTTGAGATGTTTATTAAAGTGTTACAGCGGGATATAAAAGACTTTCTGTGAGTGATAGATAATAGATTTGAGTACTCCAATTTCATGTTCATTATATTCAGTGAAAAGTGATTGTGAAGTTTCTCATTCCTGACCTTGTTGTTTGTGTACCTATGCATTTAAAAGCTTTACAAACACAATAAAAGCCAGATGCTAATTAAAAGTTCATTAATATAATGTACTTCGGAGTGCTTTGTAACTAGAAAAGTAGTCATGTCACATCATAATTGTTTTGATTTGCCCTGTGCTTTCAAAGGATAAATGTTACAAATGGCAGATAATTAAATAGCTCTATCATATTTTCATGCACAGCTCAGAGTGCACATAATTAATTACACTGGTAAACAAAATTATTCCATTTCTGCTACTGCTGCAGTTCATTCAGTTCATTGTTTCAAGAAATGACTTTTTTATATGACTGAGTGTGACTAGTGACAGTTGAAATATCTTTAGAAGTCTCCATCATTATCAAGAGTCAGCACTTTAATGGACTTATTGTCTACGAGCCAATATATGTTTTCGTTTGTCCTAATAGAACATTGGCCTTCGTCGTTGCTGTTGAAAAAAAGTCCTTGTGGTTGATTCAAGGGTGTAGAGACTGTTGGTGTGGATCTTTATAGAAAAATACAGAAAAATAAATATGTTTCCTAAAGGATCTATAGCAAAAAAAAGTTTATTCAGTCAACCTTTCAGGCAGTATTAAATCCTGGGGTCGTTATTTGGATTTTTTATGATGATTTTATTATGATAGTTTTATTATGATTGTTTCAATATACAGCTCTGTGATTTGTATTCTCAAGTGTGCTGGCATGAGCAATGACTGCTCAATTTACCGTGCTGCTAAATGCACTCAGTGCCCACTTTTTTATATATACCCACCTTGTTGACACTTTTTATCAACAATTTTATCAGCCTCACTTACCATTTAAGTTCATTGTGTAGTTTCAATTACAGACTGTGGTCTGTTTGGACTACCAGTGAGCAGGTATTATTTAAGTGGTGGTTTATTCTCAGTACAAGAGTGATACTGACATGGTGTGTGTGTGTGTGTGTGTGTGTGTGTGTGTGTGTGTGTGTGTGTACGTACTGGACAGAGTTCTTAAACACCTAATGGTCGCTGCTGAATAGTCTAACAGTCAAAAATAATTCAGCCAATGTGTCCTGTGACCAGAAAAGGACTAGAGGACGATAAACACAAGCTGTGTAGCATCAGATGAACTGTCTTCAATAATAATACATCAATATCTTTAAGATGTACCAACAGGTTAGATGTTTAAAAACCCCTGCAGCACTGCTGTGTCTGATCAACACACACACACACACACACACTATTGTTCTGCTATCAGATATTCCACATCATGGAATAAACCCTCAAATAATAACAAATGATGCAGAGAAACATGGGATTGATGGTCTATATTTGTAAAACGCACTCAGATGGTAAGTGCACATGATAAAATGGACACGAGGTCTTTACAAACTGGGTATACCTAATGAAATGTCTCATACGTACTTTAGCCTAAGTACTAAATAATTTTATTTGCATTTACCAGATTTGTTTTATTAACAAGATAAAATAAAAGAGAATAGCAGATCCCATATTTTATATCCTGTTCCAATTTAAATCTACTTTAATAAGACTGCCTGATGCATCAGTATCCCATTTTCGTCTAAAGCAGGTAATAAACATAGTAAGACTATCACATTTTTAATGATAAAGTGTGGGCAGTAAATTCATGTAAATCATGTAAATTCTGAAACTTTCAAAGCTATAGCAGGAATGATCATAATTTGGAGAGTCAGTGCAAAATCTGTTACATGATAAATCTGCAGATATCAGCATTACTGACCAGTAGAGGGCAGACATGCTTGTAATAGATTTTTGCCTGTAACTGGAAGATTCATTTCGTTTAAGATATAGGTGACTCTTCTTTATTCCAGTGTAATTCAACTGCAAAAGATAGGAGAAGCCTTGTTTATTAGTAATACAGGTTAAATAAAGTGAGAATTTCATTTCAACCACAAAACTACTAATAGTAGTTGCAATACAGTGAACATGCTTGTAATACTATCAGCAGTGATGACTGGATGGCAAATGACTATTGCATTTGCAGTGATTGTTCCCTGTATATTTGAATCTGAAATTAAACCCAATATATTCATAGATGTATATAACTCAGTGACCAGTTCTTATTTAGAATTGAGGGTCTAACACTAGATGGCAGTCTTATCAAAGCAATAATGGGGAAATCTTGGTAGGTTCCATTTACACTCAATGTACCTGGCCTGCAATGTCACTGTAAAATGGTACATTAATAACACTGCTGTATGTACACTATCTGTCCAAAGGTATTGAGACGCTCTTTCTAAATAGTGAATTCGGCACACAGTTTGTATAATCTACATAGAAAAGGACTGACCAGTAGAATTAGACAGAGTTTCTGTACATAGTCTAAGGTCAGCATGCCCGGTTCCAAGTACTATCTGGATGGATATAAGGTACAGCTGCACTGGGCTGTGGAGCAGTGGAACTGCGTTAAGCTGGTGTCTATAGAACACACAGGTGTTTAGTGTTCGTGCTGTGCTAAAAAGTTGTGTATTGACTCCTCTATGGTCAGTGCAGGTCACTGTGCTTGTTCCACTATTTGGCCAGACTTTTACACTGGTTTCACTCAGAAACATTCACTGGCAGCAGACAGTCAACAAACCCTCCACTTGCATTTAGAGGAACAATGTGTTTTGTTGCTTAGGAACAGTTTTCTCCTCATCTCGGCAGGGGATCTCCTCCTGAATATCATTATGTCCCCCTCAATCGACAGAAAACACACATTTTCTTTGACTGCCAATATTTATCATTGGCTGCGCACTCTCTTGTGGCCTGAAAATGCTTTCATTGATCAGGGGGCAGAGATGGCCACAGATGATGACTATCATTGTATCAGAATAATTGCTTATCTAAATAACGCTTCTCTTTTTATGAAGAAAGACAGGCTTTTAAGGACAAAACTAAAAGTTCTCAGAAGTAAACTTTCTCAGTTATAAATTGTCCTTCAAAGCAGTTGGCTTTGATTTGTAAAAGAATTATGCTTGTTTTTCACACAAATTTGTTTGAACAGCAAATATTTGGCACTGCGCCTGATAAATATAGCTTTTGTTGACAAGCAATACTACTACTACTACTACTACTACTACTACTGCTACTGCTACTACTACTGCTACTGCTACTGCTACTACTACTACTGCTACTACTGCTACTGCTACTACTACTACTACTACTGCTACTACTGCTACTACTACTACTATTACTGCTACTACTGCTACTACTGCTGCTGCTGCTGCTGCTGCTACTGCTACTGCTACTGCTGCTACTGCTACTGCTACTGCTACTG
>JBBPCY010000001.1:49291950-49307899 GCA_037974405.1 Brachyalestes nurse | reverse complement strand
TCTCTCTCTCTCTCTTTCTCTCTCTGTCTCTCTCTCTCTCTCTCTCTCTCTCTCTCTGCATCTCTCTGCGTTTCTCTCTCTCTTCCTCTCTCTCTCTTTCTATCTCTCTTTCTCTCTGCGTGTCTTTCTCTATTTGTCTCTCTCTCTGTCTCTTTCTAGCTCTCTCTTTCCCTCTCTCTCTCTCTCTCTCTCTCTTTCTTTCTCTCTCTCCCACCCTCCCTCCCTCTCTCTCGCTGGTAGTGAATGCACTGCTGCAGAAAATGAAGAGACATGAGGAGGGAAAAGGAGAGTGATTAGACAGAGAAAAGAAGGGAGACAGTATGAGTGAGAGACTGAAGAGGGAAAGAAGAAGGAGAGGGAGAAGGGGGGTGGAGCAGTGGTCACACTGCAGGCTGCTCCTTCAGCCCACACACACACACACACACACACACACACACACACACACACACACACACACAGCAGTGTGAAAGAGGAGCAAAGGCAGCAGGCAGAACGGAGAGAGAGTGAGAGTAAGAGGCAGTGAGTGGACGCTGGACGTGAAGGATATTATGCTGAAGAGGGTGAACTTCAATTACTCCCCAACAGTCTGTCTGCTCTGCTGCCTACAGGGAGGTGAGTGTGTGTGTGAGAGAGAGAAAGAAAGAGAGAGAGACAGACAGATTGACTGTCTGGCTGACTGCCTCTGAGTGCGTTGCTCCTGTGCTAGTTTAATGTAGCTTAGTTAAAAATCCAGAATAATCGAAGAAAAAACAAGTGATGTCACAGATAAGACAGATTAGACTGATTAACACAGGATTGTGTGTGTGTGTGTGAGAGAGAGAGAGAGAGAGAGAGAGAGAAGAAGTGATAGAGAGATTATGAGTGAAGGGGGCTTCTTTTGTAAGGTGCTGTAATGTTGTGAACTGTTTCCATCATAAAGAAGTTGCAGGGCTGTAAAGAGTCTCTGGGTGAAAGAGGTTTTCTCAGTCGTTGGTCTGAAATGGTCCTGGACTGGATTGTAAAGCTGTAAAGGTTCACTGTTGAAAGTCTAAGGACTCTGGTTTGAGCCAAGTCTTAATCTGAGCTTTAGAAACCAACACTAACTGCTTAGCTGTACATTTCAAGAAAGAATTAAGTACCTAAAAACACACCATCAAACACATTTGTGTGTGTATGCCTTTGTGTGTCTGTCTGTGAGTCTATGTGTCTGTTTGTGTCTGTCTGTGCCTGTGTGTGTCTGTCTGTGCCTGTGTGTGTGTGTGTGTCTGTGCCTGTGTGTGTCTGGGTCTATGCCTCTGTGTGTCTGTGAGTATGTCTGTTCCTGTGTGTGTCTGTGTGTGTCTGTGTCTATGCCTCTGTGTGTATGTCTGTGCCTGTGTGTGTCTCTGTGTGTGTGTCTGTGTCTATGCCTCTGTGTGTGTGTGTATGTCTGTACCTCTGTGTCTCTGTGTGCCTTGCCTCTGTCTACCTCATCTGTGTGCCTCTCTGTCCCTCTAAGTGCTTTGCCGTTTGTATCTTGTCTCTTTGAGCTTTTAGACGTTTGATATTGTTTTATCTAATCAGAGCACATTAATCTCTTTCATTAAAGTGAGCTTAAAGTTGACCTGACCAAAACTCATGACATTTTGCACCTAATTTTAATTTGAGCAAAAACGTACGCACTAATAAGCCATAAAATCATTATTTTTCGTTGAGTGTTGCAGTGTCATTGCCTCTTTTTCCTACTGTCGTGCTCTAAAATCAGTGATAATCTATTAATATGATCTAACAAAATAACAATATAATGCTAGCTGGCCACTAGCCAACATATGGCAATACTGCAGGAATGAACACAAAAACACACTGTTCAAAGTTCTGACATAATGACTGTAACATTAACAGCCACATTACAGATTAATAAGAAGATTAATAAAATCTCATATGTGTTGTTTTTTCTCATCCTTTAATCATTTGGAGTAACTGTCAAATTGGGTGTTTAAGTGGATGCTCTTGATAGATAAATACATGTTATTTTTATTGCATCATAATGGCTTATATTGAGTTGTTATCATTTAGTTTGGTTTAGATTTAAGCCTATTAGTTCAAGAAACATATTTTACCCTGTTCTGCTCTGAATAACACAAGGCAACAATTTTACTGCCAAAGTAGTCTGGAAGATGTCTGTGTTAAGGTATCACCACATAACTTTTTAGAATTATCAATTTATTATGATTTATTTATTAATTTATTTTAATTAATTTAAGTCTCCTGTTTTTGAAGAATATATATCATTTAATAAATCTTTTTGCCATGATATAACCATTGTTGCTGATATGGCATCAAATTTAAACTACTGCTACTACTACTACTGCTACTACTACTACTACTGCTACTACTGCTACTACTACTACTACTACTACTACTACTACTGCTACTACTGCTACTGCTACTGCTACTACTGCTACTGCTACTGCTACTACTGCTACTGCTACTACTACTACTACTGCTACTACTACTACTGCTACTGCTACTACTACTACTACTGCTACTACTACTACTACTACTACTACTACTGCTACTACATCTTGCTGAAATCTGAGCACCTTCTGTCATTATTTCCTTTAAATAAAAATCTTCATGAAGTGAAAGAGCAGAAGCTTTTTAGTACATTTTTTCATTTTGAATTTTTGAGTTTGTAGTTCCTGTCAACAGTAAGACATAAAATAGTCCCTACAAACTGAAAAAAGTGCACAGAATGTACATGATTCAAATTTATCTATAATTTCCAGATCAATAAGAACTCTTACATCACAATTAGCTCAAAAGTGCAAGATATAATTATGTGGATGTAATGTAATGTGACTGCTGTCAGCACAAACTTTAAATCTCTAAAAAAAAGTAACTTTAGAGTAAAAGGGAGAAGGACATTCTTAACTCTAAATGAAAGTTAATGGAACAACATGTTTTTCTAAGGATATTTCTGTTGGTCCGTTCACCATGAAATTTTCACCTCGTATAAACAGCAGCTGGCACTCCAATTAAGGAAAACAAAAACAACATAAATGGAGATACAAGTTTTTGTTTTCCCGGCAGTGGTGATAATGTGGGAAATCACTGGGCCATTTTTTACTGTACGCAGTATAAGCAGTCACTTTGGGCCCCTGCCATTATTATCTGTGCCAATCGTGATATTGGAGTTACTTTTTCAGTTATTTAAATTTCATTTATTTATTTTACTTTCATGGACACCTGTGTTGTCTTAATG
Organism: Brachyalestes nurse; assembly: GCA_037974405.1. Lineage (NCBI taxonomy): Eukaryota > Metazoa > Chordata > Actinopteri > Characiformes > Alestidae > Brachyalestes > Brachyalestes nurse. The sequence goes on along the minus strand of JBBPCY010000001.1, from coordinate 49,304,676 downwards.
TTTCTGCTTCAGTGGCTGGTTGTTTTGTTATCTTCACGCGAGCAATTATTCCAATTATTCCAGAATAGTGGCCAAAACTAAAGAAATACCATATGACTGGTGTGTGTGTGTGTATGTATTTATGCATATATCCATGTGTGTATGTCTGTCTATCTCTATGTGTGTGTCTCTCTGTATTTATGTGTGTGCATGTGTGTGTGTGTCTGTATTTATGTATGTGTGTCTGTGTCTGTCTATATTTGTGTGTGTATGTGTGTCTTTCTGTATTTATATGTGTGTGTGTGTGTGTGTATGTATATGTGTGTATCTGTATTTATGTGTGTGTGTATGTATGTGTGTCAGGGTGTGTCTGTATTAATGTGTGTGTATGTGTTTGTATTTGTGTGTGTGTGTATGTGTTTGTATTTGTGTGTGTGTGTGTGTCTTTATGTGTGAGTGTATGTATGTGTGTGTACATGTGTGTGTGTGTGTCTGTGTGTTAGTGTGTGCGTGTGTATGTATGTGTGTGTGTGTGTGTGTGTGTGTTTTTATGTGTGTGTTTGTATGCGTGTGTTTGTATGTGTGTTTGTATGTGTGTTTGTATGTGTGTGTGTGTGTTTGTGTGTGTGTGTGTTAGTGAGTGAGTGTGTGTGTGTTAGGAGGGGTTTAAGGCTTCCTCATGTTGTGAATATTGAAATTCATTGCTGTTTGAGTTTCCTCTTGCTGAAGTTTACCTGCAGAATAGAGGCGCAAGGCCTCAGCTGTGAGTGTCCCGCGCAGACGGCAGCGCGTGAGGCCAGAGGACACGGGGAGGAGCGGAACGGCCTGCAGCGCGCCGGCGAGTCAGAAGTGATCGCGAGCGGGATTGGGTTGACAGGAGGAAGGAGGAGAGACAGGCGCGTGCAGCGGGACTACTGCGAGCCTCGCGCCCGGAAATCCATCAGCACAGGGGAACTCCTCCAAGAAGTGTGCTGTGCGTCACACCATCTCTCTCTCTCTCTTTCTCTCTCTGGAAAGTCAGGGAGATTTCTGCCGTGATTGATGATGCCGTGCAACGAGGTCAGTTAGAACACTCGCGCTCGTTATTAATGAATGAGACGCCCCTCACTAATTGCTTACCTTGATGTCAAACTGAGATAAAACATACATTTTTCTCTGACCTCTGCTGCGTCTCACACAACAGCAGCTCCGCTCTTTCACAGTGGAAACTCACATTGTCCTTCTCTTAAAAGTGCCAGCCACTTCACATCGGCTTGCACAAAATGGGCCCATTTAAAAATTAAGTGGTTGAGATGTAGACTATAGAAAAAATAATTTTAATTTCTCTACACTTCCATACACTACCCTTGGAACCAGGGCCGCAGTGCACACAATAAAAACAGAACCATTTCACTTGCCATTAAGGACGACCAGTAAACCTAATGGATCTTCTGATTTTGAATGAAATGATGGTGGAATACTGTTGGAAACAAGGTTTTATGGGGGCTATTTTGCCCTCCAAAGCCCTGAATGTGCCTCTTTGGCCTGAATGTGTATTATAAGTGTGTTTTAGGCCAAAAGCTGATTCTAAAACAATATACTGGACATCAAGCAGTGTATTCATAGCCATTTCATCTAATGACTTTCTGAGAGGGAGCTCTTAGAGGTATTAAACTCTTCAGATGTCTGGTTCCTATCACCACTGCTGTGAGCAATTCTGGCAAGCAGAAAGTGATCAGTAAAGATGCATGATGCCTTTTTATAACCGAGCTTATCTTAGCTCCTAGCCCAGAAGCTGCAGATGGAAAGCTAGAAGATTGTGTATTGGACCTGTGAACATAATAATAAGCTAAAATTGTACAAAATTAAACACATCTATTTTTACACTCTTAAAAATAATGATATCTACATTAAAATACCTTCTTGGCAGTGTTCTAGGAAAAACATTCACTGGAATAGAACCTTCACATTATGTGGAGGCTCTATGAAGTATGCAAATAGGTTTTTACATTTAATTTTCAGTAGTGATTGTTTAATATAGTGATTCACAAACAGGTTCTCAAAGCCCCCCAGCCACACCACATTTTTGCTTTATAACTATTTGCTGGGAGCAGGGATGCACTGATATGGGACATGTGGGCCAATCTGATATTCTTCATGTACATATCTGCTGATGCTGATACATAAACATTTACAAACTGTAGAAAGTGTTGCTAATGGCGTAAAATAAATACAGTGTAGACATTTCAGCTCAGTAGCAAAGCACCACATAAACCTTCTGCTCTACATCACAAAATATCAGTTTGACATACTGCTCACGTTTAGACATCTGTCCTGTGCTGATTGTTTTTAATACATTTTTAAGCAAGACGTAATAGCATTTATTGCCGTTGGGATGTTTTGGGGGGTCCTGAGGAAGAGTTGCAAACCACTGTTTTAAAGGACAATCAACTAAAAGTCCAGTGGTGGTTCTTCTGTGGTAGAGTTGTTCAATATTATCTGCAAAGGGCTGGTGCGGCTGCAGATTTGCATTATGAAAAAGAGCACATTTGTTTAATCAGCTTAACTCATTCTTCATGTGAGCTCTGTCTTTGTTTAAATTAAATCATCAGCCTTTCATGGATGAGACTGGACACCCCTGTTCTGTGGAACCCTTTTTGGAACCTTTTACTGTTGCTTATTGGTCTTTATGTGAACAGTCTGTGTGTTAATCTTTAAAGCTCTGTGAATTTTAGCTGTTTGCATGAAAGGTGCGACACAAACAAAAATGTTGATTGATTGATTGGTGGACTGATGGACCGAGTGATTAATTATTTTCACTCTTACTGCTTGAGCTGTAAATGAAATAGTGTTTGAGGTTTTATGCCCCCAGGTTGACGCCATATACAGCATCTCCTCCCACTGTCTGGGCATCTGTTCCTCACATCCGTACGATCAGGTCTCAGAGGCTGTCACTTCCAGAGCTGTGGTGGGTTCAGGCTGGAGCCGGAGAGATGAAGCCTTTGTTAAAAACATCAGGTAGAGAGAGTGTTTGTTGGGGGGTGTTGGCACAGTGGATTTTGGCCCCCATGCTGCTCTGTCAATCTGCCCCTGCCCCATGCTGAGGGGGAAGGGGGTGGGGGGGTTGTAAACGAGGGGCGCAATCCTGCGTGAAACCCAAATCACACCAGAAAAAAGATCATCACTAAACACATCTCTCTCCTCACCTGCCAATCAAGACATGTCTAAGTGATTTAAGTGAAAAGGGAACACTTGAATATGATGGCGAAAAAAAAGTGCCACCTCTTTTAATGTGCATAATAGCGTGTGACCTGGAACAGTGCAACAGACATCAACATCTCACCCTAGGTTTCATTTTATTTTTCTATTTCCAAACAATTAAAGAGATCTATTAAGAAACAAATTCAGCTGGAGTCTAAATAAATAGATAAATAAATAAATACATGGAAAATAAATAAATAAATACATAAATAAATAGTCACTTAGTCATACTAAATCAAAATGTGCACTATTAATAAAAATTAATTACACTCTTCATTAATGCTGCAGGCTAGTGATTCAAATCAAGTGTAATATCTAATCTATTTATCCCCAATTTATATGGGAAGTCATTTTATCTTTTGTGTACTGTCTCCATCACAACAAACCCTCATATCGCCAAAATCTTAACTTTAAAGGAGAAGGAAAGAGCTTCCTAATGATTTTAATTTAAATATGAGTAGTGGGCCACTAATATTAGTCCATTCATCATGATATTTCCACATAATGTAAGGTGCAGATTTCAAAATATGCAAAAACACTGAAAAATGTCGGTTTTCTTCTGACAGTGGCAACATGCTAACACGAATGAGAAAGTGTTTGAGTCCGACTGGATAAATTCTGCCTTAATTTGAATACAAATTCATTTCAGTCACTGTGCAGTGCTCAGTCTGAATACTGTGCTTGTTATTAGGTATGCTAAAATATGGCTTTCATATTCAGCCATACGCCTCATGTTACACCCCAAAATGTAGCACTTTTGAAAAGTCATACGTGGGCTTCAATGTACAGTCTAATGCACTAAATTCAGTATCAGATAGGAGGTAAACAAATGAATAGAGTAAAGCGCGTCCTCTTCATCCTCACATATGTTTCTCCTCCCACACATTGTGTTTCTGTCCTTAGCCACGCGAGCGAAACTAGGAGGTGCAGGTTTTTTTTTTGTCAGACGGATGATGTTCTGCTACATTATCACACACACAGTGCAGAGAGAGAGAGGGAGAGTGTGAGAGATCGAGTATTAAAGAAGATAGAAGCCTTGCAAACAGGATTTACCACACACCACTGTATCAACACAGATTTAGCCAGAGAGAGAGAAAGAGAGAGAGAGAGAGCGGGAGGGAGAAATGAGAGGGTTCTCTTCTTCATTTCTAGGTGATTCACATTTGGAGTGGGCTCACGAAATTGCTTTATGGAAAGGCCTCGGCGGAAACATTAGGCCTGAAACAGCGGGGAGGCTGCTGCTTCATTAGGGACAGAGGCTTCAGCTTTATTACAGGGCTTTGGAGTTTTATGGTTATCATTATTTGCAATAGAATTATTCTTCTTATATATCTGCTAGTCAGCTGTTTGGGTGGCGACGTGGGGAGCAGAAGGGAGGGGAGCCGTCTTCTCCTCTTTGTCGAGTGGAGAAACACAAGCCGACTGCGGATCCGTCCCTGTGGCTGCCGTCGCGTTCGCAGCGCACAGTTCAGAGACCCTGCCCAGGAGAGTCTTCTGGATTTCAATCAGGAACTCATCCTGTGAACATCAGAACAGCAGAGAGACTGTATGCATATTTAAAGGAACAGTTCAACAAAGTTTTCCCTCTTACCCCCAAGACAAGTTTGCTTCTTTAGTTTTGTACTGGAGCTACAAAGCTGACGTGGCTAACAAGCAATGAACATTAACTAGATTAAGCTTGAATCATCACACACTTTCCTCAAACTGGGTTCTTAGGCACTATAAACAGACTTGGATTCTGATGCTGTATGAAACACTAACATCTATGAAAATGGACAAAAGTCAGGATTCTAGACAGCCCACACTACTACTGTTCTTAATGGCAAAATGTACTTTAATTCTTTTATATAGATAACAGTAGTGTCAGAAACCACATAAGGAAGTCTATTTGGGATTGTTTAACTACTCGATAAGGTAGGAGGAGTGTGTGATGATTTAAGCACGATGCAAATTCATTATTTAAATCGAGAGCTTCCATTACTTGTTAGTTACCAGTAGTGTAGTTGTGTCTGGATAAGTGGGTATACTATGCCTGTATAGGACCTCCACGGTTCATGCATTATGAACACACACCATTTCCTATATGCAAAAGTTTGAGTGCACCTGTTCTGTTGATTTCTTAAGTGACAGTAATATAAAGAACCTAAATCAGGGCTGAAAGTCTTGTGTAAAAAAGTGTGAATATAAACTCAATAGAGCACCTATAAGACAATAATGCTTCGAAAATTACAGTTTTTTGGAAGTGTTCACTTGTATATCAAATCTGATCACATTTATAAAAAGGATGAGAGAATAAGTTAATGTATCTCCAGACTGATCCATTTGGCTGAAACATGGAACATCATCATTATTTATTTCATAAATTCAGATCATTTGCTTTGATGTGTTCACATCATTTACAAACTTCCATATTTCCATTTCCATATACTAGCTAGCAGTGACTGTAAGGCACGACAGCAAGAAAAGAAAAAATATCAGAAAAAAAAACAACACATGAACGTGTGCTCTGGTCATATGACTCACTTGGGCAAATGTGTCTTTGTCCTCCGAGGTCATGGCCAATTCAAAGTCAAGCAAGAAATACATTGACACTGACATTTCTCTGGCCACATATAGGTGTGTGTATGTTAAATCAGTCTCCTTAGAGGTTCATATACCTGCATATAGTTACCACTACACTAGTGTTACAGCTAGTCTCACAAGTCCAGTGTACAATTAAAGGAGTAAACCTCAGACACCAAACAAGTCTTAACCGATAGACTACTTATGGAGTAAAAAACCGTGACATTGAATTTTGTTAATGTGAAGCCCACTCGCTTATTTTTACTTGTACTTGTTTTTCAAAAACATCAGGGTTGTTTTTGACTGGACTTTGTTATTGCAAGGATACATGTGAAAGAAAAGCAGCAAGAGTGGAAACACAGATGCCTCTGGCTTGCATGTTGAATTTGAAGAAGAATGAGGAGAAAAAAACAGGGGGAAAGGGGAAAAAAAAGAAAAAGTGCAGTGGGGAATCTGGTGGGTGGGTAGCTGGCTGGCGGACAGCGTTAGCGACACACGGTTCCCTCCTCATAAATTATCACCAGGGATGATGAGGCCTCCGAAGCCACCGGTGTGATTTCAGTGGGCGGTGGGGATGGACCCCGCCTGGAAGTGGCGCTGTCCCACGCTGCCGAGCGGCCGACCCCAGCGGAGCGGCAGCCTGTCTGCAGCAGAGCAGTTAATAAAGAGATTGATTATCGGCCTGTCAGGAAGTGACAGTTGGACAGGGCCGCGCACCGTGAGTGACAGAGGGCACGCTCCGCTCACAGCAGCCACGGGCTCCAGCAGCAGTGTGTGTGCCACCACAACACACACACGCACACATACACACACACTTGCATCCCCACACACCAGAACACTGCCAACACGGCTGCAGGGGGGAGGGGCCCCACTGCCAGCGCCTTCCAACGCCTTCTGGAGCAGTGGCTCTGGAACCACACACACACAAACACACACATACACACACACACACTGCCACTGCCAGAGTCAGAGTTCAGCACAGCCACAGCCTGAGAACTAACTTCAGCTCAACTCAGTTAATACATGTTGTGTACACTGTAGGAAATTAGTTTAGCTCAAATGTATTTATTACCAACCAGAATCAGTTTACTCTGATTCACCACTATATTCAACCAAATATGTAGGGAAATTTAGCTTAGTTGATTTATTCTCCACCAGAATCAGTTTAGGCTGATTTGCCTCTATATTTATTAACTGATTAATTAATAGTCAATTATTAATTGGTTAATTACTTATTAATTAGGGGTTTTCCAACAAGCAGGGCTTATTCAGGAATCCAGCATAAACTTCTTAAGAGTATTTAAGAGTTTTACTTGACAGTAAGGGAATTAGTTAATCAACTGAATTATTAATTTAATGAGCACAGGTTACAGTATCGCAGCAGAGAATTGATTTCACTTTTCTGAACAAGAAACACTGAATCACTGGATTAACTAGATGAGACAAACATAAAACACACAAAGACTAAAATAAATGTGAAAGATGATGGAATAATGATTTTGGAAAGTTACGGAAAAGTTCTGGAACAGCGAGCTTCATGAAACAATTCAACTCAGTAAATCAGACACAGTTTAGTACGCCTTGCACCAGCTTATCAAATGAGAAGGTAACTGTTTATACTTATTCATTGATTTGGAATTTCAGGAGAGTTGAATTCGAATTTCAGGGCCTTGATTTGGGAGCTCAGAGGAGCTAAAGAAGGTGTTCAGCAGTTTGGCAGGATTGGATGAAGATTGGAGCTTTCTTGGGGTTTCAAAGTTCAGGGTTCTTGAGAAAGTTTCAGGTGAATGAATGAAGCAGTGGAGCTTTCTTGAGGTTTCAAAGTTCAGGGTTCTGCACTGGTCTTTGTCCCGAGGCTCAGCAGATGTTCTTGGGATGTCTCAGGTCCGGCTCAGCTCTTGCTCTTGCTCCTTGTTGCTGCTCGGGTCCTGGATGTTGCTCTCGGATGTTGGTCAGCTCCTGCTCCTTCTGTTGCTCAATTGCTGCTCAAACTGCTCTTGGGAACCAGTTGCTTATATGGCCAGAGAGAGCGGGCAGTCCACTCTGCCCCCACCTTCTCAACTTGACCAATAACAAGGGGGCAACCCCCCTCCCTTGGGACGCCAGAAGCCACTTTCAACAATTCTGTGAAATCCTTGTTGGTAGAAAAGTTTCATAACGTTCGTCACGTTCATAACTGGGCACTGAAACCTGCAATATAGGTTCTGTTGCGATCCAGCGGCCACGCAGACACCAAACATGTTATACTTTCGACAAACATCTCACAGATGATGGCCCAGTTTACAGATACAGTCTAATGATAACCATAATTATTCAACACACTTTAAAATGCATGAATTATTATTATTCTAATTTCTCTTTTCAAAATCAACCCAATCCTGACTCCCAGAAATGCTTAAGTTTTTAGGTTAAGACACAATGAGATTTCTTGGTTCTCTCTGTGGCCACATGGCCCTGTCACAGAATGGTTTATGACTTCCCTTCAGCATTAATTTAACATTTAATTTAAGAAAATCAGAACATCTAGTATTCCGAGGACACTTCTTGAAGTGAAAATAATAGTATAAACATGAATATTATAACTCACTGATTATTTTAAGACCAAATATGACAAGTCTACTTTCAGCAGTCTTGGAGTTATAACTCGACTCCATATCGGATTATATGAAATTACATTGTATGGGAACGAAATACGTTTAGGAAACAAGTAATAGGAAACAAGTAAATCTTTTAACACAGAACTCCTAATTAAAACAAGTAATCATTTTAACACAGGGGCTGTGAGTGAGTGCGTGTGTGTGGTGCAGAAGGGGTTGCGTGGGGGAGTGAAGGGTGAGATGGACTATCATGATAAGATGGCCTGGTATGTCCTGGAGTCTCTAAGTGGTCAAATTGGGGGTCATAAAACCCCACTCTGTCAGGGTGACATGCTGCAGGTCTGCTCAAAGAGAGAGTTTTTTCTGGCAATGTTCTCTGTGTGTTCTGCTTGTATGATAATGCTTGTGAAAATAAAGAATGTTGAATCTAATGAATCTAATCATTTCTTGCGTGGATAAGAATCTTTGATCCTACAACACACACACACACTTACACATACATAATGTAAATTAGCCTTAAACACAATGTTAAACACAATCATTAGCCTTGAAACAGACAATGTGCACACACACACACACACAAAATGTACTTAGGCTTAACATCTTAACTCAAACGTATTACTCAGTTATTAATCTTTGTAACTTCAGTGTCAGTCATGCATTCTTCAATGTCTACTTTGAACTATTACTATTACTACTTGGAATTACTACCTGTGACATCCCCAGTCAGTGGCCACTGGAGGCCGCTGCTCCTCTGGACTTAAAGGGGACTCTTAGGCTGACTGGGGGTGTGGCCTCATTCTGAGCTCAGCTGGCCAGGATGAGGCACTTGTTATTATTATTAGCACCAGGTGTTTTGAGTTATTCTGTGTATAAAAAGCTCCTGTGTTTGGTTAGTTTTTGTCCAATCACCATCACTCCTACCCTTGCCTTAGTTCAGAGAAATCCTGAGTACTGTTTTGGTTTTGTGTTTTCGGTTATCAAGCCATTACTCAGTTATTAATATTTGTAACTTCAGTGTCAGTCATGCATTCTTCAATGTCTACTTTGAACCATTTAGCAACTATTAGCAAGAATTATTAAATATCTACTATACATTATTCAATAACTTCTACGAATTTGTCCATATCTGCTATGATTTTTTTCAGTATCTACTATGAATTTGTCAGTGCCTACCATGAACATATACAAAGTGCCTTCATAACATATACATATATACATATAAGAAAACAAACTTTCTGGTCTTTAGGAATGAAACTGCTTCAACACACTCTGATTCAGCTGTAATGTTTCAATATTGCTCAAAATCAATTTCACACACACAAAATGTACTTAGGCTTAACATCTTTACTCTCAAACGTATTAGTTATTAATCTTTGTAACTTCAGTGTCAGTCATGCATTCTTCAATGTGTACTTTGAACTATTTAGCAACTTTTAAGAATTATTTAATATCTACTATACATTATTCAATAACTTCTAGGAATTTGTCTATATCTACTATGATTTTTTTCAGTATCTACTATTTTATTTTATTACCTACTATAATTAGGTAGGTGCCTACCATGAATTATTCACAAACCCAACTGCACAGAAGAAAAGTTTGGTCCATAGAGTTTAAGGGTTTAAAAGTGTAGTACCAGCTCACTGCAACTCATCCACATCTGGGCCGAATATGAAAAAAGGAGAGTGAAACATCTCTGAAAGTGAAATATTAGTAAAAGTAATCTTCAATAATTTGATTGTTTGAGTGATTGTGGTGTTGCTATGACCTTCATGCATATCAGTGCAGTGTGAAACTCGTGAGTCTGCTGGGTTGAGTTGGGTTGATTGTGGGGCCAGATGGATAAGTAAGAGTACACATTAAAGAGGCAGGAATGGTGGGGAGGTATGTGGAATTCTCCTAATTAATGATTTAACACCTCACAGGTATACGCACATGCACTCAAATACACACACACATGCACACTCCTTCTCGCTTGGTTCGGCCCTGCTTTGTCTGTCCCCTTGGCTGAAAAGCTGTCTGCGCATTACATTGCTGCGCCGGCTGACTTTGTTTGAAGTCACGCTTGTCTGTCTCCTCGGTGGCGCGCTTGTCCCCCTTTTTTAATGAAACATAAGCGTTAATAGCATCACCAGGAGAAGCAGGTGATAAAAGCCGATCCGGAGAGCATGCCTGTTTCCTGCGAGCGCACTGTTCAAACAGTGCATTGTTCAAAGACAATGCATGCAAAGAAGGCGCATGGGGAGGGTTGAGGGTTTGGGGGGGGGGTTGTGGCAGAAGAAGAAGAAGAAGAAGAGGAAGAAAAAAAGCTGCACCCTGTCTTCAGTGAGATCAAAACAACTCCCAGGTAAAATATACAATGAAGGGTCTCCTGATCTGACCAGCATTACAGATGAGAGAGGGGGGAGCTGTCTCTCTGACATGTTAGGGAGCATGAGAGAGGCAGAGAGAACAAGAGAGAGTGGAAAAAAGAGAGAGAGGTTGAACCATCAGGCCTTTGCAAAAGTTTGCAATGAAACACTCCCAGGAACACAGTCTTTGGGCTTCATGAATGCATTCATGCAACTTTCTACATGCATTACAAATGTCAAATTAATGCCTGGCTGAACAGATATTTACACTGAGCATGAGAGATCACCTCCAACAAGGTTATGGAGAAAGAGGTCAGAAGTGTACACAGTATGCTGACCTTCTTCAAGTAATTTTACTTCACTTTGAACAAACTAAGAGGTGTCCCTTAAAAGGAAAGGTTCCATAAAAAATAGTGAATTTTATTTTATACTTCTGTCATTGTTGACCACTGCCTTTGACAAAGCTTACTGCTTTGGTTTAAGCTGAAGATTCAAAGCTCATGTGACTAATATGTAATGGAACCCTCTGGGCATCTGTTTAGTGCAGTGCCTAAATCATCACACACTTGCCTCAAACTGTGCTGAGTTGATGCTGAGATCTTTCTGAAGCTGTTCTGTGGGTTACAGTGTGTCATACAGTCTTTAAGATGAAGCTCACTCCAGGATATCGGCAGTAATACAACATTTTCTGAAACATGCCTTTTGTCTTGTCCCGTCAAGAAAAGAAGTCTTTTTTGCACTTGGCTGGCCTTTACATTGATCAATACAGGCTGAACTGAGAAGAATATCTATGAGGATGGACGGAGACATCTATCTATTTCAAAAAAAGGCGAAGAGATGGAGGAGGAGGTGAAGGAGAGCATTTCGCAGCAGAGGAAGGAGAAGAAGAGCGAGAAAAGGCGATGCAGATGGACAAGAGGCTTTGTGGCGTGGGCTCCTGCTGGCATGGTGCCCACCAGCACAGACTCCCTTTGTTTGCCATGCTACTAAACTAATAGAGATAAAAGCAGGTTCCTGCTGGCCCTGAATTATAAAGTCATTAACGAATACAAATAAGCCAGAGCGTGGAGGGCCAGCGAGAGGGCCCCTCTCGGCCCAGCTGAGCGCCGAATTTCAGAGGATTTTCCTGCAGGTCGGAGGTCTACAAGTGCCGCTGGCCTTTGTGCAAACAGCACAGCCGGCGCCAATCACACACCACAGATTCTGAGTCTATGTGTGTGTATGTGTGTGTGTGCACTGGCTGGTCCATTATGATCCATACATATTTATTCCTGTAAAGTGTGATAAACCATAAATGATTCATTCCATCATCAGGGATTTATTTATTTATTTATTTGTTCACACCGCCGAAGTGTGCCTGCCATTGTTTGAGTGTTATTAGCATGAATTTATGTATTTTACTATTGTCTCCCTGTCTTGCGAGCTCCCACTTTTATTCTTTCTTCCTTTTTTCATCCGCACAACACATCCTGAGTGTCTGTCCTTGTCCCCTGTGTAATCTCAAGATTATTTAAGGTAGCCGCTGCTGTGAAAATCGGAGTCGTTTAAGTTGCACTCTCATAGCACAGGGCTTGGCAACCAAACTAGCTCATTTGTTAGCGCTGCATACCCTTAGACAGCCTTATAAATGGAGGCACTATCCAATTATTACAGGGGATAAAACTAGAGCTCCGGCAAGCCATAGCAGAATCTATTACCAGTGTGTATGTGTGTGTCCGTGTGTGTGTGTGCATGTGTGTGTGTGTGTTTTTGTACATTCTGACAGCAAAAATGTCCCAACTTTGCTATTACTTTAGAGTCACACATGGGACATATTATTATTTTTATTATATTATTTTTATATTATTATGGGATGTCTTATTATTCTGTATAACACTAATGGGACAGATACATATACATGATATAAACTGAAACTGTATAAAAAACCTGTGTGCGTGTGTGTGTGTGTGTGTGTGTGTGTGTGTGTGTGTGTGTGTGTGTGTGTGTGTGTATTT
>JBBPCY010000001.1:49234905-49256222 GCA_037974405.1 Brachyalestes nurse | reverse complement strand
CATGATACGAACCGAATCGTGAGTCAAAAATCGCAAAACGAACCGAATCGTGGGTTTGGTGTGTCGTTACAGCCCTATTATATATATGTGTGTGTTTGTGTGTATAATATGTGAAGCCCTGTGTGTGTGTGTGTATACTATGTGAAGCCCTATAGATCTGCCTCGGCTATTGCTGAAGTATTCTTAAAAGATCTAATATGTAGGGAGGATATATTTCTCACAGTAAGCTGGCCATAGTGGCTCACACGGATCAGTGCAACAGCGTGTAAAGTGACAGGTAGAAGATTAGGACATCTAATCCTGGCCGAGTCTGACTGTTAGGGTCGCGGGGCCAAAATCTGCCACTCCTCTCCTCTCGCTGTCCTCCATCATCTGTTCCTGCTGGCCAGGGTCGTGCACGGACAATGCTCATTCACACACACACACATGCACACATGCATGCACACACACACACACACACACACACTCCACCTCACTCCAGGCCAGCATGGACAGTGCACACAATACAGTAGGAGTCGTGGACCGTTATTAAAATAGTGACTGTGGCCTTTCTCTAATAGAATAATAAGACGTCTAAGCACAAAGTGCTGAAACTCTTTTTCTGAGGGCCTGAGTTTTCTTTTTTCAGTACAGTGAAAGGACAGTAAGAAAAGACAAGACAGGGATTAAGTGACCAGTAAGCAACCCACAGTAGATTCTTTGCATTTCATGTCCTGAATTGGTGTTGCACGTGATGCACTGAATTTTCATAATTCAACTGTGTACATCATTTCCAAATATATGTTGCATCAACAAACTTGTTTTTTTAGTCTACTCACTTTTTGCAGTAATTGTGTCTAAATTATTTACGCACAGAGTTGGGCAGAATACTTGTGAAAATGGTGATCGGGGAACATTACAATCAATACAATCTTGTTGAAAAAACAACAGTTCACCATATTACACCGATGTAAATAAGACACAACTGCTTAGATACACTTGTGTAACATACTAAAACCTGAAACCCGAACTGATACTTGTGCATTTACATAAACTGTACTACTGCAATGCAACTGTATTAGAAACCACAGGCAGGAGTTGTGTTACATGTATTCTTAATGAGTAATTACACAGTTGTTAGAGACACATATAAAAAAGTGCAACTTTCTTTCGCCCTGGCCCTTGCTGTTACTGGTTGCTTCTTATTTGATGCACTTTTCCTTGCAGTTTTCTTCTCATCATTCTTCTGTTCATATTTCTCATGATAAAAACACTTAGAATGTGAAAGACGCTCTGAGCGGCTAGTGTAGCATTCTTAATAATGCCGCTGTCCTTCACACAGTAGACTGGTGTTCAATTCTCAGTCTAAACTCTCATGAGTCTTTGGGCAAGAGTGCTAACACTACATTCACCTTCTAATACTAAATTCAACATTTAAAACATGATTAAAGTTGTGGGCTGCTCTGGATAAGAGTGTCTGCCAAACATGTAATTATTCTAACATTATCAATATCTTTGCTTTCATTGCCCTCATGAAAGGTGTCCTCAGGAAAGTAGTCATTAGGTCATTATTACAGACCCTAAAACCCACTACAGACCCTTAACCACTAATTTTTATTTTGTTTCAGTCTTTTGAAGTGCATATTGAAACAATATATTTTGATATTTTATTTTAAATCATAGTTCTCACCATACAAGCAAAGTCAAACTAAGTAATAAATATTTTGTGTAACCTATTCGTCCAATTATATAATGTAGAAAATATAACTAAAGTGAGCAGGTATGTATGTTAATGTAATGGCATGTATGTTCTATACCACAATACATACACACTAGCATTACACTGAGGCTAAGCTTACCATTTGTCAACTTGTCCACGACCGAGGAGACTGTTCAGTTCCATTATCTCTCCAATGAACTCAGTAATACTGAGATAACTGCCTCTTCACATTGATTTATCAGTCTGCTCAGCCTGCCTAACAAACATGTTTGCTACACACCATGTGCTGGATTCTTTTCAATTATGTATATATACAGGCAAAATATATAAAGTAAAATGGAAAAAATCTACCGAACTGATCACATATGATAACATATTTCAAATACTTGTATTCTGTCTCATCCCAACCCTGCGTACAAACCTCAGTCAAGTAAATTCAGTGCATCCCTTTTCCCAATAGCTTGTGTCTAAAGGAACAAAAACAAAACTTTGGGCCATACAGAGGTGTAGCTTCTCCACTGGGCCTTTCTCATAATGCATTTGCTAAGGCTGTAAATATGCTCTGTTCTCCCTCCCTCTCTCTTTCTAGCACCTCCAGCGTGTGTGGCGTGAGGAGCATACCGAGTGTGAAGAGGGGCTTGCCACTGAGGGCAGTGTTTTCAAGGTGTAGCACTGTCAGTCTGCTGGAAAGGAGGGCTTTTGACAGGGCCTGCGCGGGATACTCCAGCATGGGGATGTTACAGGCATCCAGTCTCCACAGGCATCCACTCTGAAGAGGCCAGACAGCAAGCCATCAGAGAGAGAGAGAGAGCGAGAGAGAGAGAGAGAAAGAGAGAGGAAGTGAGTAAAAATGGCCTGATTCTGCCCTTTCCACAGACTGGCCTCTCTACCTTTCCAGCCTTTCATCAAACACTAGTCCGTCTGAAAGGAGCCGAATACGTCAACACTGAAAAACAAGTGTGACAGCAGACTGCTATAGATCTAGAGGCCATTGTTAGGTTTCATCCCCTAGTCCACCACTTCAAAAGTGTCCAGATTTTTTTATTCCTTCCTTTTGTTGTTGGTGAAAATGCGTCTGATCTCATCTAATGCTGCCTAAGAGCATCGCCTTTGGTTTGACCATTGAAGTCCATGGAACCGTGAGGGGTAGTTCAACTGTCTTTCATCTGGCGACACTGCTAATTGAACATAATATCCTCATGAACTTAAGAGAAGTGTAATGATATCCATTAAAATCAAAGTAGAAATACAGCAATATCCTGTAGTGTGAATATTTTTATCTCTGATGCATGATAATTCATTACTTCGGACACACCATGAATACAAATCAGGTGGAAGATCAAACCTGAGCATGGAGAAAAAGGGCACTGCCTGCAATGGAACAGCAGCTCTGTGTCTTCTGACTCAATCAATGCGAGGGTGGAATTACATTTCTGTAAAACCTTGTCTAAAGAAGCAAAGAGTTTCTTTATTATAGTTGAACGAAATGTTTGGAAAAATAAAACGTTTACCTACTTTGGAATATCTGGAATGTCCCAGGATCAGGACAAATGAATGTCCAGCTCATTATGGGAAATACATTTTGATATCTTCAGTAACCAGAGTCAGTTTAAGGGGAGCCTTAGCAAAAACATAACTGAAGGGCGCCCACAAGTGAGTCCTCAGTCAAGGAGGGTGAAGCTAAAGTGGAGCTTTCATGAGTGCCGTGGGTGTCGTGCAATAAGACCAACTATACAGACAAGCAAAGAGGATATAATAATAGAATTTGCAATATAAAAGCAAGTATTTTTACATTTAATAAATGTCCTAAATAAGAAGCCAATAAACAGAGTGCTGTGGGTTTATGGTTAGACAGTGATCAAAGAAATGAAATTGCTTTTAAAAGAGACTAGCAACTTACAGGAGAGTGAGAGGGCAGGGGTGCAGCAGGGTGAGTCAACCTACAAACTCTATCAGGTTATCTAGGAGCAAGGGCCAATTAGTGGAGTAAGGGCGTCCGGAAAAATAATATGACTGCAATCTGGTGGAAAGTAACTCAAGAGCCTCTTTCACAAATGCACCGAAATCTGGAACTTCTGTAGACATTAGTGAAACTAGCTGAATGCAAATGTCTGAATAATTCAGACTAGCCATTAACTGGCTTTTACCCTCCTTCCCCCAGCGCAAAGTTCATGGAATGTCAGACTGAGTGAACAGAGTAGATCATTGTTTAGTGAATTCAAAATGAGTGATTGGGCGTGTTAATGACATTGTCACACAACCAGCATGAAGTTTGGGGAAAACGAATATGAGGATGAAGAAAAATGGTCATTTACATGTAAACGCCAATGAAACTTTCTAATTGGAGAGAAGACAAGATTTGGGAAATGCCAGAAAAATACACCGGCAAAAGACTTTGCTGTTTATGACTAAATTACGACCCATGTGACCGTGCCATGTCCTGCCTCCTGCTCACTCTACTACGGCAGCACCTATTGTCTAAACCACACAGAGCTTTTTCAGTAGGTGACAACGCATCTGGCACAGTAAATCTCCTGCTGTTTGCCACAACCTTCAGGCCAGATTCTCCAGACACTATCTGGAGGTTGTGTGAAAACGACTACGTATAGTAAATTTACCGGGTAAATTTTTTTTTATTGCACGCTACCTCACAGCTACTGCAATATTACTGTCCTCACATTAGCATTTTGATTTTTAGATTCTGTGGATTTTTTCAATATCTGTAGTTGGCAACCATGCGAAGTAAAGCATGTTTCAAGTCACACATACAGGAATGTCCTTTAAGCCTAGAAAGCAGAAGAATGTATGACATTACAAGTCAATAAATACCTACTGGTGTCTTCACATTTTTCTACAGCAAACAGGCTCAAGGTTGTAGGATGCTGACATTATGAATATACCTAAAGCACTGCAAGACTATCACTGGAGTTGAAAAGCATTTAGAAATGTAACAGCAGTGATTAAATATTTTATGGTGAGAGGATGAGCACACTGAGTCTGTATTAGGATCAACCATTTAAAATTACAATTTTGTTAAAACGTTACATTGTAACCCTCAGATTTTACACTCTTATGGGAGCACCTTCTAGTATCTGATCAACCTGGATTGACACTAGACATTTTCTGCTCAAAAATGTAGGTTATAACATGTAGGTCCACATGCTGTGACAAACCATGCCATGTGAATAACAGGAAGGCAGTAACATGAAAGTGATGAAGAAATTACACAGACATCACTTAATTTAATCAGAGGCATATTCTGCAGCAGGTAGGGGTGGGCATTATGAAGATATGTTCTCATTATTGTGATAAATTATGTCATAACATGCAGTTGGACAAGTAGATCATTTCATGGGAGCTCATTATGCCAATCAACGTTTTGGGCTTAGGATCCTTTTATTGTTTATTTTTGTAAACACTGACTACAAAAATTAAAAATCTGATTTTTAAAGAATGATTTCGTGGAGCATTTTTTGGTGCAGCTTGTTTGCAAACCCTAGAAAAAACAAAGAAAATGTCTTCAAGTTGTGGCGTTATGTTTTTGCCCACCCTTAGCTGCAGCCTACTTTCCACAGCCTTCGCTTCTCCACCTGTTTCAGTAAACGTGAAAGAGCCCGCCAGCCTGAGACACCTATTTTCGTATTGGAGGAAATGTCCAGGTGTGTAGCTGATTCATAATATAAAATCATATCCATCAGAGAGGACGCCCCCTATGGAAAGAGAGACAACCGTGTGTCAAAGCCCGTAATATACACAAGCACACCTTTTGAAACAGTTTCTACACACATCTGTAGAGTCTTTGTAAGGGTGAACAACATTGAAAAATTATGTAATAATATACATGTGTCATAATATATTTATTTTGTGATATACATCAATCAGGATATTTCCTTTCCTCGAGATTTGAGTGCAGAGGCATTTTTTAGGAACTTTAAACAATCGGGGCTAGAGTCTGCATTCCTCAGTGGGATTGCACAGTTTCAGTTTGTCGACGGGTGTGTAGTTTTGGAGTTTGTTTCTGTCGGAAGATGAGTTTCAGAATTTTGATTTGTCGATGGGGCCATGGCCATTTGTTGCCACTACTACGTCTTATTATTTCTGAAATCTGAGAGTTATCATAAAGCATTCGAGTCTGTAGCTTCAGGGGCCCAGGCCTAACAACACCCCTGCTTAAGAAGATCAAACAGAGCCCGTAGAGCCTTCTGTCATTGTGAAATCAAATAATATAAATATAGTGATCTTTACACAGTTACTCATAGCACTAAACTAAATTCAATTAAACAAAATCCATCAGCTCTCTTTGTAATTCACCCAGATGTTGCTCAGTGATCTTAAAGTAACAGTAAATATTGACACTTTTAAAGCAGATGTGTTAAAGTCACAAATAGCAACTAAACTTATATTTGTGTTAATTAAAAAAAAAAAGCGATGTTACTGTAACACATATGTCTACCCCAAACTGTGTTTAATTGGAAAAGTAAAAAAGTGCATCGTTAACACATCTCATTACGTAACACTGCACACTGCTTTATTCATTTGTGTACATCATTTCCATGTTAAAATTCTTGCCAGACTGTCTAGCTCGTTCTCACCTCATTAGGTTAGAGTCAGTATTTGGTTTAGGAAAATTCAAGTGAATATGATATATATTCCGTTTAAATTAAGTTAATAGAAAAGAAAGAGTCCACAAAGCCTTTCCAGTGGGCTGTTTTACAGTGGGCTCAGATTTCTAACTTTTGGGAGTAACTGACAAAACACAT
Source organism: Brachyalestes nurse (assembly GCA_037974405.1). Taxonomy (NCBI): domain Eukaryota; kingdom Metazoa; phylum Chordata; class Actinopteri; order Characiformes; family Alestidae; genus Brachyalestes; species Brachyalestes nurse. The sequence continues at coordinate 49,249,763 of JBBPCY010000001.1, read as the reverse complement.
ATGTTTACACGAGTGAAGACATGTATTATTCATGTGGAAATGTAAATGTACACTTTGGATCAAGTAAATGCATGCAACACCCTTTTTTCAGCGAATGCTGCACATGCTAATGTTTGATCTTGAATGAAAAGTGAGTTGAATGATTTAAAATGTGTCAAGTGGCTTCACACAAATGGAAAAAAAAATGTAAAGAAAGTAACTGTGTAGATGTTTTATTACATTTTATTTGTGTTTAAGCACTTCACAAAATTTAATCATGAACCATTTTGGGCCTAATTTTGGTTGCACACTCTAGAACCTGTTTCTGGACCATATAAAACTTACATTTTCCTCAAGCTCCGCCCCTTGCAAGCTGACTAGACTGAACTGGACTGATTTCAGAATCTCCTCCAGGGACTCGCATGAGCGATAATCTAAATGAACACCTAAAGGAGAGAGGTCAAAACAGACATGAGCAATAAAAGAATACATCGATATCGTCTGCATACAGGCATTAATCATGGATAATAACATGAACTTGTTTCTCTGTACTTAGTAAATAAACAAATACCCACACTGGCTCAAAAAACACGAAACATTGGAGTTAATGGGTAGATAGCAAGGCACGTTCTAAATAGCTTCTATTATAAGTGCCTTGTGGGTCAACTGGTTTTTTTTTTCAAAGCACATATATCCTTATTAATTTACCCTGGGCTGCAGATGTGGGCTATAGAGACAAAAACACAGGAGTGCTTCTATAACAGCCAATCAGAAATCATCCTAAAATCAAAGTCCTAAAATCAGCGCATCGCCACGACAGAACACATCCGTCCTAAGTCTAACAGTGTGGTCTTTGAATCCTGTGCCTCTACAGATGCAACTTGGTGGTTGGTGTTCATTAAAGAGTGAGAGAACAGCGCACGAACCCGATCACGTCCTCCGCAGAGAGGAAAATCAAAGAGCCGCTGATTATTCAAGAACAGATGACTTTTAAACAAAGCCTAGAGAAACACTTTGATGGCCGCAGCAGTGTGTCTTTATTAGGCACGCACTGCACAAGTCCCCTTCGCCTCATAAACTCTTATCTTCCTGGTCGGGGAGAAGCCGGATCGCTCACAGACGAGCGTCTGAGGGAGAGACGATAATTTATTCATCATTAGCATAATCATTTGTAAAATTATTTTTACAATAATCACTTAACTGTACCATACATGGGGGGATCCAAAATCCCATTTTTCTAATCCCCCTCTGCCATCCTCAGATAATGATAGTGAGTCTCGAGTCAGATGTCATCAAGCGTGTGACATGGTACAAGGAGCTGGAACACGCTGACCCGCATTTAAAATCTCCCTTCCACTCCTATCAATAACCGCTGCTACACTCATCAAAGGGACAGCGGCTTAATCCAAGCCCCCCAGGATCTGCGTGTAGATTTCAATTAAGAGGCCTGACAAAGTTTCTGATTTTATCGCACTGTGTGGAAGACTGCACTGTTTGGGTCCGGTCCCACTTTTGGAATCAATGGAATTACGGTCATCTCATACATGCTGGACCCTCCGGAACTAACAAACAATTGTTTAATATGATGAATAAATCTAAACAACAACAAAAAAGGTCCAAGTATGTGTTCTGGGAGAAATCATGGCCTACAGCACAAGCCTAATCCTGCTTATGAGGCTGACTCTATCTCCTTATTTTTTCTCCTCATATCCACATTCGTCTATGGAGAATTCATGGAAGATCGCTGTAAATCCCCTGTTCCAAACACTAATATAACACTAAAGTCCATAAGTCGTTCTCAAAGATGCCACTGCAAGTTTGACTGCACTTCAAATAGATTGTTTAAGATCTTAGATTATTTTCAGTGCAGGGCCATTGGACAAGTATGTAAAGACCAAGTTAATAAAACTAATGATTGCTGCTTCCTGGGTTCAGTCACAAAATGGATCCTGTGCTCACAAAACAAACAAAATATATAAAATACAGTGAGCACTATGATCATTTCAGTATCCAAGTAGATGTAGCAACTATTTATACATTTGGTAAATGTTTACAAATCAGCATCAGCAGATATATTTGGTTTACTCACCCTTCAGATCAAGGGTCTTGGCTCTGTTACTCAGGCAGGTAATTTTCTGTAAGGACAGATAATTATATAGTATTTACTTTAAAGCATGAAAGAAAAAATGAACAGAGAGAAACAGAAGGAGGAGAAAGAAATAAAGAGGCCGACAGATATGTAGATAGATAGATAGATAGATAGATAGATAGATAGATAGATAGATAGATAGAGAAACAGATAAACAGAGAGAGAAACAGAGAGAGAGAGAGAGAGAGAAAGAGAGATCAATAGTTTTTAATGTAGATATTTTATCAATACAAACAAATTGAAGGTTCCAGCCTGTTCACACTAAAACCATAAATTATGAATTTTGCTCCATTTACTGTTGATGCAAATGTTCCCGTTTAATTAAGCAGGGTATATTAATTAGAAACAGCTGGTCATCTGTTGATGCATTAATTTGCCCATTGCCTGCTCTACATACATATAATTTGACTGCATCAGTCTGAGTAGCAATACAAATCTCCAAACAGTGCAACGGCATAAGCATCTCTGTTCATAACAGGCATGAGAAACACTAAGAATAGCATCTGCCCAGGAAAAAAAGAGCTATAATCCTTCATCTGAGAATAGGATGTGATGGTTTATAGTATTTTTCATGCTTCAAGTCAAGTAAGAGTTTGCATTGCCTTCATTTGGGCAAATAACTGTGAGTGAGGAAGCCAGTTTACTGTCAAAAATCAAACTGCCTGTTTGTGTTTCCTATCTTCGTTCTCATTCAAACAACCTACAGGAGCGCACCAACACCAGTGATAATGATCTCTTTGTTATTCTGGGAGCATGAAAGGCAGGCATCCTTTTTTCGAGTGATTACAAATGCACTAAATGTACAAAAGCGTAAAGAAATCATAGCTTCACTTTTTTTGGACTGCTCTGTACATAGTGAGGAAATTTCAAGATGAGTGGGCCAACAGAAATGGTTCAAAATTACTTTGAAATGACAGGATGTATGCTTACATTAAAAATAAATGGGTTTTTATTAAATAAAATAATTTTATTACTTATTGCTGTTAAAAGAAAGGAACAAGGTTTTGGTGTGACAGGGTCGATATAGCCTGTAGGATTTATTTACAGTTGTGCACATTTAGTGGCTCTGTTATAACCAGTATTGGGCAAGTTACTTTAAAAATGTAATTAAACTACTGATTACTCCTTTAAAAAGTAATCAAATTACTAATGTGATTACTTTATTTCAAAAGTAATTAGTTAAGTTACTAGTTAGATTACTAGTTACTTCCCCACCCTCTAAAGAAACTCTTAAGTCAGCTCAAACACACTTTATTATTAAGTGTTACAAACCTACGACAACTCACATAATGTTCTTGCCTTTAACCGAGATGAATTTAAAGTAATGGCTTTATTTCCAGTTACTGAACGCGTACTTCTCACTCTCCACGCTCGCTTTGTTTTTGTCCGAGTTGTTGTCGCACGCAGGTCTCCCGTAGATGACATCACGCGTGCGCCTGTCAGACAGACATCCGCCGGCCGCTGACAGGTTACTGTAAACTTTCTTTTATTAGTAACGCAACGTTACTTGAATTGTAACAGTAATCTGATTACCAATTTAAAAATTATAGCACGTTAGATTACTGCGTTACTAAAAAAAGAATCAAATTACAGTAATGCTTTACTTGGTAACGCATTACTGCCCAACACTGGTTATAACTGATGATTTCTGCCTTATGTACTATGTATGTTCTCACAGTGAAGGTGGGTAGAGACTGAAATACATCTTAAAAAGTAAACACCCTCTGATTATGCTGAAAGGAAAAAAAATACATTGATTTTCAAATCTGTACAGCCCAATATGGCAGATCTAGCAGCTAGACAGCAGACGGCAGATGGCATATAGCAGCTAGTACTTATCAGACTGATCAAGGTCCTAGATCAATCTGCTATAAACATTAACAAGATGTCATATGGGACGGAGTGTTTAGAAGAAAACAAATTAGGTGCCGGAGCCTGAAACACACTTCCCATAGTTTCATGAGTGCACAAAAGAGTCTTGACAGTGACAACTCGGTTCCATACATTTTGAACCTTTTGCCTTTTTGTTTGATGTTTTTTTCCCCCATCTTAATAAACGTGGAGATTTCCAAGGCCCTCCGCGGCCGAGCAATGCGCATTGCGCGAAATGAAATGAACAAGTGCCAAAAGTATTGATGTGTCAGGAGGGAGAGAGGACAAAATGAAGTGATAAAAAGAACGCCGTGCCTCCTTCAGGGGGGAGGGGGGCTGGGGGGACGCAGTTTAGCAACATGACTTCCACACAAGCCATCTCCAGTGCATTTCTCCATCTACCCCTCAAAGAGCGGCACGGACCCACTGCAGCCCCGTGCTGTCTGGGTGGCTTTGTATCAGGGATAGTTTTAGAGCTTAATTTTTTTTCAGGCCCATTTAATTAGTTGCAAAAATTATTTCAGAACATTTTATACAGAAAAAGCTCTCAGGGGTTAAAATCAGCCACACATTTTCCTTTCAGCATCTTTTCTGCAATAAAGGATAAATAATTTAAAATAACACGACCTTTTATCTCACACCCTTTGAAGGCGGCAAATTAAAAATGTAAATTGAGGTGCTAATTAATATGCAAATATATTCATTCCCAGTTAACAATTAGCAATTAAACCTGCAGTGTCTAGAAAGAGCATGGGCAAAATTAGTAACTTAATTTATCATTTTAAAAAAATTAAAATATACACAAAATGTTTTAATTGACCTAAAACGGGTCCTGCTTGCTCCCCTCGTCTGCTCTAAAATTTGCAGGTTGGTAAAAAAAATTAAAAATAAATAAACGTATAAAATCGATGAAGTATGATGTTGATATAATGCAAAATATAGAGATAAGATATGGGTGAGAAGGTTGAATATGAGAAATAAACATGTCTCATTTGGTGCTACAGAGAACTTTAATCAGTGAATCAGTGCAGTCCAGAGGGTGTGATGCACATTAAAGTTTAAAAGTGTGGAAGTTATTTATACTTGATGGTGTTTAGATATGAGTGACTTTTCCCTCTGTGCTGGATAGAGGATGGTTATTACATATCAGAGAGGCAGAAGCTTTCTGATGAGCACCAAAAGAGAGAGAGAGAGAGAGAGGAGAGGGAGTCGGAGCAAGAGAGGGGGGAAGCCAGAGCTACTTTGACTCCAATGAGGGAATGCTTTGGTTTGAAATACAAACTTCTCCCAAAACCTATGTCTCATTCGGCATATGTTTAAACCTTTGATGATCCTCTCTCAACTTCTACAACGACCAGCGGCACTGTGGACTCTCCTGTTACCCCTTTCACTCTATCACTGATGAATAATAACACTTCCAGCTCCTCTACAGTTTCCTTTTCTATATTAGTACTACTGCAGCTGATGCATATAAAAGCTCAGAAGCAGTTGCCTATATCCTTCAGGAGCAACACACAGGGACAAATAAATGGTCACCATTTATACTACGCAGCATATGGTAAAAAAGGTGCAGTTTTTCTTTTGCATTTTTAAGAACATAAATATTCTATATAGCTTGAATGTTGACCAAAATACTATAATCTCAATTTAAATAACTGATTAACTCCTGCATTCTTTCAACATACACATCCCCCTCAATGCATACCACAATTATGGTTTCCCTTATAATGCTTGATGAAATTCCAGAGCAAGAAGTCTGAACCCACTCTTCAGTATTTGTGGATCCTCGAGGGTCCTAGCTTCTGTTGTTTGGATTCCTTCCACTGGTTCATTTTAGGGGACTTGAATGGCCATTTCAAAAGCTTCTGTGGTCACTGAACCATTTTATGTAAATTTGCAGACATTAGACACATGGATTATTGTCCTGCTGGAAGATACAACCACTGCCCAGTTTTGGCTCTTTGGTAGAAACAACTAGGTGTACATTCAAACTTGACTTTCCCAGGACCTGTGGAGCAGAAACAGCCCCAAAAACATCACAAATTCACTCACTCACTTTCTGTAACCACTTAGTCCTCACTAGAGTCGTAGGTACCCCGGAGTCGATCCCAGGGCCAGTAAGTGGGAGGCACTCCAGCCAAGTGCAAAACATCTCTGATTTTCTTCTGTATATCCACTGTTACTTTAACACCAAATAAAGTGTATATTACCAAAAACCTTTAGAATTGTGTTGTCTGGCCATAGAGCCCATTCCCACTCAAAGTTCTAGGACTGTTTGTAGATTTTCTATGTTGTTAAGGCAGTAGTGTTTCAGTTCTTGGGGATTCTAAAATACCATCATCTTCTGCCAACACATTTACACACAAACACATACACACACGTGTGTGTAAATGTGTTGGTTTTAGTGACTTCACGGTGTATTCAAAGCAAGACTGTAGTCTGACTGTGAATAGACCGAAATTATATTTTTGCCCTTTTTTTTTGCAAACACCCCAAAACAGCACAAGTTCGCCTGAAGATTATGTAAAAAAAAAAATCAGCCCACCCTCAAGAAATGTTGCCAGGTTTACCTGTAAAATCTTACACATTAATTAGAGAGCCTGAAATCAAGCATGAAATGGCAATAAATAAATAAATAAATAAATAAATAAACAAACAAATAAATTTCACTGTGCTAAGCTTTAGGAGACCCCAGGTCCATTGCTCAATCCCATTGTTGTTTACCAGCCTCTTATGAAGACGAAACCAAAAGCAATGCTGTTTCATCTACTTAAAACATTTCAAAGAAAAGTGAAAGCCCGTGGGTACAGTAAAAGCTTTAAATAGTTTTCCACAGCCATCCTCGAGGGACTACCCTGCCTGAAAATACCTAATTTGATAAATATGCTCTTTAAGCAGCGAGTTCCATTTTGCCCAGCCTTTTTATGAATTCACATGCAGTCTTCAACTAAATATCTCTCCTTTTAGCTGCTGCTTATCCATACATATTTTACTCGTTTAAGGGGGGGGGGGACCACCTACATTACTTTAAATGCAATTGGTCTCATTAGCACCTCAGAGATAATACTGAGAGCGTGGTTAATGTAAGCACTGCTAAGTCTCTAATTTTCAACAAATAATTCTCCTTGATCTAATCGTAAATTTATGCAGAAGGGAAACTGATGCTCTTAACATTGCTGGTCAAAGTAAAATAAGTGAGTGCACAGGCTAAATTATGCATGCGTGCCTGTGCGTATGTGTGAGTGTGCGTGTGTTTGTGAGTGTGTGCGTGTGTGTGTGTGTGTGTGTGTATATGTGTGCGTGTGTGTTTCCATGCCCGAGTGCATTTGATTCTCATTTACTTTCATTCTTCATCCCTGTTATTGTCTTGTTGTGTCTAAGTTCAATACGAATGCATTAGGCTAATTAATGTGCTCTATGAGCAGGTTTAATATTTTCCCTTTCCGCACATTTTTTAAATTTCACGTTCGGTTTAGTTTTCAAACAACATAATGTAAGTCACAACCTCTGTACATTCATTTCAAATATTAGCATTGCATTTGTGTGTTTTTGCAAATATGCTCAGAAATCAAACAAAAAAAAATGTTCATACATCGTTTTTAAAAGTGTGTTAGGCTTCTTTACCTTTATTTGCTCCAGTGTTTGTGGATTTGGCTCCACTTCGTGCTTTATGCAGCTCTGCTTGTAAGCCAAAATGATATCTGTCAAGGTTAGACTGTCACCTAAATTAGAAAAGAGAAATCACCACCACAAATAAAAGCCTCAGCAACAACGACCTTTCATTCCTTATCTGCTAATTTACTGTTTATTGTGTCTTAATGAGCTGTCTGCAATTAGATATACTGATGAAAGGATGTGAAAAATGCTTTCTATTTCTAATACACTTCTCTATGCTTCATTAAAGCAAGGTAAATGCATTTTGGGCCATGAGATTACGTCTCAGAGAAATGATGAGTGCTGGTTCTTGAATTACTTGGAATTCAAAACCAAATAAACAAAGCAAACAAAATCAAAGGAATCAAACAGAGAGCAATATAGTATGGCACTATGAATATAAATTTTATAGTGATTATATAACGTAAGTATATGTGTAGGTCAAACATAAGGAATTTGTCATTTGTGTTCATCGATTTTTGATTTTACATACATTCCAAAATCTTTGTAGAGACAATGGTTCAATATACACTATTAGATAAGATAAACCTTTATCAGGCCCATAAGTGGGAAATTTACATTGCTATAGCAGTAAATGGATAGTACAATGGTAAGAGCAGCAAAAACAATAGAATATAAACTATATCACACAACAGTACAGTTTAAAAAATGCACTATACAAATAATCTAAAAATATAAATACAGACATGTGTCTATTGAAAGAAATATATGTATATGTAAACCTATATATGTGTGTATGCACACATTGAGTATATGTGTTGGCAAAAACATTCATAATGCGCCGGAGGTATGTGGCCAAAGGACCAAGGTGTGTGGACACCCCTACCAATTATTATACCCATTCAGCTATACCCATTGCCAAGAAGTATAAAAGCAAGCACATAGTCATGGAGTCTCCATAGTCAAACACTGGCAGTAGAACAGATTGAACTGAAGAGCTCAGTGACTTCAAACATGGCACTGCCACAGGAACCCAGGGGTAGACCACACAACTGTGTACATAAAAATCATCTATCCTCTGTTGCGTCACTAACTATAGAATTTCAAACTGCCTCTAGAAGCAACATTTACACAACAAGTGTGCACTGGGAGCTTAACAAATTGGGTTTCCATTACTGAGCAGCTAAGCCAGCCCACAATAGCTTTGGAAACATGCTCTCTCAGGTGTTACATCATGCTTCAGTATGTGGCAGTCAGATTGCCAAATCTGGATAGAATGCATAGTGCCAATAATAAAGTTTGGTGGAGGTGGGATGATGGTCTTTGTAGCAACTGTTTGGGGAAGGCTCTTTCTGGTTCCAACATGACTGTGCCGCTGTCCACAAAGCAAGGTCCATAAAGACATGGTTTGATGAATTTAGTGTCAAAGAACTCCATACTACCTGCACAGATCTTTGGCTTTAACCCAGTTTAACCCAGGCTGCCCTCACAATGCTGTTTTGATACACTGAGCACAAATTATTTGTAGATACAGTCCAAAATGTTGTGGAAAGTACTTCCAGCAAGGTGAAGGTACAATTTTATATAATTGTTCATGCTTTTGAAACGGGATGTCCATTTCATATGGGTGTGAACATGTGTCCACATATTTTATGTATTTTTATACACATGTATAGTGTTGACCCCATAAACTTCGATAATGTAGATTTAAATATTATATACACCAAAATATGTTTTTAAACTGTTCATTCAATATTTTAAGTATTTGGGGGACAAAGAGATGTTATTATATAGTTATCTGCCTTGAATCTTGAAATATGATTCGTTTATAATTATTAAATCATTGCTTGATCATAATTACTTTTGCTAAGAGTGTTTTTAGGCAATTCCACAGTCAAAGCCTTGACTGACAACCCTTGAATAACCAGTTTATCAGAATATATTCTGATTATTTATAATTATCAGAATATAACAGTTTTTATATGTCAGTTTACATCAAAACATATTTAGAGGGTAGCACTAAGTAATGTCTTAAGTAGGTAGTTAACACTAATATTACTAGCGTACATAATTGCAGATTAAGTGTTTACACATTCAATAGAAAAACATAAAACCTCACATCCTGTTACCTGTAGACCCTTAGGGCCAAAGACAAAGAAACCATTGTTCATAATTATGCAGTTAACTGTCTGAGAAAATGTCATGTTGGTGACAGGCCTATGTGCATCTGCAACATCTTCAGTGGTGTTATTTTCCTAAAATGCTAAACTTGCATCAGGAAAGGCGTGTAGCTATAGAACTAAGCAGCAACACTGTTAGATTATCTATGTATGTGTTTACAGTGCTGAACTGCCTTAGAGGTGTGCCTCAATCTGCAAGCAGGCATGGTGCAAATCCTGGACATTAATTAATATTAATCTTATTAATCTGTTTCAAAACATCTAGGTCACTGAGAGCTGCTAGCTGTATTATCGTGTTTGGGGGAAATCCACAGCAGCAGTGAAAAATAGGAGGGAATTAAAACTGAGAGACTTTTACAAGAAATCGCATGACAAAAATGCAATGTAATTTACATGAAACCATAACAATCCCATTTTGTGTAGTAGCTTCCTCGGTATGCTAGCAAATCAAACTGATCTGTGCAATATAACTGGCATAAATGGAGACCTAAAAAAGCAGAAATGTTTAATCATAAGACAGAATATGTGATGAAACTTTAGGTGTCATATATAGCTCTACTGCAGTTTGAGAAAGAAGGAAGAATAATAGCAGAGCGGCTCACCATCCCGTAGAGTGTCCCTGCTTTCAGCAAAGCCTGACACCATCTCCTCGTCAGGAGGAAAGGACACATGCTTTTCCCCTCTGCACTTTTTTCCAAACGGGCGTGCCGCCTCTTCTTCTGTGTGGCCTGTCATTGTCATGAGCAGCGCGGATCAGATATTAGAAGCTGCACTTGATGTAGGCCATCTAAGCAGTACTGGCTCTGAATTAGGCAATAACGACAGTGACATCCAGTAATATTTGATGAAGTAAACAGTCTATTCTCATGGCTATAGCCATACTAGCACAGCTATAGAAACATCATCCAGTTCGCTTTCTATCTGACAACAGACCAGTCAATGAACTCCAAGATCCACTTGTACGAACTGTTCTGTCACAGTTCCCAAACAGTCAGATGGCAGTTGGAAACTTAAGACCTGTGCTTAACACTTTTACAAAGCAGTTACAGGATACCACAGCATCAATTATTTATGAACCAAGTGCCTCTCAGTGCTGGTGAAACTCCATTTCAACATCAAATATGCACACAGGGATATGCTGTGTAAGAACACAAATGAAATACTCAGATGAAAATGCATTTTTGAAAGCTGTTTCTCAGTAAGGCCAAATATAACCTGCATGTACCACAAAGGACCGTGCAGGAAGGCCAGTCAAAGCACCCAGTAATAACACAAGCAAACATGATTAAAAGGGGATATAGTTTTAAATTAAGAATGGCACGTATGCTACACTGTGGCGTTTAATCATGAAAGAAGCAAATGTTCTATGAACATCCACAAAGTTTCAAAACATACAGTTCACTCCACAGTCCATACAACTCACAATACAGAAGCTAAGCTGCAAAGACAGCCTATTTTGTCACAAAAGATCAACACATTTATGTATATCCGTTTATAAAGCATACAGCAGTTTATCGCCACCCATTTACATTGGAGGGGTAAAGTGTGTTTAATCCTGAACTGCTTTTTAAGTATAGACAGATATTATTTACATATAAACAATACACAGACACATAGATTAAAACGAAGACTGATGAATGAAGACTGAGAATGCTAATGTAAAATAAAGTGTAATTGTTTTTAGTGTTTAAAAGCATGCACACATCAAAAGGGTTTCTATGACTGGGCTGGAATTAGACATGTATCAGTATGCATGGTCTGTGGATGTGGAGAATGGCACATACCAATTTTTAAAGAGAAAATCCATTAAAATGTTGAACAATGTGGCCCTCTGACATGCCCAGTGTGTTATCGTGTGCCTCCTGCCTCATCTGTTAAAAAAAATTATAGAAGTCTCACTGATAATAAAGGCCTGGAAAAGAAAAGTAAAATTTCACATTTTGGAGTGAAATCAAGATCCACAAAAATATATCACTATTAGTTTTAAAAGTCTCTTACAGCTTCCTGAACTAAAAATACATAGCAAGGACATCCAGTTTCACTTGCTGCTTGGTCCCCCTTTTGGCCCTCCTTCCAGCTGGCACCCCCTGTCTAATAATGACTTAGTACTGAAATATTAGCCTATATTAGCAATATTAGCAAAACTATGGGTCATATCCAACTGCATTGCTACTACAACAATTTAAATCAGCTTTTGTTAGTAATATATAATATTACTAAGTAATATGATAACATCATAATAATAATATTTTCCCCCCAACCGCTGTGGTGTTTATTCCTTCGGAGCACACACAGCAAAAGACTCATTGCCCTGCTCTGTAGATGATCTGTTTAATCAGCAATGTAAATGTTACACTATTATGTTGTGTTCTGGTAATTGTGTTGCACTATTGTTTATCGTATTTTTTATGTTCTACCGTCTTATTATTTTTTATTCTTTCTTTTTGCACCGAGCAAGCAAATTACACAAGATTTTTTTCTCGGGGAAAAATAAAGTTCTTCCTTCTTCCTTAAACCTGGCTTTAACAGTGTCTGTGAGCCTCAGCTAACTAACTACAAGTCCCAGACGTCATTGCGTGCTCCGTGTTGACCAATCAGGTTCTTCGGTTCAGAGAGAGTTTTGCGGGAAGTTTGGAGCCGGGAGAGAGCAAAACATCGAGGTTCGTAAGAAAAACAGGCTGTATATCATTTATAGATTTACTTTCTCATATTTATATTAATCATAAGAGAGAAAAGCATTTGTTTAATTCGTGCCGGGCGTGTTTGGTCTTTTAAATCTTGAAAATATGAGTTGCCTGTCTAAGCTAACTTGTTAGCATGCTAGGACTCAACTGCGTCAAAACAATTAGCATTAGCTTAATCTTTAGACAGTGTTGGCCGCTTTCTTGCTAAAACGTACAACTTATTGATAAGATTAAACAGTATTAATGCAGTCGTTGTGTTTTCATGTTTTCCTATGTTTAGCATGACACAGATATCGTATTTTGAGTCGCGCATAGCTAACCTTATTTTCACTGCAGTTTATTGGAGGTGAAACTGAAATTAAGTTGTTCCATATCTTATCAGCTCAAGCTCTCTCTTTGGAGACCAAGAGAACAATTAGATATCACCACACGTATGATGCTTATTTGTGGCTGTCTGGGGCGACTGGTGGCTAGCTAGTGGTTAGGGAGTTGCCCTGTGATCAGGGATTTGAACCCAAGACCAGGACTGCCAGTGGCACCACTGAGGTACCCTTGCGCAAGATACCATCCCCACACACTGCTCCACGCACTAGCAAACAAGAAAGGGCTCAGAGCTAATCCTTGGTGTGAACCTAATTTACCTCGGTGGAGGAAGTCAGGAGTGACAGAGAAGTATGTGAGAGTGGTACAGGAGAGGATATGTACAAGGGCGGTGGGACAGCAGTGAGGTCTGCTGTAAGAATGACCGATGCGTTCAAGGTGGGTGTGAGTTTGAATCCCAGGACAGCCAGTGACACAACTGAGGTACCGTTGAGAAAGGTACTTCTCTTGCACTCTTGACCTTCTCATAAAATACCACAACTGTTCAATAGGCACCGTGTCATATGCTTTCTTCAAGTACACAAACTCACAGTAACTCCTTCTGACTTTCTCTGTACTGATCTCTAAATGCCCTTTACTGTATCTTAATTATTTATTCTTGATACGGACTTGCTGCCATTTTTGATACCTGTACTGTTCTAGTTATATATTTATTTATTTATGACTTCCATACAGCTAGTTCTTAGTCATTTAAAGTATTTCTTTATTCTATCTCCTTAAATACGAATCTGTTCTGGTACAGCTGATACATTTTCCGCATTTTTGCTTCTTAACTACTGATCTCCATTTGATATCACACTTTATTTGCTTTATATATTTTATATTTATAGTTACAAGAGATAAGCAACTACAGGGCTGCAAATCTTATCTTGCTTCACTGTTCAATCCTGTGTATTGCAAAGACAGTAAAGATATTCTATTCTGTTTTCTATTGTATTCTACTTCTCCATAAGCACCTTCAGAGCAAACACTGCATCTGTATGGCTCTTTCCTGGCATGAAACCACACTGCTGCTCACTGATCATCACATCTCTTCTTAACCTAGCTCCCACCTCTTTCCCATAACCTCATGCTGTGGATGATATAACTTTATCCCTCTGTAGTTACTACAGTTCTACAGATTATCCTTATTCTTAAAAATTGGTACCAGTACACTTCTCCACTTCCCAGGCATTCTCTGATACTTCAAAATTCCTTTAAACAATTGGGTTAAATTGAGGAAAAATATGTTCACATTGATCACACTGTGTTGTGGTGTGTTCACATGTGACTATAAGGGCTGCTTTACTTTATAAGTAGTACATGTTGTCACATAATACTTATTTTGGGGGGTTAAAAAAAAAGAGGTTCAGGTGTGTTTATTTTGAATTTTTAGCCTACATTTAGTGGAAGAAAATGATGTGAGTGAATTGGTTATAATGAAGTATTGGATTGTTATAGTAGTAAAAATAGAAAAAAAATATTTATAAAGTGCCCAGAAGTATCATGTGAAGAAACAGACATAAAACACAGGTGCAGCATGAACATTTTAATACAGTAATCCACCAGTTTTACTCGGTTCAGCAGTCGTGGATTCAGTCACACGCTGATTTTTTCTGAGAACTGAACTCCCCACAATAACACAGAAACTACAAAATATCCTCTACCTTTTTTTTTTTTTGCTTTTTTTGTGGCATTATATATATATTTTTAGAGCTAAATTATCAAGAAAAATATAATTTACTAATTTTGTAACAAATATGAACGTAAAGTCATCTACATTTCCAAATAAAATATAGCTATAAATATAGAAAGTGCGTCTTGAAATGGTAAAATAAAGCTGAACCTAGAGGTGGGAGGTTTAAAGGTAGTCAATCCGAGAACGTTATGTAGAGAGAGCGTGCGTGACTGCTCCATGTCTTGTCTTCGTATTTGTTTTAAACATTTGTTCCCCAATTTTCAACAGTTATCTCAGTTTATTTAGTATTAGTAAGCTGTGCCCTGTCTAAACATGTGGGT
>JBBPCY010000001.1:49198568-49225437 GCA_037974405.1 Brachyalestes nurse | reverse complement strand
GTGAGGCAGCAAAAGCAGAACATGGAGGTGAAGTAGGTACTTAGGGCAAGAAAATCAAGCTGCCCAGGGTTCGGCGAAGTACTGAGTTTTGCGCTGGGGATGAAGAGTGGGTTGTTTCACCAAAAATATTGACCAGGAGCCACCACTGTTCTGTACCTTCATTTGTAGGATATGTTGACTAAAGCTGGATAAACTAGTCTAATTGCACCTTGCGGAACTTAAAGAATTGCTAACTTGGCCAGATACCACAGCACACCTTCTGAGGTTTGGTGTAGTCCATAGCTGATGGATCTGTTTTGGCTGCACAAGGATGGTTTTAATGTAATGACTGGTAGGTGTGTATATGTAATATATGAAAATAACACTTACATTAGAAACAATAAAGAAATACATTGTGATTTTATCTGTGAATGTGTTCGCTTAACCCAGGAAGCCTAGTGTTTGCAGTTAAAATGCTTGCCCTAGCTAATCAGTCCTGTATTATGTTTAATCTGGTGCTGTAATGGAAATTATCAAAGCCAAGTGATGGCTGCAGGGCCCCAAGTACTGCAGGTTTAGAAAGTCAAATCTTTTTGTATTTATTCACAGTTTACATTATTTTTGCCAGATATAATAGTATCTGGATAAATGTAAACAATTTTCATGCACAAAACTGTAAATATGTATTGATGTAGTTTAATATTATTAAAGCTAACATGAATATTCTTATCTCCCTAGATGTCGTGATAATATCAGAGATTTTATGAAGAGCTGTTTTACCGCAGGAAACGAACCAGGTGAGAGAGAGCAAGTGAATTTATAGTGTCTAACTTGCATTGAAATACACCAGCATTTATTGATTTTAATATCTAAAGTCAAATAAAAAATCTGGACAGACCTACCAATGTGTTGGTGAATCCAAGTCCTTAAAAGCACCTGTGATTTCTGCAAATGAAAACAGGCTTTGTGTGTCAGCCAAGCAGTAATTGGTCTGAAGCACTTCCTGATCCTGGTGCATAAACAAGAGCGGGAGAGCCTGTTCTCTCCATAATGAGTGCAGACCCGTTGATTTAGCCATAATGAGAACTAATGTATCAGCCCTGTGCTAATTCCCTGCAACTTCTCACTCTAACTTCACAGAGAGTGTGACCACTTCTAAATGGATGAGAGTGGCATAGGCATACGCATGTGGCTCTGAATTAGCCTGTTTTCAGTTGTGCCATTTTTCATAAGGTCCCCCAGCTGGGAAACTGTATGTAACATTTAAGTAAAGGAAGACTTTTTTTTTTCTCCCATCCCTCTTCATGGTCGACCTCTACATTGCCTAGTTTCGTAGTCACTGTGTGGCATGCTGTACTTTTGCAGAACTTCAGGGCTCTCTCTCTTTTTGTCGTTTAAAAATCAAAGACGTCAGTGGAGTCCTTTGCTAGGCAGCTGATATGATGGCACTTCTTAAGCTCTGTGACAGGCGCACAGCAGAAGGAGAGATTCTTCCTCGGGCTGTTGTCTTGTGCGTACACGCCGCATCCCAACACTGAGGTGATGGGAGGCGGCACGGTTAGCGAGGCCATCATGGCTAATTCTGTTTGGTGTGACTATTTTAGCAGCCGACAGTAAACAACAGTTTGTGAGCAGCGAAGTATGAGAAACAATGCGTGATGTGTTGTCACCCCTTTTCCACTAAACTTAGCCTCAAGGTCAAAGTGTCAATGTCTGCTGAGAAGAGACTCCCCTGCAGGAAGTGCACTGTCTTCTCAGCGCTGTGTTAAATGTGCCTGTACTTCTCTTTGTGAAATGTAAATGGCCATTTACTGTTACTGAACCTCCTGTGAAACCTTAATAGTGGCTTCAAAAGAAAAGAAACTGTCCTTAGTCATATTTTTAATTTTATTTGTACACAAAAGGCCATGAAACAGGATATTTCCTTTTCTTTACAATGTCTAAACTAGGATTTGACAGATAGCGATAGTTTGTCAGTGGGACTTATTTCAAGGAACAAAAACAATGGAATAGTCTTTTTTTTGTCTTAGACTATAACAGTGTTCAAAAAGTTATTTTAGACTGGACTTGTCCAATAAGGTTGCCAGTTTTTGGGTTTTTTTGTGTCCTAAGTAATATCAATAATGTAGATATTACTTAAAATGTTAGGGTTGAGAACACATTTGTTTGAGTATCAGCCATGAAATCAGTTTTTAAAATAACCTATCCCTTCTGGAAGTATCTTTCTATAGCAGTTTTCAAGCTGTTATAATCTAATACGTTATCACCATTGAATTTCTAGTGTAAATGTGTACCTGTTACCTAGTGTATTGACCTGTTGTATTACATGTGGGGTGAATACACCCAGTGAATATACTTCCTTGGCCATTCTGTGGATTTGATACCTCAAACCTATGACAACCTGTACCATCTGACTTGGCTTTGAGGGTCTACCCCCTGACCCGCCTGAAAAGAAATTAAATAAAATCTAGTATTTAAAAAATAAAACATCAATGACAAACAGCCTTTGCCGTCCCCTCTAGCACAAATGACAAATACTTCTATCACATAGAATATGTACCTGCAAAATACTTCAGCATGAATGAACTTGTCATTCTTTGTCAGTTTTTCAAAATTGTTTATTGTAGTAGCCCCAATTACACCCAGGGTTTCTCTCTATCAGGAGAAATGGTGAAATTCATGGAGGAAGTCAAAACATTGGGTTACACAGACAAGCCAGACTACCAGAAACTGAAAAGTGTTTTGAAGGAGGGCCTGAAGAGTATTGGTGCTGCTGACGATGACAAACTGGACTTCTCGCTGTCGGTCAACGGTGGAGGTCCATCCGCACCCAAGGTGAGAGCCACCTTCAACAACACATCAAAAAACCAGACCGTGCACCACCACCTTGTGAACATCTCTCAGTTGCAAAACCTGGCACGTTCAGTGAAGCCCTGCAGTCGGCTTTTTGAAGCCTTTAAAAATGAGACCGTTTCAACCTTCTGTAATTTGTTTACCTGCTGAAAGTGGTTTCAAATTTAAAAATGCCTGCACACGATCCAAGACTAATTGTGTGGGTTAGTAGGGAAATGCTGCCAAGTGCATTGATTTCCAAATACGATTAAAGCGTGATGCTTTTAACAGATGTGCCTTGACCACTGCTCATGTACCCTGTCCTTCCAGTCAAAACACTATCTGCCCAGTGCCAGAACTGCTTTGCATTTGCTGAAGGGTATTCTGTTGTAAGTGCTGTTGTTTTTAAATCCTTTAATGGTTTCCCTCGCTTCTAAATTCTCTATATATTTTACAGGTCTTTAGAAGTTACCTTAGGTCTATCAGGGATCAAGGAATATACCAGTTTACCAATAAATAACCATATAATCAAGAGCTTAAAAAAGAGTCGACTGGACAATATCAGTGTATAAAAACAAACTAGTTTTGAAATGAGTCATTTTTCTAGAATATTGGTCTAATGAAATATGAAGTACACAGTTTCGATTACTGAGTGCCCTTTTGATTTAATTTGCTTTTCAATAGTACTGTGTAGAAATTTTTTTTTCTGTAGGATCCTCAGTCATTACATTAAAGGAACCAATTGACCAAACACATTAATGTGGCTAACAGTGCACAGGAGGTAGTTTCCAATTATCATGATGCAGTTTTCATTTTTCAGATTGATGACCATTCACTTCAATTCATTGTTAGTAATATTAGCATGTTTGGTCAATCTCTTAGCTTTTATGACTGAACTGTTCATTTAAGGACAGCTGAAGCTTTGCCCATGGTTTTATCGTCCAGCACATAAAACCTGCAAAAAAGCAACAAAGCCATCATTGGTTCAGGCTCTCTCCAGCGTCTGGGTGTTTCTCCCACCAGCCCCTCCTCTCCCTCCCCCTGTCAGGTCCTGAGTGCCTGTGTTTATTCCCTGCTAATGTATCACAAATTTGCTGACACCGTAACCTCGGAGTGGGCGCAGGCCGGCAATCAGTGAGCGCACTTACGACAGGGGAGGCGACGGACTCTCCTCGCTTTCCACAATGTAGTTTGCATATGGAAGGTGCCACCAGGGAGCTGGCCTGTGCCAGCTGAGGGTTACCTGCCCACTGCAGTTATTGTATGTAATTATCGAGCCAATCTGTTCAGCTCAGCAGGGTCTGGATGGTAATCATGAGGCAGCAATTGGCAAAATGGAAGGGAAATGTGAGGAGGGGATGGGAAAAAAAGTGAGGATGATAGTTCAAGTCCGAGAAAAGGGGCGAGCATTCATTATAGAGTCTGAGTGAAGGAGGGGGAATTTGATTGCTGTCGTTAAGTGCATCTTCTTGGTAACCCCTGGCTCAGTTTGTATGATTTCTTCGGATTCACTTTTCTCTGCATCGCATGCTCGAATTAACATTGATAAAAGAGTATTTGAAATTGATCAAATTGTTATAATAAATTAACTCAAAATATAAGTGTTTGTTTGGAAATTTAAAGTGCCATTAGTATGAATGAAATTGCATCCCTGACCTGTAATCTTGAATCACAAGAAACAACCTTCAAGCAATGTTAAAATAGAAGAATTGTGCTTGGTGCTTCAGTTATTTTATTTTTTTTTTATCTTGCTGCTTTTACATCCCTGCTGGATAGCAGAGTCATAATTACATTTGCTCAGACGTCATGCTCATACACAAAAGGTTTAAGGTTCACATAATAGTTTTCTTGTGTATGCCGAGGACCTTTTTAACAACCCTCTAAAGTTGCTGTAGGCAAATGATTTGACCATTGCTCTCTTCTTCCTTTTTCATACCACTACATTTTTTTATTCCCTGTTTGAAGACTGCTAAGAGGAAGAAACCAGTGGGAAAAGGGGCATCTGATGATGAAGCTGATCATTCCCCTGCAAAGAGAGTTCGGCCACCCCAGAAGAAGGGTAAGCGCATTCTTTTCTGACACTGTTAGACCAGTTTCTCTCATTGACCTTAGACATGACCATTAACTCAATCAAGTAACAAGTAACTTCTGTGTCCATGAGTTCACATTTTTTCAAATATTTTACATGATTCAGACAAAAAAATCAGTGATTCATGGGAAATTATTTAGAAATGTACTTTCTTTGATTTCTTTATAATGGTGGTGATGGGAACCAGGGGTTGAAATGATCAAATCTGGCCATTCTTCTACTGACAATCAACATCTGAGTTACCACCACTGTGGAAAAACTGAGTTTCTCACGAATAGTTAAATTATGAAAAACAACTTATGAAGAAAAAATAGTGGCTAATTAGTGGCTCTCCCCTTTAAATATTTGGCTGGCAGAAGCACAAATGCAAAATGTTTATCAGTAATAGTTTTCATTAGAAGAGAAAAGGTCTATGCCCAATTATAATGTGTATGTGAGTATATGCATAGTACAGCATGTGTATCAGTGGCGGTTTCTATAAGACTACAGGTGAAACAATGTTTCACCAAAAAAAAATAATTTTAAAAAATCACTTTTTTTATTGGTGTGAAACAAAAAATGCTCATAAAAATAAGGTTACTCTCCTAATTTCAGCTCCTCAATAGCGTTACAGTTGTATACGGCTCTGGTCAAAAACGTGAAACGGCGCCAACCACAGTGAAATAGAATTTCAGTGAAACATGTTTCACTAGCGTCCCCATTCATTTCAGTGTAAATCTTCTCAGACCCCAGCGGCTCATGGATTTTCCAGGTTTCAATGGACTCTAAATAAGTCCCACCCGTGAAACAAGTGACTGCCTGCTGTGATAGGGTAGTTCTCCTCTTCAAAATGATTGACACAACACTGCGGCCAATCACCGCCTTTGTTAACACTTCGTTCTATTTTCTGTACTGAGCACTGTACTTGAGCGTGAGACTGAAGCTTCATACATAACACTCATACATAACATTTTATTCACTAGTATTTTTTAATATTTATTTTTATTTTATATTTTATTATTCGTCTACAAGTGCACAGAAGGAAGGGCATTAGCTTTTTAGCTTGACCGCTTGCTAGCGATCCTCACCACCACCCAGCCAAGCTGGGCACTGGTGAAATCCTTGGAAAGAAATCCCTGCCGGTATGACAGAGGGATTAACAACTTCACCAAGAAGACTAGGAGGATAGAATTAATTTATAAGGTGAGAAAGAGATTAGATATGTTTTCTTGGGATTTAGAAATATTGTCAATTATGTACTGTTGAAATAAACATTACTATTACGTGTTTGTAAGATATGTACAATAAAATACTTTTATTTTATAGTGATTTAACACTAACTATGAGGAGATTGAGGGAAGAGCAGGAGAGAAAAGATACATCAGAATGTGAGGCAGCAAAAGCAGAACATGGAGGTGAAGTAGATACTTAGGGCAAGAAAATCAAGCTGCCCAGGGTTCGGCGAGGTGTTTGTTTCGCAGCGTGCGCCAGGGATGAAGGGTGGGTTGTTTCACCAAAATATTGACCAGGAGCCGCCACTGATGTGTGTATATATGGCAAACAGTACATCATAAATATAGTATAGGCCCAATTATAAGGTATGAAGTGTTAAATTGTGTTTTGTAAAGCTTATAGAACTGTTCAGTACCTAGAGGCCATAAAGGGCACAAGCAGTTTGTGAGTGAAAATTGGAAACTGTCAACAGTGAACATTTATGCAGTAGCAGCAAAGAGAACTGTAAAACACTGTAATGAAACAGTATTAGAATTAAGATAAATATCAAATTACTTGGTGAGGCCAGAACAAAGGAACTAGCCTTTATATTATGTAACCGCTGCCTTCAATTTATTTATTAGAAATTAATTGATAATAGGAAACTTTAGCTTTTCTAAAGCTTGTGTTTGATACTGCACAGAAATGAACGGTGGGAAAAAGGCCAGTCCGAGGAAGCGCCTGGTGGAAACTGGCACTCAGACCTCTCCTGGAGTGAAGAGAGTCCGTGGAAGGCCCAAGAAGAACACATAACTCTTCCTCTTAAAGACTAGTTCAACTTCTCTCCCCCCCTTTTTTTTAAAAACATTTTTCTATGGTCTGTACTTGTTCCCTGCTGTACATTTTTTTTCTTAAACTTTCGCAGGATGTTGGGCACATTCTCAGTAAAATAATAAATAACGCAAAAAAAGAAAAAAAAAAAGTATGGTTGCTTTGAGTAGCGAGTTATTTTCATCCTCTTTGTAATGGCTTGAATAATCAAGGCTGTGCGGATGAGGTCCGGAGGGGATTGCTTTGCCCTCGATAAGGAAATCCCTGAAGGAGCTCGCAGAGTCCCGACTCTTTCCCCTGCCGCAGCTCTCTCTTGTTGTGCAATGAAAGGCGTGGTGGTGCGGCTGGCGTTCTCTCGTCTGCGCGAGCGGCGAGCTGCTCTTTGATCGGGGCGCTGAGGCGGGTGAAGGCACGGCAGACGCCGCAGCGCACGGTGCAGCGTTCTTCGGAGTAGGGCTCTGTGGATGAGTGCCTTACCTCTCCGCTCTTCCGCCATTTGATCAGGAGAAGACAAAAGACGAGCACTTGGGTCCCGCTTTTTGTCACTCCAGCTCCAGCGCCACTCTGCCTTGCCCTGCTTTTCCCAACCAGGGAAATGTCTTCACAGAGCTATCATTAAAAGTTAGCTGTGGGTGTATTACTTGCTTCCTGCTATCATGTATTGTAACTTTGTCATTGGTTTTGATAGCATGCAGACAAGCGTTTGCAAGTGTATTTTTAGGTCCAGGTGTCATCTTAGACATTTTTCACCTGTGCTATGTGCTCTGACATTGAGAGAGGGCAGGAATAACTCTTGAGATAGATGAGGATAGATGAATAGTATACACGTAAAAAAAAAGTAACAAAGGAGCAATGTGTCTGGAGTTTGTCACTCTGAATTGAGATTACAATTATTCGAAAGTATAGACACTTGTAAAAGTGCTTTAAAAAAACATACATACCCCTATTGTTCATTGGCAGTAATGAACAGAACGTGTGAAGTCCTAAGATTACAGATGTGAATGGGATGTGGCAGCCTGTATTTTGGCTGAGCCTGTGTGACTGTGGCTTGAACTGGGACTGACGGGTCGTGCCAAATTCCACTGTGCTTCCCCAGACTTTGTCCGAAGGGGACAGTAATTAAAACTGATGTGTGGGACTTCAAATTAACTGATGTCATTTTGCAAAAGCAATGCAAATTAAACTGATTTGTCTAACTTTTCCTTTTGAGGCTTGGTCTTGTATGTTATGTAAATCTGAGGCGATTGCAGGAATGTCCCACTTTTTTTTTTTTTTCCGTGGCCATATGAATGGACGGTCTTTTGCAATGAGTTTCCCAATGCTATTGCAGCCGTACCATTCTTCATTCTGCTCTTGAAGTTGTGGTGTTTAAACTGAAGAAGACCATAGCGCTTGGTTGCCTTGTTAACTCTTGTTAGCTGCCAAGTTGGGCCTGCATGAACAGCAAAGAGGGAGAAGACGGACTCCTAATGTTTGTTTTTGGAGTCGAGCTGCAGGAGCCCGCTGCTGACGCTTCCATCGATCGCTCGAGCAGTGTGGAGTAAAGTGCACCCCTGTGTGCTTTCTTCCCCTTCCTTGCCACTGACCTTGGGGGCGCACAGCCATTGCTTCGCAGTAGGGGGCAGTAGCACATAATGATGGCACAGACAGGGGGGGTGGTGGTGGGTGGATTTGGGGTGGGGGGGACAACAGCGCTTAAACACAACATTACCACCTGTTCCCCCCACTGGAGGAGCTGCGCAGCTTTGATGGGCCTGACTGTGGCCATTGATTGACCTGCATTTATATCCACTCCCTTGCTCTGTGTTTCTCCCTGGCTGCTGGGATTTGGCAGAGGGCTACATGCTGAACCATGAATCTCTCTCAGCAGTGTTTTAAACGGTACTGTGGACCCCCTTGTACCCCTCGTAATATGGATGTCAGCTTCACTCATGTCCAATCCAACAACAGTATCTTGTTTTTCTAACTTGCCCTGTACCAGGCACATTTCTTACCACAGACCCCAAAAGGTTAACATTCTAACGATGGTGGTGGTGGTTGGTGGTTGAATGAATTAATGAATGAAAAATCTTTTATGAGAACTGACAGAAAAATCTTGAATAAGTGTAAAGTATTCATTTGGAACATTTGTATTTCAGCAAAGGCCGTATGCTTAAGCAGTTGAAACACTGAGAAAAGATGCTTACATGTATTATGTACCAAAAATTGCAAAGCCCATGAGAATTTTTCTTTTTCTCTTACAAATCAATGTCCTGTGCATGTGCACTTACTGTTTTCCTTAAAACATCCAGTCCCATTCACATTATGGTCAAAATGACACTGCATACAACTGTTGTATTTTTTCATTATGCAAAAGCTATTACCTTTAGCTCCATTATTATTGTCCACTTTGAATTAAAATCTGACTTTGACAAGGGGCCCATACTTTATCCTAAGTGCTTTAACTGTGCTTTTTACAACCTTGACTAATGGAGTAAAATGAACTACATTTGTTTGTTTGTGTATCACATTAAAGAATACGCAAGTGATTCTTTTCTCGCTAACATTAATAAACCACTTTGATGGCAGGTTATCCCCCAAATAAGGCAGGTTATTTTTGTTTGTTAAAATATTTGCCTCTGAAATTACATTTTTCTTCCTGACCCTTAAAATGATTCAGCCTGCTTTATTTTATATTAAGACATGTATAAAGTTGTCTTCTGTTTATAATGTAATAAATGTTTAGTCAGACTTATAGCAGAAACTAAAATTACAGGCCTACAAGGTACAGGTTCTGTATTAGAAGAGAAAGATCAGCCCTTTGTGACTTCCTCAAGGAACTCATTCAGCTTGACAATACTGTTTTGTGTGAGAATCCAGTATGCCAGTACCCCTTAGTAATTATATTTTTGGTTTTATCATGCTTGAAGATGAAGTGTTTCCATGTAATTGTTTAGACATAAAGAAATTAATAGTAGTTTGATGTAAAACGGTTCATGTGAGAAACTAGGAGTTATGAGGTCTGTAACGAAAGTATAGATATTTCGTATACAAAATGACCAGTAAGTCTACACTTTCTTTTTTATATGTAATGATGTGTTTTAGAATAGTTTATTTTTATTATTTGTGTGATTTTTAAAAGCATTTTAGGCCAAAACATGAAAAAAGACATCCTTCCTTAAATACTGTCTCAGTTATGAAACAACATATTTGGAACCTTTTCATAAAATAGTTCTGTTTGGGACATTTAAAACTTCAGACATCTCATTTCTTTCACCACTGGTGTGCGCAGTTTCACATCAGATCACTCGTAATGACTTTGTTTTTAACAATTATGCATAACTTTGAGAAATCTGGAATTCGTACCAGTTTACATGGAAAGCATGAGGAAGAAACCCTAAGAGGAACCTACTCTCAAGAAATCTGTCCAGCTTGGATCCTGAAGGTAAAGGACACAAGGTTTGGGAGAGGTGATTATACAATGAACAGAAAAGCTCCATGAGATCAAAGGGACCTATTGATTGTGTGAGAGTTCAATACATTCTATGGACAGAAGTACAGGGACACACCTCTTAATTATTGAATTCAGGTGGCCCCTTCCAGTAACATGCAGTCTTAATATTTCATTTTACCAAGACATATTCCATGCTACCAGCTTTGCGGATACAGTTTGTTGAAGAAACTTTTTCTAGTCCAGCATGACTGTGCCCCAGTGCACAAAGCGAGCTTTATAAAGACATGGCTGGATGAGTTCAGTGTGGAAGAACTTGACTGGCCGCACAGACCCCTGACCTCAACCCCATCCAACACCTTTTGGATGAACTGGAATGGAGATTGTGAGCCTCGTCCAACATCAGTGCCTGACCTCATGAATGGGCACCAAAATCCTGTGAAAAGCCCCCCAAGAAGAGTGGAAGCTGTTATAGCTACAAATGGGAGGGGGCATATCCCAAGTCTATAAATTTGAATGCAATGTCATTAAATGCCTCTATTGGTGCAATAGTCAGCCACATCAATACTTTTGTCCATATAGTGCACATAAGAACATGGCAGGTAGAATTGTAATACCTACTGTATGAGGAAAGAGACCTAGAGACTGGTTTGAAGAGCGTGAGGTTGATTGAGGATGAGGGAAATGGTTAGACGTTTATGAAAATAGGGTTGAAAATGTACGTTACGTTATTTGGAGATCAGAGCATCAGGTTAAATTATTGGATGTTGGTATTACTAAGTTGCCAGCACATACAAATGAAACAATTAAGTCCACTTATACGTACATCAGAGAAGTGTTTCCCAATTCTAGTCCTGGAAGCAAATTGCACATTTTACAGTGTTTCCTGCTCCTAACACACCTGATCCAGTTAGTCGGCTCATTAACAACCTCTCCCTGAGTTCAAGTGGGTGTGTTAGAGCAGGAAACATTCTAAAATGTGCAGGTCAGCGGGCCTTTAAGACCAGAAATGGGGAAACATTTCATTAAAAGAACAAGCTGGTGTTATATTAAGCAGCACCACAGCTGTTCAGTGAGACAGCAGCATAAACTCATGCACAGACTGACAAAGCAGTTTGTTAGGTAGCATTTTAAAACAGCTGGTTTTATGCATGCATTGGTTAGTACCTACCAATAATTTAGAATCTACACCAGTGGTCATCACCCCTGGACCTGGAGATCTACTTTCCAGCGACAATCTGCATCACTAATGAACTTCATCAGGAGTCCCTGATTGGCTGGAATGTTAATGAAGTGGGAGGGGACAGCATGATGGATGCAGATTGGCGCTAAATGCTGCACCAAAGTAGGGTTGGTGACCACTGATCCACACCTTCCACAGAATTTTTGGAATATCAAATTACCAATTCTAGCTTGACATTACAGCAACATTTGTAATGTCAACATTTAAACCACAGGTGACAGGTGAAGTCAATAACATAGATAAAATTCTCACCATGTGCAGTGGTTAGCACCTACAAAAAGTGGTCTAAAGAAGGACAACAGGTGAAACAGCGACAGGGAACTTGTGCAACTAATTCTTGTTGAGGTACATGGGGAGGCCATCTGGTCTAATCCCACAGAAGAGCTTCTGTAGCACATGTTGCTAAAAAAAAAAGAGAAAAGTTCATGCTTGCTATTTTTTAAAGGTGTCGGAACACTGCTGTTTGTTGTGCATGTAAATATTTTCATTTACATCATTTTGTTTACATGCATGTGCATCACTTACCTGGGGAAGTGATGGCACCAGCATGTGTGAGGAGGCAAGCTGGTGTAGGCAGTGTGATGCTCTGAGTTATGTTCTGCTGAAAAACCTTGGGACCTGCTATTCAAGCAGATGTTCCTTTACACGTAGCACCTACCTAAACACTACTACAGCCTTTCATGTCAGTGTTATTCCCTAATTACAGTGGCCTCTTTCAGCAGCATATTGTGCCCTGCCTCAATGATTCAGGAATGGTTTGAGGAACATGAGGACAAAGAGTTAAAGGTGCTGACTTTGTCTCCAAATTCTCCAGATCTCAGTTTAATCAAGCATCTCTGGGATGTGCTGAGCAAACTAGTTTGATCCGATGAGGCCCCACCCTGCAACTTACAGGACAAGATCTGCTGCTAATGACCTGGCACCCGATATCAAGGCACACTCTCAGGGGGTCTTGAGGGGTCATACCTGTTTTGGCAACATGAGACAATCACTATCTTATACTCAAGTAATGTAATGCAAATACTTGTTATTAAAGATTGGACAATTGTATAGATTGGAAAATTGTAAAGTACACATTTTAGAGCTCACTTGACCGCTATAAAAGCTGGAATAGTGTTGATTCTCTTAATTCTAGTTCAAGACAAAAATGTTTTGACAGTAAATTCTCTTTTTCCCCTTGTTTTGACAGTAAGAAAGTTATAATCGTGTTTACAAAATTTGTCAAATAACATTTCTTAATTAGTCTTTATTAACAGATTAAATCAAAACAATTGCCAGCTCTGTATCCACTACTACGGTCATTCTACAGCTGGTGTGTTTTATTTTAAATGCTCTACAGATGAATGGGCACAAATTCCCACAGAAACTCCAAAATCATGTGGAAAGTTTTACGAGAAGAGTGGAACCTCTTCTTATAGTCTATGTATTAAAATCCATGTATTTGATCAACAAAGTTTCCTTTCTTGTGTACTGGGTACCATGTCTGAATTATTGTCTATGTTAATTGACCATATGCTAAAGACGCGACAGGATGAGATTAGTTTGAACAGTGCTGAAGTATTTTTAGAGGTATCCAGTGAAAAAATAGTTATTCTCCTGAATTACTGTGAAAAGCCGGCACTTTTATATTTAAGTGTATATAGTAGATCTCCAGTAAAAAAGCTTCCACTGAATAAGCTCCAGAGATGGGAGTTTTCAGTTTGCTATCAAATGTTATTTTATTTGAAACAATTCTGTTTATCTGTAAATCTGTGTACATGTCCACTTAGGAGGTGCTAAAAAGAAGAACAGTTAGAAGAAGAAATGCCCTCTTATCTGGATTTTCAGCTTCATGTCTTTGGTGTGTTATTTTCGCTTCTTTTGTTTCTCACTCTCTTTTTAGATGAGAATAAATTTCATTCTTATTGTGCTCCTATTTATTCTCCTCCCCCTGTGCCCTCCGTACCCAAAACTCCCGCGCATGGAGAAATATATAGTCTGATTTTAGGTGGTAGACAGAAAAGGCTCTTTCAATGCAGTTATGGTACATTTGCGATTCTAGTTGTGTGTAAATATTAGAAAACAGCAGGTTCTCACATTCGTAGAAGCGAGGCATAGCAGTGGGGCTAAGAGACGCATTCTTATCGGTATTGTATTCACACTACACCGTCCTCCTGCTGTTTCTAATCTGCTGCTGCCGCTGCGAGCAAAACTGGACAGGCATTTATTGTCTCAGCAGGGGTATGCTTGACAAGAGAATGTTAAACACTCCACTACCTGCAATTTTCAAAGGCGATACCAGACATGATAAAATGTAGATACACGTTTAATTTCTGTTTTGGGTGAAACGATGGAGAAACTCCACAGAAATAAGCAGGTAGACCATTCTTTTTCTCCCTCCCCCACCCTCCCTGTGAATTTAGTACGCTGTTAGTTGGTGGTTTGTGTCTGTGTGTATGTGTGTGTGTGTGTGTGTAATTTGCGGAATAGCGGCCTTGCCTTCTAATCCAGGAGTGTGAGGCTCCTCCAAGGCGAAAGCTACAGGACCTGACTTTGGGGGCCGAATTTAAAAAGACTTTAATTTGATTTGCCCTTGGCAGCGGCGTTAAGAGGGTTTAGTAGTCATCAGAAAGACATGTTCATCAGCGTGAGGCAGCCTTGCTCACTCCTGACTGTCCATGCCTACTTATCCTTCTCTTCACACTCCAGCCTCGCCCGTCCATTGACATCCCCTCTGTTTCTCGGACAAGTGCGAGGAGTGCCAAACACAGCCCTGATAACTGTCGGTGACATCTCTTCGGCTGCAGACGAGCCAGCGGTTCTTAATTAATGTGACACTGACACGTATCCCCCGCACACACACAGATTACTAAAGTAGCATTGGTGGATGTTGTAATGAACTCTGAAGGGGTCCTAAAGAGGATGTTCAAACTTGCGTTCCACCCCGTTACCCCTTGATCATCGTCTCTCT
The DNA here is from genome assembly GCA_037974405.1 of Brachyalestes nurse. Lineage (NCBI taxonomy): Eukaryota > Metazoa > Chordata > Actinopteri > Characiformes > Alestidae > Brachyalestes > Brachyalestes nurse. The sequence continues at coordinate 49,210,892 of JBBPCY010000001.1, read as the reverse complement.
CTCTGCAATATCATTTAAAAAATGTTTTAAAAAAATGCAGCTCAGAAGCTAGAGCTTAGATGTTTTTTGCGTTTGAGTGATGGGCCCTGAATTAGGTCAAACTATCTAATGGACTTCACGCTGGGAGAGCCATTAAGAAAAACGAAAATGCTTTGTGGACATATTTATTAACTAATTTAGTGGGCAGTGAATACCATTTTATAATCAATTATGCTCTTGATAAAGGGCTTTTAACACGGCTCTGGCAGCGTGGTCCCCATCTGCCTCAGTGTGTGTGGAGCTACTTAGGCTACTTCAGATAAAGATAATGCCCAGTGAGCTGAGGGGATGATCAAGTTGTTGGTTTTGCCTTGTCTTTCATTTGAGAGGCTTTGACCACCTGACTGCCCCACAGCGACAGGCTAGTCCTGGGGGTATTTTGTGAAGCATGCTTTCTTGGTTAGCCAGGTCACTGATTGTCCAGCAAAATGAGAGATTAAGGTACATTCCTATTGGCCAGTCTCCGTTTATATTGTCACGCTAACTGAGGAATCCTGTTTGGTGAAATAGGCCCCCGGAGCTGTGCTGGAGCTGCTGGGGCGGTAGTCCAATAGGGAACTTCGCTCTCTCTCACTGAACACAAGGCCCTCGGCATGCCCTGGGCAAAGTCGCACACATGTCCCATGGAGGACTGCAATGGCATGTCTTTTTGTGGTCTAGAACACCACCATTGTGGTCACTTTAGCACTGGGCACTTATGGTCTTACAGGGAACTTATGGTCTCTTGTACGTTGGCATTTGTGCTGCATGCACAGCTATTGAATTTGCTCACCACAGGTGAAAGCGTTTGTGGTTGGTGTTTTCCACAGGAACAAAGAGCTTTAACAGCTAATAGATTTAATAACAATCACATTTCTTTAATCGTTTTTGGATTGAACAAGCAACCAGTAAAGAACCTTTACATTATGTGGAGGACTCTTATTTATAAAAGTGGATCATTAAGAACTATCCACTGAAAGGTTCTATAGGGAGCTAATAGTGATTCCTCCATGGCATCACTTCGAAGAGCTATTTCTAACACCCTTATTTTTTTCTCAATCCTCACTGACAGGTATTTGACTCTTGCAGTCTGTAGTTGCTGAAGTATTTTAAGCTTTCCATTTAACAGCACTTGATAATCTTTTGCTCCTGTATTTTTATTCACAGGTTATGGAGTTAATAGTAGATCCAGAGTTTTGACCTGCTTAACAGCATTTTTGATGTTACACTATTAGCTTTATTTATTTTTCGCCCCTGCAATAGTTTAATTTGTCCCACTTTCTTTTAAAGCAGCAGTGAACATTTGATGTATCTGATGTACTTGGTTTAAATGAGCTCTGGCTGGTTCTCGCTCTGTAAAGCAGCTCTCTGGGGTCTGATAGTACATAAACGTCTGTAAATCTAGCTTCTGCTGCCTGGCACACATGCATTTGTATTGCCCTTGGCTAAAGGAAACAGAAGATTGTTGGAAGCTTGTTGTAACACATTAATGGGGCATTTCAGTTGATTGCATGCCATGTATTTAGACTCATTTTTTTGGCCTGTTTTGTATTGATGTGTAACCATATTGTGTTAGGCCCTAAAAAGTGACCCAAAATATGCCCATGCCACATATTTAGTGCTTTTTATTTGTATTTACTCATGTTAAGGATTTATAAGACCCTGAGAAAATATGCAAGTGCTTTACAAATAGGCCCTAAAAGTAATAAGCATGGTTTATAATTTTCTATATACTTTGTACATATGGTCAGTTAGGGCCAGAATATGACCACAGAATATGTTTACACTATGGTTTCTTACTTCTGAATTTTTTTTCTGTTTTGTTTTTTGCTCCCAATGCGTATGGTGTGTTCATGGCCCAAATATATGTGTGCATCATAAATGTATTCTTATTTTTTCACATTTAGTATTTGTCCTTACACATATTGTGTCTGCTGGGGCCCGTAAGAAAAAGTGGTTCTCATGGGATGTCTTCATCTGTCACTTCACCTCGCAGCAGTTACTGTTTGAGGGCTTCAAACAGCCCATGCAGGTTCTATTGTGGTGACCGGACTGTGGGGAGGAGAAGGAGCTGCCTGTCCCAGCTCAGGTTTCAACAAGCACCGCTCCCCCAATACAAAAAGAGAGCTAACCTTGCCGCCCTTCTGCCCTCTCCCACCATTGTGTCTCTCTCCCCATAGCTGTGGCTCCAGCCACCAGATTGGCTTGCTCAGGAATGGGAGAGGATGTGGCTGCCTCTCCATCTGTCAGAGTGAGGATCAAATAATAGGATTTTCTGTCCTGGAATTGAAGATAATTGCAGTCTCTATTCCGCTCCCTAACTGTATGATATTAACCTTGTGCTCCTGAGCCCGCACTGGGGCACAGCTGAGGCCAGATGGCACTGTGTTTTGATATCTGATCCAGGGCTCAGAGGTCAAGTTGAAGTTCAAGTCCAAAAGGGCCGCGCTGTCCCTCCCTCTGTGGAAGTAACAGAGGTGTCATTCAAATAGGACATCCCCACCATTTCTGGATCTTCGCAGGACAGCGGTAAAAGCAGTTATACATACTCTGGTGCTACTGAGGTTGAAGCAGTAACTCATTTATGCGTACGGTGCACTCAGTAGGAAGCACTCTAGGTGAGGGAGAGGGGGCAAAGTTGGCTTGCTTTTATAAAACGTGTGCAGTATCACTGAATAGATCCAGCATCAAAGGTGACCATCGGCACACGGGTCAAAATTACATGGACAAAACCATGGAAATATATATGTCTTCGGACCTGCTCGGACCAACATGAAGAAACAAAGAAGGCTTCTATTCCGTACATGAAACTCTTCACTCTTTAAATAACATCTTTTGTCTTTTGTTGAGATGTGTGAGTGTGTTTAAAAATTAAAACATCACCACATAATAGAAAGATTTTGTACTTTCTCCATGCTTTTAAAAACCTGCCAAAAAGGGTTTTTTAGGAGCAATATTGTAGAAGAACCTTTCAGTTGAAGAACCTTTTTTTGTAAAATCTACAAAAGTCAAGAGTCTATACCAATTAAAAGGTTCTGAACTTAATGGCCAATCCTAGAAACTCTATTTTTAAAAGTAAGGAACATTACAATACACAGCACCACACTGGTGTAGAGATGAAGAAAGACTGAAGCTGGACACTTTGCTTGATTTGGTCAAAAGGGCAGTATCACATGTAATGAATGAGCCATTTTTTTTAACGCTTATGATAAGACTGCCTGCATGTGGCGTAGTGGCCTCCAGTGGTGCACCAAGCTGAAGCCATTGTAATAAATGTTCGCTTTCCTGTGGCCCTTGTGACCCTGCACTGGTTACTGATCCCTTGGTAACATTTACATGCAGAGAGCTTTAAATACAAACATATTGCCGTCAATCTTCTCCTGAAAATGGTAGAACAAGCCAGAAGACCTGTGTAAGTGCACAGGTTTTATCTAAGAAATCACTGTGTGTCTGTATTACCAAAATTAGAAAATGCATACCCTCTAGGGTTGTAGCCTAAGATGCTCCAAATGCATGAGTAAGCTTTTCCTAATTGAAAACAATTATGAGGTGTTTCTAGGGAGTCCCGCATATGTTTACTTATTAAGATCATTTTTCTTACACTGCAGTTTCCCCATACCATATTTTTATACTTGTTTCTCTTTATTCTTGCATCTCCTTGTCTATTGTATTGATTCCAAGTTATATAACACACCAATCAGCCAAAACATTAAAACCAGCACAAAATAGTCTCCTTCACGATGCCAAAACCACTCTGTTAAAGCCTGGACTTCACCACTGACCTCTGAAGCTGTGCTATGGTATCTGAAACCAAGACCAAGAGATTCTTTTAGGTCCTGTAAATTGTGAAATTGTTCAACAAATCCCCTTAAGATCTGAGAAATCTGGTTGCCTTCCTGCCCAAAGTGTATCCGGGTAAGAGAGATGCACACAGGGCCATTAACATTTGAAAGAAGCTCAGATGCTCAGAAGCTAATATTCATTACAATTGGCCACCTTTATCCATTGCTCCCATTGTCCAGTTCTGTTACACTTGTGGCCATTATAAGCAGTGGACAGGGGTCAGTATGGGCACTTTGACTGGTCTGCAGCTACAGTCACATACACAGCAAGATACAATGCACTGTGTTCTGACATCCCTCTTAGTCAGCATTAACTTTTTCAGCAATTTGTGCTAGCCTTCACTCCCCAGGTACATGAGTAAGCCTTGAGTGCCCATGACCATCATCTGGTTCCTGTGACCTCTTTTGGAAGGTACTAACTACTGCATACAGAGAACATATTTATCTATTTTATTCACCTAATTTGTTAGTGATTTTAATCTCGTGGCTGACTGGTTTAAGTTAGAATTTGTAATTAGATTTTTTTTCCTCCACATAGCTTGTTAAAACAAGCAGAAGGTAGATCAGTGGTCACCAACCCTACTTTTGTGATGTGTGTAGCTTCAACCTGCATCTACCATGCTGCCCCCTCCCCCTTATGTAATACTCCAGCCAATCAGGGAAGAAGTTCATTAGTCTGATCAGACTGTAGCTGGAACAAGAATTTTCAGGAATGAAGATCTCCAGGTCTAGGGTTGATGACCACTGGTGTAGATTCTAAATTTCCAATCCAGGAACAAGTGCCTGGTGATGTAGTGTAATAGTGTCCAATAGCGTGTAATAGTAGACTTACTGTCTTAGAGCGGTAGTTGTTGAAAATGGCCTTCAGCAAACCAGCGGTTGATGCACAATTGTATTGTCATGTGAACAGACTTGTTTTGTCGAGAGAAAAAAAGCATGCTTTACTTTTTTGACATATTTTTAGCTATTCTTGACAAAATAAATGAAGCAAAGCTGAAGTGCAGGCTCGAACATGTTAATACAGAATGTATGCTGAATGTAAATGTAATTCATCCATAACATTATACTAAATGTTATATTAAAAATTATATAAAAAATAAAAGTAATATAAAAATAAAAGTTATATAAAAAATAGAACATTGTGTGTGTGTGTGTGTGTGTGTGTGTGTGTGTGTGTGTCTGGCCTTTCCCACCTGTCCTAGCCTGAGCTTATTATAGCTTAGTGTGGGTTTGTCACTGTCATCCTCCTGCTTCCTCTCTTTTGCATATAGTGGTGAGTGCTGCGTCATCCTAGCAGGGACTTTATTAATAAGGGTTAAATCTGGCTAATTGTAATCCAATTAATAACAGACACAATGATGTACCGCCTGCTTGTTTTTTTTTCTTTTTTTTTTTTTCAGAGGACCCAGCTGTAAAGCTTTTCAGCCCCCCTCGTCTCAAAGCTTTCCCAAACACACTTGCCAACCCCTCCATTGTTCATTTAATCACGCGTGTGTGAACGTGTGTGTGCGTGTACGTGCGTGCACTGTATGCCTAGCTAGCCATTATCCTAAAGAATCAATGAGAGGCCTCAAAAGGCTTGTAACCTCCTGCTTTAAGGTGGCAAAAAGGGTTCTTTGGTGCGATGTCATAGAAGAATCGCTTTTGGTTCCCTGAACAAGGTTCTTTAATGAATCACTTCTGTAAAAAAGGTGTGAGTGTGTATAACCTTAAACCTCTGCGTGATGTAAAGGTACACATACCAATTCAAGTTTTTTTTTTCCTTTCCTGAGCTGAGAACCATTTTGGAACCTTTATTTGTAAGAGTGCAATGTGTGTCTTTTTTTGTCCGAAGGGGGCATGTAGGGGATCGTAACCTCAGTGTCATTATTTACATCATATTTCTTCCAATTACACCTCTAATCTTCTCTTCCTTTACATTCCAATTTAGCCCAGTGAATCATTGTGGCTAGACTTTTATTGTCAATGATGTATGCTTACAGCGTTGAGTGAAAGAAAAATAGGCGAGTGAACCTATTTGTGTTTATGGCTTTAGAGGGAAAGAGATAAATGACCCGGCTTTTTTTATTTAGTTTTAATGAAGGAGGGATTGAGGGACTCCCTGTCCCTGCGGCATTAATGTGATTTCGCCTCTCCGTAGACGCGGCCGCCTCGCACACATTTGTTTGTGACCTAGTTGCTGCTGGTCTCGGGAAAGGACGTCGTCCAGCTTTGTTTGGTTTGCACAAGGCTGAAGCAGCCAGAGTGTGTGTGTGTGTGTGTGTCCTGTCTTGCTCATAAACACCCTAATGTGTTTTTCTCAGGAGCAGCTGGACAGGCTTGGAGAAGGTGCGGCCACTTTACAGTAAACGATCAGCGTCTCCCTGGTGTCGAGCGTCCCTCCGGCCACCGGGGCTTAAACGATGGTTCCATTTAGATCCTCCTTAAAGCATCCTCCTCCTCCTCCCGTCCCCTCCTACCATTACGAGGCACCGACCAAACAATATTAGTAGAGTCACCTTATGCTCTCCACATGAGCCCCCTCAATCGTTCAGCATTAATTGGATACTCAAGTCCCCAATTACGTTCCTGGCCCAAAAGGCGAGCTTGAAAAAACAAGACAGTTTTCGTTCCCTTCTGTGGGACTTCATTAAGCGGCTAGTGCTGGAGCTTCCTCAGGGAGGGGGGACAGTGTTACACACACACACACACAATAGCCCAGTGTCAGGGCTCAGACAGGGCCTGTAGCATGGGGAGAGTTAAAGGAGAGAAAAGTTAATTACACACAGTGTGTGTGTGTGTGTGTGTGTGTGTGTGTGTGTATGTTTTTTCCCCCCTCACTCTTGCGAAATATTTGGAATTAATTAGTAGAATCAATATGCATTTCAAATGATATGACATTCATACAGGGCTGCAGAGCGGAGGGTGTGCGTGTTGTACTATTAAATGCATGTTATATTTGCCCTCTGCGGATGGAAATGTGGCCTCTGCTTACTCCGCCTGTCTCTCGCCCTGCTTCTCTCTCTCTCTCTCTCTCTCTCTCTCACTCTCTCTCTCTCTCTCTCACACTCTCTCTCTTTCTCTCTCTGTGAGAAGAACAAGGAATGAGGCTGTAGTTCACTCATAAATTTATCATTTGCGAGGCCTGCACGTAACAATTTGTGACTCGTACGTCTTTTCGTTTTAGAGGTAGTGGGACACGGACACCGCCGTGAAACAGCATGCTGTATTTGGTAATGAAGTTGATTTTTTAATGTTCCTGCCACGCAGGATAAAAAGCAGCCTAATCACGCGGCCCAGGCCCAGCCCCCAATCACTCGCTATTTATTTTGACTAGGCGTCGTGTTCGTGATGAGCGAAAATGACGGCGGCGGGTTGCGCGCTGTTGTCGTTGTTGTGGGACCTCGTGAGGGAGCTTGATGTTTTTAAAAGGCATTCTGATGTTAAACAGTTGAAAGACGCCGTGGTCTGGGTGTTTAATTCCGTTTTGTGCAGAGGACTGAAATGAAACGGCTGGAAATAGTTATCAGGCGAGCGTTAACTTTTAATGGCACTATAAATTTACAATTAGATGGGCTCTTAACTGCGGATAGTGGGGTCCTGGGCAGGCTGTTTATCTGCATGGCGGTGATAGTGTGTTGGTGTTGTCCTGAAGCTTGCCTGTAGACTGCCCTGAGGGGAAACTGGCTCACGGGAGACCACAAGCCTGACCCTCTTCCCCTCATACAGCGACAGCCAATCAGCTCACAGTTCACCATGCACATGACTGTCTGCTTTCCACTGGTTCACCACTTAATAATATCCTTTTGAGGTCCTTTTGTGGCATATTATAGTTGCTACGACCTACTATAGTTTAGTAATTTCTATAACAACCTTGTGGTTCAAAGCGTTACAGGAAAAGAAAAAAAAACATTCTTAACTTTGCATGTGATAATGTAAAAAGAGTGTATTCTAATTAATTTTGGGACATTGCTACTCACCCATTCATCATGAATTGCAGGGAGCAGATGGTGTGTTTAAAAAAAATATTGTAATAAGATTTTGATGTGACAGCAGCAAATATGGCATAAATCTTCTGTATATAATTCAGTAACTACTAAGATAATATGAACGTTACTCAGTTAAATGAATGAATTTAAGTATAGATCCTTAAAGCTGAATAGGTTGACAAACTATCTGTTAATTATTAGAAACAGTGTAGGATTAAGACTAGGACTAGGATTAGAGATATATATACTTGGTTAAAATATTGAAGATGGTTAGTACTATTTGAAGATCTGTACAGGCACACAGTCCAAGAAGAACTGTGTTTAATTAATATGTACCAATGCACCAATTCATTGGTACACTTTAATTAGCACAGATGCTTGATTGTATTGCGATCTGGGGAATTTGGAAGCCAAGTCAGTTCTTTGTCATGCTCCTCAAGCCACCTGAACACTGTTTGCTGTGTTGGCAGGACACATGAACCTGCTGAAAGGGGCCACTGTCATTAGGGAATTTCCGCTGCAATGAAGGGGTTTACTTGGTCTGCGACAGTGTTTAGGTAGAACAAACACAATAAAGTTACATTCAAATGAAAGCCAGGACTCAATATTTCCCAGCAAAAGATCACTCAGAGAAACACTCAAGATAGCTTCATGCGAGATGCATCCCAGGGCAGCAGCCAGTCAGCTGCATAGAGAAATAAATAATGTTCACGGATTGGCTACTTTCAAACCTCCCACCTCAGAGTACAGCGGCGTTCACCATCCCAAGATGTGCTTTATTTGTGTTCTCTTGACAGTACCAAAAAATGTATAGTTATATTTTATAAGGAAATGTAGCTGAATTTACATTAATATTTATGTTACAAAATTAGTAAATTATATTTTTTCTTAATCATTTTGCACTAAAATTATATATTACTACGAGAAAAACGAAGGTTTCCGCAAACAATTATTAGTTAGGTTCTAAGAAAATAAGCGGGGGTTTACTGGATATCCTACCCCTTGACAGGTATCATTGTAATGAGATAATGTTATTCACTCAGTGGTTTTAATGTTGTGGCTGATCAGTGTATACACTATTTATATCAATAAGCCAAAACATTGTGGCCACCTGCTTAATGTACTGTTAGTCACTGAACCCATATAACGCCAGCATTTTTGGTGACTTTTGCCACAGTAACTTCCGCGTCTTTGAACTAGATGGGATAGTCTTCATTGTATTCATGAACCAAAGAGCCTTGGGCACCCAGCATCCTGTCGCTGGTTCAGGGTTTGTGCCTCCTCAGACCACTGTCAGTAGGTACACAACACTGCTGATTGGGAGCACCCCACCAGCCATTTTGGAGATGCTACGACACATTTTCTAGCCATAACAATTTAGCCAATGTAAAAGTTGCTCAGGTCTTTACTCTTGCATACAACATGTTGACTACAAGAACAGACTGTTTGCTTGCCATCTAATATATCTTAGACTTGCAGCTGTAACAAGATTATCAACATTATTCCCTTCATCTGTTAGTGGTCATTATTTTTTACTCAGCAGTGTAATATATCACACCTGTTGGAACAAACCCTTACATCTTCATTTAATTTTTTATTACATACTTGGAAAATACCATCTGCCATTCACACTGTGGCTAAATTGAATGAGAAACAGACAAACAGATAAAGTCCATAATGGCTTGTTACATCTTGTTACAATAACTTACATTAAATGTTAAAATGTTTTTACCTTTTTCTGTAAAGTTACTTTTATGAAGATGCAAAGTTGTGCGATTTGGAATAATGCCTTGGTTGGTGTGTGATAAAAATGCATTTCTGATTCTCTCTAGTTTTCTTAGGTTTTCAGAAGATGATCATACATCAGTTCAGAACTCAGCCAGTGCCAGTACGAAAGCCAAACACAAACAAAGAAAAATAATTAGTTTAATTTACTTGGCTCATACAAATAGGAAAATACATAAAGTTACGAGCATCTCGACATACGACGTTTAGAGTTAATGAGCTCACGTGGGCGAAAATAGTTTAGTGGCGTGCGGCGGAAGAATACACAGAATCCGCAGAATACACAAGTGTTCCGTTTGCGTTGCTTTGTTTGGCAACATTTTGACCATGTCTTCTGAACTAATTCTTTACACTCATTGTTTGTCTTGTTGTGTTTATAGGTTTTACAACTGGGTTAGGATCGTTTATTAGCTTATTACTAGGGCGTGTTTCGGCTTACACCAAAATTCGGGTTACATCACTGTCAAAGGAACGGATCTCCGTCATAACTTGAGGACACCCTGTACAGAGAAACATACTGAAAGGATCACCTGTTGTAATCACAAGTGTTATACAGCTCTGACAGGTGACAATTAAGTTGAGTATGTTGCAGGTGGAGAGTCAAATATGAGGGAGCATTTGTGTGTCCATTAAATAGAAAATGATCATCTTCCTCCTATCAACATGAAGTTTTTCTAGATCTAATGACTGTATTTCAACAAGTTCTTTGCACGCCTCTGTTTTTAAAGCTAGACCTTTGTGAAGGAGGAAATAAGTCTCCAAACTAATTCACACTTTATTTTTCTTTACATTTGTTAGACCTACTGCAAACACACAAGTGTGTGTGATCCGTGAGCGCGGAAACCACACCCTATGGTCCCCAGGCTGACATCAAAAGCTCTGCGTGATGACACATATACGTGTGATCTCCCACGTCTGTTAATCACCTCTTCACACACACACACATATACATGGCTCCACTGGCAGCGCAATCACATCCGCTGTAACAGCCACACTCATCTCTCCAGGCACTTCGAGCCTGGCTTAGAACCAGCAGAGTCTGTTTTTGCTAAAAGAATTAAATAATTTTAAAAACCAAACACAAACTACTTTGTAATGTTAGGTACTATTTCAGTTGTACCACTATACCGATATTGGTGTCATGCAACACACCTTTTTTTATTTTACTTTGATCTAAATTGATTGATAACAAGACTGGTTAACAAGTAACTGGAGAGGCTGGGCACTTCAGATTTGAAAGCATAGTTGAAAACACACAGAAGCTAAATAAATACCAGTCTAGTTAATGTTTACAATTCTGCATTAGCTTCCCGTTGATGTAATTTTAGAGACACAAGCAGAACTGCTAAATAAGAGTTCCACCAAATTTTAAAACCATTTAAATTAAGTGATTGGGTAAATAAAGTCATTCAGAGTGGTAAAGAAATTAAGGAACCCTTTTTATTTACAACATGTGTCCTTTATATAATCTTGATTATAGCAAGACGGGTACATATGAAAAAATAACCTTTTGAGACTCTTGCATACTATGCATAAAATCATAAAAAGACCAAAATCGTATCGCAAATGTATCATAATACGATGTCTCGGGCATCAGGCAGCATAGTCATTAACTAGTCATCATATACTATCTTTCTGTAGAATAACTGTTGAAATCCCCTTCAAATTCCATGGTACAAACTGACAGATTGATATATTTGAAGAAGATTGTGACATTGAATTTTACCATCACTGCACAAATGGAACTAAAATGCTCAGCTCTGCACTGTGGCTTTAGATCGTTTCCATTACCCATCAGACACTGGTCCACTATAAATCTCATTTATAACATGCCCTACAAGCCTGGACCATGTGTTACAAAACCTGGTGCTTTGGAGAAGGCCTGGGCCCCAATTAAAACCCAATTACCCCAGCTTGTGGGTCTCAAAGCCTTGGTTATACACATTAACTACCATGGGCCGCCATTGCCAAGATACCTGGAGGCATGACTTTAGGGCTTCTAAACAGGTCCTTTCGAGTATGTGTCGGGGGAATTATGGACAAACAGGTAATGGGTGAGGGAGATTTATCCAGGAACAGAAACTCACCCAGAAGCTTTTCAACTGAACACTATTTAGTCTTTCCATGTGCTTTCTTTCCAAGTCTTGGGCTTTGTTTACTGATGAACTGCTACATTAACTCCTGATCTGTTTCTGGGCATTGTTAATTTCTTTTACACATGATTGATACCTTGCACCAATGTTATTTAGGGTCAAGGTGTCAACCCTCTGGATGTCTGCCTTATTGTAGTTCTATTGAGAAGAAAATCAACCTCAAAAGTCACATTTCTATCAGTAAAAAGCTGGGCACAGGTTTTTAATATTTAAAAAAAATATTTTACTTAGAATAATAGTGAACATTATTCTATGACAAAAAGCTTCACATTCCTCTTGGTGTTCTCTTAGGCAGCCTTATGAAGAGCCTTCTGAGATTTACTGAAGAAGGACTAAAGACGTGACCCATATTTGGAAACTTTGGTGTTGCAAAAACTACTCTACAGTACAGTATTTATTTCCTTATATTGCAGTGTACATTTCCCACTTGTGGGATTAATAAAGGTTTATCTTATACCAGTGCAGCACATTTAAAATGTACTCCACTACAGATTACAGAATACATGCCCCAAAATGTAGTTTGTAACGTATTCCGTTAAGTTACTCAATGTGAGTAAC